>KE525262.1:439581-553117 GCA_000441895.2 Anopheles sinensis | reverse complement strand
TGGTGTTCCCATTTGTTTTCCCATTTTTTTAATACCGTCCAGACGGTTTACAGTAGAGCTGTGAAACTTTTTATGCAGCTTGATTTATTCGAGATCTTTCGATTGGTATGCTGTTTGCCCCGATCGAACTCATACAGCCCGAGATATAAATTGTACAAGGTACATTACCCTGTTGCCAGCATGGGTTACGCATCATTTTTTGTCCCATCTTTATTTAATAGCGTCCAAACAGCTTACATTAGAGCCGTAAAACTTTTTGCGTAGTTAGATCTACTCGAGATCTTTCGATTGGTGTGCAATTTTACCCGATCGAACTGATACAGCTCGAGATATTACTTGAACAAGGTACGTTACCCATTGCGCCATTTTTTGTCCCATTTTTATAATAGCGTCCAAACGGCTTACATTAGAGCCGTGAAATTGTTTACGTAGTTAGATCTACTCAAGATCTTTCGATCAGACTCATACAGCCCGAGATATTACTTGTACAAGGTACATTATCCTGTTGCCGGCAGGGATTTTGCTCCATTTTTGTCTCATCTTTTTTGATAGCGTCCAAACGGATTACATTAGAGCCGTGATACTTTTTACGTTGTTTTTCACTAATTTTAGCGGAAAGTTGTTCGGGATGCGTAAGGAGGGGGGGGGGGGAGGGATATAAAAAAACAATGCTCAAATAACTCATACTTGGAAAATTAGCTTCCTCCCAGCCAAATTTGGCGACGATGGGCCCGGTAGATTATGCGTGATGCGAGCACATAAAGTGTGTCCGAAAGCAAATCGAAACAGTTAAGACGCGCTACTGTGGGGCAGACGGAACCCAATGGCACTGGTTCATTAATTAATTAGTAATAACCAATTGGTAGAAGTTTGATCCGTTTATCTCTTATTTTTGCAAAACTACGTACAGTTGAATTTGATCGTCGCAAAAAAAAAATTTGCCGCGCACAAACACCCGGACAGGTCGACGTGGAAGTTCCCTTTTGTCTCACAGTAGGCTCTTGATAGTGATTGACACATGTTCATCGATAAATGTGGCAATTCCACGCAATTTAAAATCAATTGATCAAACAAAGAGTTTGCGGTTTTCGAGTGACACCTTCGGATACCACTTGGTTTCTGAAATACAGTTTAAGCTTCATTATTCTCGATGCTTATCCTGAAAGTACCAAATTAAAACAATAATTTCAAGCGTTCGGTGCGAACGCACCACAGTTGTTGGTGAGCTTAAACAATTATTCGCATTGATCGTTCTCTGACAAGTACACTGTTGATAATGTCATGAATTTAAAGCTTCGCATGTGCTCTTCGTGTGTTCTGTCGCAGTTAAGGAGCGAAATTAAGAAGCAAGTATGTTCCCTCGAATACATACACGATCGATGTTAGGAAGCTAGTTATGCTGATGCGAGTAAACCGTCTTGCATGTGTCGATACAAAAAAGAAGGGCTCGTTGCTGAAGAATCCCTAATACTCGAAATCCGTACTCACTCTGTTAACCCGCTCGAACCTGTCTGTTTCATGTCCGGTTTCAGCATTGGACAGCGCATAATACGAAAAGTAAAAAAACAGATACGAAGACCTTCGAAGACTAAACAAATTGGGAAGGGGCTAGTCTGCTAAGCGGGAATGGAACCAGCAGGTAAGTGAGAGGGAATTTGAAGAAAGCGATTGTAAATCCAACTGAAAACAGTCGTGGCCTCCCTAAGGCTTTATTGAATCTCTCGAATATTTTGCGTGTTCCTAGACCGGTGAAAAGGAACAGGTTGAAGAGGGGTGTACATTCCGTTCCGATGACGGATGCAGTGGAAGTGCCAACGGATCCGGCAAGTGAAAGATGGTACCGGAAGGCTATGCCAGCTTCATACTGTTTCATCGGCGATAAATTACGATAATGGAAGTTTTTCCATTCCTTTTTATTAGCGTCATCGCTAATTTATTTTACTGACAAAACACCCTCCGACTAAATTAGCATTCCCAGATTCGGTCGCGCGTGGACACCTTGCCTTGGTCGATGGGTCCAAAATTACTTTGTGTGAATGTTCCGAGGAATAATTCATTTATTTATTTTGCTACCTTATCAGTAGCGCCACAGTATACCGACCCGAGCAGTTGGGTGCTCAGATTCATTACGATCGGAACGTGAGCTTAGAGAACGTGGAAATTTAACCCAAATGGGACAAACAATCTGCAACGGGCCAAAGAAAAAAATTAAATAAAAAGTGGGGCGTTCGACCAAATGGGTTATGATTTGCTTTTATCATTCCCGGGTGAATCGGGAAAACAAGTAAAACTTACGTAATTTATTCATTAAAAAGTGCACTTTTCTGCTGTATCGTGGAGCCTTCTGTGGTGGATGTCAGGTTACCGGGCTTGCGGTTTAATTATTTGGCGAGCTTGATTATTCGGGTAAGGTCTTTCGATTTTTCCCAGACTATCACTTCCATTGCATCGCTTCACCTCTTGCCGGATGGGTTTCCGTTAACGGAGTGAAAACAATTCCGGCGTGGGGTATTTGAATTTCTAATACCCATGGAGCTGCGAGATTGGTTTTTCCACATCGGTTCACAAGATTCGACTAACCGGGCTGTATGCCGTGACATAATTTAAGAAATTAATAATAAAGAATTTAAATGATTCTCAATGGGTTTTCGTTCAAAAACGAAAGAGTCACCAGTAATCCTCCATGGTATCCTGCAGGGGCGATTCATTTTTTATCTTAAAAGTATAACAAACAGTTATTTTATATTGCCCCGGGAGTACCTAGTTGCACTGCGGTAAGGGGTTTAGCTTGGAACAAACAAGTATATCATTTAATTCAATACAAACATTGTGCACCAGAAATATTTTAAGACGCAGTCCGTCGTAATTGAAAAAATGATAGGTCATTTGCTGTGTAATCTCTCGTATTGCGCAAAAGCTCTTGTATTTCTGGTTAAAGGTAGAACTGTAGGGAATAACACACCAGAAAAAAAACTTCCGCTCCAGAAAAGTCCCCAGTGGCCCCGTTCCAACTTACTTAGTGTCATCTCATTAAACGTAAAAGCGGAAACTGGAAAAAAAAAACTCGATTCCGTCTGGGATAAAAACGTGAATGGAAATGTGCGTCTTAGGGGAGCGCGGTGTTATCGTTAATGTTCCACTGGTTGAATATATTATAAAATCATGCCCTGGATGGTACATCACCTGGTTGCTTCGAAAAACGAAAATGAGTGCTTCCATTTTCTACACTCCTGATATTTTTGCTCAAAACTGTGCCGTCGTATTTTAAATTGTATTTTATTTATTATGTCATTAGGACGATTCTTGTTTCCTGTTAGACACCCTCATCTTTTCCCTTCATAGAAGATTGAAGTATAAGATTGTTAAAATGAATAATCTGTAGACGTTGTTTTGTTGAGCTATATAAGAAATATTTTGAAGGTGATTATCTTTATGTTCAGTTTTTGTACAGTATGATAAGGATATTTTTCATAAAGAGTTAAGCAAACTAAAAACTTTTAAAAGATATTATTTGTGCTCAACCTATAGTAAATTTGGCTAATGTCTGGTTTATGTTAAAACACATACAATTTGTACGTCTTTTGTGTTATGCTTTGAAAGTCAAACACTTAAGGAATACCAATGAGATCACATTTTAAACGAAAACACGTGTTTAACTGTCAAAGGCAAGATGTCCATCTGAATCAATCGCATGGAATAGTATGGTAATTCACAATTGGAGGCAATTCATGAGAGAGAAAACGTCCCAAACGAATAAAAAACACCAAACTTAGTAAAACAACACGTACGAATGCGTGATTCCATACTGATGCACCATTCGGACACGCATGGAACGATGCAGACAAAATGCGATTGTGAGTTTTTCTAGTCTTACTTTTTGCATCGGAATGTAGATCACATCTCAGGATGTTTTGGCAGCGTACACTTTTACATAACCCCGCAATAGTTTGCACCCGCATCAAGGATGGATTATATGGATCGTGTTGTCGTCATTTTCTAGCATTGTCAACGGAATACTGAAGACGCAAACGTGCCTAATTGAGTTGTGCGTTGAGCTGCATTCTAGCATGATGACATAATACTAACCAAAGCTTCATTGTGTGTGAGGTAATGTTGCATAGCATCAATCATTTTCTTCAAAGAAACTTATATCATTTCGGTTAAGTTTGTCGATTTATCGTTACTAGTGAATACTTCAAGTTATGAATGTTGACTCAAACGCTGTAAACACGTTAAAGACAACTTTTAATTTAATTTAAAAAATTAATTTCATTAGTTTTGGATGGCAACGATGATAGTAATTCATTAAAACTATTTCATTTGTATGTCTCTAAAGCACTTAAACATTTTTTCAATGCTTCCCATGAAGGAAAGTCAAAGTCTTCTTATAAAGTTCCGTATGTATAACGAATACAATATATCGTAC
This sequence comes from Anopheles sinensis, assembly GCA_000441895.2. Taxonomy (NCBI): domain Eukaryota; kingdom Metazoa; phylum Arthropoda; class Insecta; order Diptera; family Culicidae; genus Anopheles; species Anopheles sinensis. The sequence goes on along the minus strand of KE525262.1, from coordinate 548,691 downwards.
CCACGGTCGCTGAAAAGCCACACCCAGGGGGTCGCCTGGTCTCATGAAGCTAAGTGATAGATAGAAGACCTCGAAAAGTAAGCTCAGATTGTGTTATGTTCCGGGGCGAATTGAAGTGGATCCGGTGAGTTATGCCATTTTTGTACTAACGCAAAATTAATCATTTAAGTCATCGATCTCGTGCTTCCCACGATGCTTATCAGTTTTTACCACCCACTGCAATTCGATACAGGGCGCTCTTTTAACCAACAATATGTCTGCGATATCCTTGAAATAGGAAGCTTATTGAGAGTTTGAGTTTTTTTGCTGCCATATGAAACTGTTTGTTGATAGTTACATAGTCAAACATATAGTGTGTAATAATCAACTTCATGAAATGATACATGTAAAACAAATGAATTAAAAATCGTAAGCGATATAAGAAGTAATATAATTATTTATTTAATTTTATTATTTATTTTGGAAAGCCTCATGGAATTTTTCAGTCCCAATATTAACGTTTCCAAACTTTCTGCTTCAATCAACATCCACTGCTGAAAGTATATCTGAAATTAGCACGCTTCGCAATATTGTTTGTCGTTTGTGATGATCGCGCAGGCTCCATATCCGCCCTGTATGCTAATGGACACCATTGCCAAGCAAATGTGCGGATCACGTAAGTTTCACAAGTCGTTTGTTGGTTGCCCGCAAAATACCTCGACTGCCGATTATGGACCGACGATGATGGTTCAAGATGTTTTGTTTACCGGATGTCCGATAGACCCGATGACGTGAAACAGTGCGTAGAAATATCCATTGAAGCTTCACCGTTGTAATGCTGCGTCAAAATGAGGTCAATGGGATGGAAACGGACTTCAGGATATCCTGAAGTTCCATCCGATTGATTGTTATGGGATAATGAATCAGTAAGGGGTAGCAAGTGGTCGACGGAGGTCGATACATGATCTGCGTTCAAATATTTGCGCAGTTACAAGTCACAAAAAATTAAATTCCTTATTACGAAGGTTCATACTACTCAAAAGTATTATATACAAATTGAAATTTTTACTATTTTAAACATACATAATAAGTAGAAAAAGTAACTCGCTGTTACAAACTAATCAAAAAAATTAGAAAACTGAACCAGAAATAAATCATTAAAGTGATTAAGTACATCAATGAAGATTTTTTTCAATTAATCATAACTTTCAAAACAAATAAAAAGCTGTTGCGTTACAAACTTACTGTTATTTGAATGTGCGGCTTGAAGGTGCAGGTAGGTGACTGCAGAATTGCATTAAATGGATACTCTTTAGCGTGTTAAGCTAAATGCTGACGCATTCGCAGTAGTGACTGAGGATTCGGTTAAATCATCATGCATCGCGTTGATTGATGGCGAAAGAAGCAATGTATCACGCGGCGAAAGGAACGCCTCATTGATCTCATTGTTTATTTTGAAAATCAAATCAGCTTATTACCACTTTATAAAACGAAATTAAATGGATAACGGAAATAAAGTTTTCTTTATAAGTTAGGCTATTACCCTACTTTTTATCTGTAAGCCAAGCGCAAAGTTATTTGAACTATTCATGAAGCAGTGTGCCAATCGTTCAACCAGAAAATCAACGATGACGCGCTGCCATGCTCGCATTTCCATTAGAATCATTCATGTGGACACTAAAAGGAAGTTAAGTGGAATGGCGAGAGCTTCGGATTTGTACGGAAGAAAAGCACCCACAATAATTAATTTGTTTGAGCACACATCGCGTCACATCTCAGACCTTAGACGGTGCATAAATGTGATATTGCACATTCACATGTGGTAGTGTTCCTCTGCCATGCTCATGAATATGTAACAGCTTTTATGTAGGTGCCTGCGCAGGTTTATCTTCCGAAGAGAAAGAGGAACTGACGACCAGCGAAAGCAGCCACGGGAAAGAACAGCTCCAAACAGTAAACTAGGAGCAAGAAGAAGTGAACCGGTTTTGTAAAAGACTCCATGGCGCGAATAACCAATGAACCCCGGAACCACGAAAAAACTTCAAACGTCGTCATCGCGCGATACCACAGTGATGAGAGTACGGTTTACGATTGTGTGAAAGAGCATAATCCATTCCGAGTGGGCTGTACCAGCTTCTCCCTCTTGGCGGGATACTTTCATTTTCCGTCATTTCACTTTCGCTCTCTCCGAAGACCTGCCTCCAGATCGCGGCGCCTCTTCACCGGCCGGTACTCTGGGTACTACGAGCTGCCAAGATGTTAGGCAACCTCACGATCTCTCGTTGGCTGTCTGGGGGTTTCTTGGTCTCCCGTTGTAAGCTTGCATGCAGCTGCTAGATGCGCAACAGTTTCGGGAAATGATCAGCGAGAGAAAACGCGGGACCGCGAAAGTGGTCTAGAGAGGTTTGGTCTGCCTCCAAACTTCGCGATCACGTACGCAAGTTTATGCAGGCCGTTGGGAGAGCGACCCGCTTCCGACTGGCCTTGATGAATAATCGTGCGAAGGTGCCGCTCACGAAAAGAAGGTGCATCTCGAAGAGGGGACGGTCGTTGGAAAATGTGACTTCGGCTTTCGGATGTCGTACCGCGAGGGTTTCGTTTAATAGAGTAGGTTGCTTGTACTCGGTTGGCATTTGGCAGATTACCGTGGAAGCTACAGGACAGGTGAGCGATCGAGCATCCGGTCAGGAAATTCGGCCGCCGTCTATTCTTGATCGCTTTAATGTCCACCTGGACGTGTTTGTGTCAGGAATCGAAAACGGATTCTTCTTTCGCGCTGTGACGTGTTACGTTTCGTCGGAAGAGCAAAGCGTTAGGCACTAGCATTGTAGGCGCAGAGTTATTAAGTACCCCCAGGAGACCAACCGCGAGGTACAGATAACAACCAAACGTTCGAACGGGGAAAAACAACCCGCACGTGAGAAGAATACGAAAAGATACATTACGTGCAAGAAAATTGGACAAAAACTCCATCGCAAACAACATTTTCACGCAACCGGAACCGGATCTGACGACCAATTCCTTTTCGTCAATAACACCTTGCCGACCAGTCGTTATTGTGTGGATGTGCAACGTTGTCCTACATATGGAGCTATAAAACAAACTAAGGGGTGAACACGGAAGCTAGAATCAGGGAAGTGTAACGGCTTGTGTGCGTTGTTTTTCGTGTGAGTGAAATTTGGAATAAACCGTAGCATACCCTCGAATACCCTTCGATCATTGAATTATACGATAGAAGTTAAGTGTTTGGTGTTTGTTTTTTCGGGAGAAGGAGTATTCAATTGAATTAAAAAAAAAGTAATAATAAAAACGAAAGTCTAGCCAAAGCCGGGAACCGTTTTGAAACGTAAAAACGAAGCAGAAGTCCTAGACGACCGTTTGCACGAAAATGGTAAGTGATTGTTTGCTCATTTTGCTAATGGGGCATGGGACAGAGATATGTGAAAAGTTTAGAAAAGTGAGAACAAGACCTGATATCGACCCATTGAAGTCAAACACGTTTCGTCTGTTCTGTAATTGTGCTATATTAAAAAAATATTACTAACCGAAAATTGTGGGAAAGGGTTGATTTCAAAATGTTAATGGATTTTAAATTAATCGGTTTATTGAGTATCCCGACACGTTTTTGTTAACAACAATAGAAAACATATAAAGATTAGGCGATAATTATTGTTCAATATACTACGCCAATGTTTTGCATTTCATATTTTTTGAGTTTATCTCTTTTCGATTGGATTATGATTTCAATCGCAACAATCAATTAGCGTTTACCGATCATTCAAAATAGACAGAAATCGGTCTTGGATCAAATATGTGTTCCAATAGTTGTGTTTTGATTGCAATAAATGAGCATAGTTTGACACCCTGGTTTATCAATGATATAGATCGAGCGAACTGGAAAAAGAAGAAATGAGCCAAATCTTACGAAAAAAGCTCCACTGATTGGCTTATGCTATCAATAAATTAAAAGAGAAATTCGAAAAAAGCAGAATGTTTGAATCTTCCATATCGTTTATAGGAAAAACGGACTAAAGAAAAACAGGAGGGATTGAGACGGAATCTGTGAAACTGTCTATGGGAACAAATTAAACGAAGAGCATCGAAACGCAGGTGGCTTTTACAGCTTCGGGGTTATCGAAAGTTTCTCACATTCTGTTTCGGTTGCGGGGATTTGACTCAGCATTTTGGCCGTGTTTCTTTTAACGATGATTTTAGTTTTCAAAGATTCAGTTGAGTTCCTCCGTCTTTCATGCTTGTCGGTCGTGAAACATCTTCAGAGAAACAACAAAATGGAAAAGTCTTTGATTAATTGAACTTTCGACTACACTTCTCTTAAGTCTTGCGTAGCCAGAATGTTAGGTTTTGTTCTTATTACAAGTAGTATTTTTCTTCGTTTTGGAATCAACCGCAAACAAGTATTGTTTAAATGTCGCAGGATAATTAACAAAATTCGATCGTGCGAAAATTATCTTCGAGCTTGTTTTCGATGTATCGATGAACCTTGTGGCATTGCTAAAAGTCTCAAAATATGTACATTCACTTTACCAGCTAAATAAAGTCACTGGTATATGATAAGACGAATTTCTCAAAAGATCAACATATCTTAGCATTTGGTAAACGAATATACATTTTGGAATATAGTGTCTGGTCCTTTTTATGAATTGTAGCCTACTTTATGCCTTTATCCACACCTTGTGCAATTTTTCACACTTACTTCAAATAATCGTGTATCACAGCGCAACACCGTTGAAACGAAAACGTTTCCTGTTCCCTTGGGATGGGGATATTAAACCCAACTTTCACCAAAGGATCGCCTTTCAGCAAGCATAAACTAATACTGAGTCCAATGTTTGGGCTTTGAATTATAGAAGTGTTAATAAGCTAATTGATTACGACGACTAACCACAACCGGCTGTCTGGAGGCAGTCTTAGATGCGATGTTTAACATTTAACTTCTTGCACTTCACTTATCATCTGCAAGAGCAAGCTGATGGACTCGTCTATAAAAATAGTTCGGTTTCATTTAGGGATTAAACCAACAGTAAACTGAATAATGTCTATTGGTTTTTCGTTTGATGAGCTTTAATCTAATCTTAATAGCTTTAATTTAATCTTTAACATAAATGCATTTGGCAAATTTAAAATTCATGCTTGAGGGTATCTGAAAATCATTGTATTAAATAATAAGTAGGTTGTGAAAGATTATTTAAACAAGATTTAGAGATCGATGGAATAAAAGTAAACGCAGTAAGAGTAAGCTTTAAAGTATACCAAATACGACCACCGAGTCAAAGTTTAACTTTCTCAGTGATCAAGTTTAGTTTAATTAAGGCCAATTAACTTTGTATGTAAATCATTTTAAAAAAGGTTAACCTTTTTGAACTAAATTGTGTTCAATGATTATTTCTAAGAAAATATTTTCACTCTCTTTAAAATTCGATTTTAAGTACAGATTTGACATAAAATAAGATACAAGAAAACTTCATAAACACTCAAAAAGTTCATCCACTATTGAATGGCATTTAAAGCCTCACGTTGAAACACACTCACGTGCATCTTTTTTGCTTTGATTTGGTTTTAAACCTTTTCCGTAGTAGGGTGGCGTCATCACGTGTCTCACACCCTTCGCAAAACAACCGTTGACCACTGTACTCTGAGACTTCATCCAGCCAAGAGAAATGAGCAGGAAACATTTGTGTGAATAAATACTGTGTTGGGAAAAAACTGAACGCCGGGAAAATCCGGTTCGGGAAACAGAAAGGCGTGAGCGTTCAACTGAAAGCAATTTGTGATTGCAGTCGTCATCAGCCATCTCGTCTGAGGTAGCTTTAAAGTGGCCTTCGTGGGGCAGAAATCTTCCGTCTGGAAAAAATAGCCAAGGCTATTGGAATTGAAATTCAAATTTTATGCAATCCGTCCATTTCCTGTCCGTTCGCGTTTCAATCGAGACGAAAATATGAGCAACCTCACTCCTACAACTCAGGTCCGAACGATGGAAAACCAGCTAAGTTTCTTATGATATGTTCATCTTCTTAGTTTCATTCCTGTTCATTTTTTTTCTATTGGATATGTTATCCAATAGATTGGAACAGTAGACGAAAAAGTTAGAAATAATGGAAATAGGCTTAACAAATTTGATGTCAAATTATTCAAACAAAGAATGTTACAGTTACCAATAATTTTAGTAAAATATCAATTGCTTTTTAATGTAAAGAGTAAAACTGACAGGGGGATTCGAAGAAACAAACATTTTTTTGTTTTTCATTTGGCAACAAAATGAATTCACCGTGTAACAATAGAAACATGCTCGTTATAGAGGTCTTTTTCGATTATCACTTACTTACACCACGTTTTTGCGACGACAAAATGCGGGTCATGTGGCGTCACGCAATTAACAGATCACGCCGCTCTCGTGCGGCACACGTGCCTAAGTGAGTTCAACGGTTCTATCATCTCGGGGTATTTGGAGCACGTCTTTGAATGGCACAAAATGGCTGTTAGCGTGGGATTGGCGCTGGTTGGGACACTTTGCTTTCCATTCCCAGGAGGATCTATTCGATATCTTAGATATCAATTTGGATGAATTAAAGTGAAACTTGGACCCCTACGCGTTTTTGGCTGCTGCACAGGTGATAAAAAGAGAATTGATACGTGATATAGTAGAGATTTTACTACCTGATTGTTCTAGAGTCACGGGCATGCTATCGAGGCTGACAAGACTACGAATGAAATTGAAAAGTGTTTAGAATGATGTTAGTTTTGAATAGATTGTCTGCTTACTAAAAGCTAAAATGTTTATGAACATAAGGCTTTCTTACCGTCTGAAAAATTGCCGTATCTGTCAAGAATAAATGCATGCTTTCATGTAGCATGTCAAACACGCCTTCACCCTACCTGGTATTTTTCTTGTTTTGTAGAAAAAAACAAATGCTCTTTAAAGGCTTTTCCAAGATTGTCTGTACTTGCAAGTAGCCAAGTGTTATCTTAGTACGAGGAACGTTTACGTAACAAGTGATATAAGTTGAACGGTACAATACTCTTGCTAAGCACTCGTTTGAATATGCTAGAGAAAACTTCAACATCGAAGGTACAGAACAATGTTTCATCTCCAGTAAAAAAACTCATGATTTCAGTTATGCATCTGAATTTTGTTCGCAGTTTATTTCAAAATTTTTGTAGCAAGCAAATACAAAGAAAAAAAACCTACAAACCAAGAGATCGGTGTCTCGGCGGAAGTTAAGTTTCAACTGGCTAGCAACATAATGATATCTCTTGCCAATCGTTTCCTCATCACAGTGTTGGATTGTCGATTTCCGAACGATCGCGAAAAACACGAAGCTTCAAGAAACGTTGCGAAAGAAAACGCTTGGTTGATTAAGAAGATGACTTTGAGATAAGATGCTATTGCTTCTGTTCGTTCTATAAAAATGTTCAATCGCCCTTTGCCAAGCTATAGGATCGAGCGCAGTTGGCAATTCACCTCGTTTAGAAAATAAGACATTTTTCCTCTTTCCTGTAGATTATATCAATGGTGCTGCAAGGATATATTTTATTGAAACAATTATTGAGTTGCAAAACCCATTTACCTTTACCTGCTGGTGGTAGATTGTGTGGATTGATTGACTAGGGTTCTCAATGTGGGTGAACAACCTAATCGAATATAGAACTTGAAATCAAAGGAACAATAATGCAAATGGTCCTCTGATTCAACCTTAAAAACAACACAACTAAGTAGAATAGCGATTTAGTTTAGTTCAGGAATGCAATTAAAAGGTGGAATTCAGACATGCTTAAAGTGACTCGGCAAATCAAAATGTTACGTCTTCTTCTGTTGGTACCTATTTTTTTTACCGAATTCATGAAAAGGAGATTAGTTTTGACATTGTAACGGTATGCAGTACCATTTCTGAGGCAAAATAACAACGAAGTGCACATCAAGCGACAACTTCATAAAAATATCTTAAATTGTTTCCCAAACTTCCGTGGGACTGTGTATGTAAACTGTTGAACTACAGGATATTAAAAATAAAATGCAATCTTTGCAACAGTAGAGCATAACAAACACTCTCACCTTATTTTCATCGAGGCTTAATCATATTTCTTCCGGCGTGCCTCCCTACCATTTCTTGCATAATCGAGTATACGGCTGTGTGAATATGAGCTGCAAAATGCGCCTCAATTCCGTTCGGAAATGAGATGAGAAAAAACGGAGTATGCCTGGTAGCACACATTTGAGCAACAAAAGCAAATGTGCCGGCATAGAGTTACGGGTGAAGAGAGTGTAACAGTGCGGTTACTTAAACACTGGTAGCGGTAATTTGCGTCAGTTTCACCAATTTTGTTTGTGCATGGTCGGAAGCGCTAGAAGGCATCAGTGAACCAGACAGTAAGTAAGAAAAGAGGGGCAAACCATGGAAAGACGCTCCGATCGTATCTTCTTTACTTTACTTTGGGAATCAGTTAGAAGAAGATTCGTACCACGAGAGTATTCGAGGTTGTTTCTTGTTTGGTTTGGGAAGTGAGATATTTAACCAGTCGAATTATGACTAGCTGCTGGACACGAATGTGTTACATCTTGGGGAGAAAAATAATGCGGCACAGCTGGAAAGTATAAAACGCGATGCACGAGTGTGAACGAACGTAATGTTCATACAAATCCCTTGCAAGGTCCATCACTCAGAGCGTCGTAATATACATACGTTCGCTGGCCTGACTATGTTGCATCACCACAATAACCGTGCTTAATTTGATGATGGCTTGAGGATCTTCGAACTGACTTTACTTATACTTGTAGCATTTTCTTTAGAACTGGAAGCCCCGTGTTTAAAGCATGTTGGAAGACAATATTGAAGAAGAGAAAATATGAAATCATTTGCAAAGAAAGGGGTCAATCATTCCCTAAAATTTACCAGTCTAAGTAATTGCTTAAACTCAACGGAAAAGAGTTACATAAAGTGTAATCTTGGTTTTGAAAATTATTGAAAAAGCATCATAATAGAGACAACGTGCTTCTGTCTGATATTTTCTACCACCACCCTAGTAAACAAACATAAATTATTCCAGGCTCCGGGCAGCTTGGTACGAACTAACCATAGACTAACCTTTCGGATGAGTTTCCCTCGTACCAATCAAAAACATTTAGCTACTTGGCAGATACTTAATATTAATGAAAACTGAATAAATCTTCGGTGATAATTTAGAATCAGTTTGGTCACTAAAAGTGACGAGACAAGCAAGTACAAGTCGCTAGTGGTTGTTCTGTATGCAAAATAATTTTAGATAATTTGAAAACGATCAAAGAACGCAATGATGGCCATGAAATTCAAGAATAAACTATCTCAAAAGCTACTTGGGCGCGATTTACTTGACTCAAAACCTGTGAAATCGTTTTCGATTATTGTTAGAAGATTCTTTCGTAGGGTTTCACGCATCAAACATTCATCGTCGCTCAACCTTCTTCAAATAATGATGGCATGCATAAATACCATTGAAACATCTTGTTAGAAAAATGTTCCCATTAATATAAACCACAGTCATGTAATGTGGAGTCTCGGCACGGGCAGCTCTGTTTGCGGTCGAGTGAAACCGCCTCGTCGCTGAGTGTTCAGCCCTCTTAGCACGAGGTGATGTCTTGTTCGGTTATTTGCCACGCTTTTGGTAGAATTGGATAGGTACCCTTAAGATAAGCGTAAATTAGAGTAATGTGTGGTGGTGTATGGCGCTTGGATGATGGAAACGATGATCCTTCACATAGGATCTAAAACAGCAAGGACAGGTGTTCAAGTGGATTTGAAGGTGCGAGTGTGCGGAAAAAAATGATTCATTACATAATTACTGTGAGAAGCCGCCTGGAAACGGTGCTTTTATGACCGTTCCCAAAACACATGATATTACCCGTGAAAGCAGATTATCTCATCCGGCAAATCAGTACTTGCTGGGTATGTTGGAACGTCTAAACATATTACGATTTCGCTTTATCCGTAGAAAACTGAACGCTCTACCACAATTTGAGTCACTTTCTAAGCTTTTGTGCGGTTTCCATACAGGCACGGAAGCTGACTTTATGGCACGTAGGTTATGCCGGAAAAAAACTTCCTCGAGATTACTCGTGAAACATGCGGCGCGAACGAAGCTAAACGAGTAAAAAAATACGGAACGAGAGAAGGTCGTTAATCACCGTGTGCCTATCGAGTGGGAAAAGGTTAAATGGATGCAATGTCACGCCGAGTCACACTGTTTTTCCCATCATAGAAAAATGGCTTCATATATAAGAAATTTACAACTTTATTACAGCATATATAAAATTATATTTAAAATTATTGCCATATAGTGGTAATCGATTGAATCCTCTCTTTTTCGACAAAGATATTATTCCAAATTTTTGTCATGCTTGTACAGTTTTAACCGGTAGCGGCTCAAAGTTCATTGAAGAAAACGATTTCGTGTGAATCACTAACGGATCTATATCTGCAACTCAAGCTGCTTGAAGTTGAATCAAATATCTTTGCGTGCGAATCTTGTCGGTGTTCTGCCGGTTTGAGAAAAGCGGAATATACTTCAATTGATCCCAAGTGGTGAAAATGTCCTCGAAGGTAACCAGAGCGAAGTCGAACGAAACGCGAAACCTCCATAGCTGGAGTGCGCGGTCGCGCGACTCGAGATGCTTCAATCTGTCATTATTGTAGTTGCCGCTACCGGATTCATCGGAGCTGTCATCACATTACCATCAGAGCAGGTCGGCACCGAGCTGTGCTTGTCTGGGTCAAGGCTAGAGCAGGGTTCTGACGAACGTTTTCATCGTTTTCTATAAATGCGTTCGCTGCTGAGTGCCGCTGAATGGAGGTATTTATCGCCCCGATCGCGAGCGATAAAGAGCGGAAGGGTAGGTCTAATTATGGAAAAACTCGTCCTCTAACGGACGGTAAAGTTGAAGGTATATCTCTGCAAACGGTGACGACCGCTGGCTCTTGCATCGGGGAGACGTGGAAAATGTTTTTCGCCCATTTGTTGCTGGCGGTCGGGGCTACCCAAAGTAAGCTCATTAAAAATTCATGAGTACCATAATTCGGTCTGTTAGGCAGCCCTTTCACTGTAAATCCTATTCGTGAACCCGTAAGGATCTGCGTCCTTTGACCCGCGCACCCGCTGCAACTTGTGTACTCACGCGGAGGGATGCCGAAGCATCAAAAACGGCGACGGGCGACTTTGTACCGTTTTCCGTTGATTGGAATTTCAAGTTTAATTAGCTGCGTTGCGTAGTGTTGCGTGTACCGAGCACTTGTTCTCACTTTGTCGATAGCTAATTAATGCCATGCTGGGCAACCACCAAGCCATCAGGAGATGTACGGCCATTGCACACAATTTTGAACCAAGCAAATAGCTCCTACAAGCGACAGCCGATATTGAAACGGACGCTTGGGCAAAGCTTTCGTCGGCTATCAGCAACGATGATTTTCCCAGTGGCCATTTGATAGTCTGAATCGGCAACTTAACCAAAGGTACACTTCAAAGGGCGGCCTAAGATGACGATGAGACTCTGGAGTCTGGTCTGTTGCGATTTTTTCCCGCCGAGTTTCCCCAAATCGCTAGGTCACACAAGAGTTTCCAGGAACAAAAGTAAAAAACATTTCCTCCACTCCAATGTTGTCGGGAGTAACTCGATACCTGTGCTGGATTGCGCTGATTGACAGTTCAATTTGGTGTCATTCTTTTCTCGAGGCACTTTCTTCCTCGTTTGGCCAAGAGAGCTTTGGTCTGTACTTCAAGTGTTTCCAAAGCACTGCTGAGGCTCTATTGCTTGCTCGCAGCGTTGGCTAGCCATACAGTGCCAAAGAAGTCGACCCGAAGGACTTACCGAACCGACTGACACCCATTGACACGTGTCCACATGCACAAGCGGGATCGACTGGACACGACACATCGGCTCTGGTTCCGTATCGGAAACCGGAGTGTCATGCTTCCTTCCCATCGGTTGCAATGGTGACAAATATCTGCTGATGAATATTGACAAGCACCTTAGGATTTGATGATTGCAGTTTTTGCTGCTTTGACAAAAACAAAAATATCCTATAGGAAGGTTTGGCGTGTTTCTCATTGAATAAAGTAAGGAAACATAACACAATCGTCTTCGTGGTAGTGCTTATGTGTTGGTTTAGCAAAGGACGACTATAGTTATCACAAGTAAACCGAAATACACGTCGCTAGAACAACACTCTGATGGTAACATTCGAGTATCTGATGATGGCTAACATTCCAATCTTTTCGATTCCTATCTAATTTCAACACACGGGGTTGCTATTTGAGTCCTTTACGAAACACTGAAAATAAAACTCAATTACGCCGGAATGCTGTGCTCGGAACGGGCAAATCCGTTTCACGCACCAATAAGTTCATGGATGGCCGTCAGCATCTTTCTCTGAAGTAACGGCAGTGCTTGTTGTTTCGTGGAAAATACAGAAATTTGGAATTTTTGTTAGGTCCAGGTAAACATTTTCCCCTTCTTTTTTTTCTTTCCGGTCGAAATTTTTGACTCGGCATTAGATTCCGTTTCCGATTGTGTGTTATCCATTGTTCCCTGAAGATACCTTTAACCACGTGGAATGTGTGGAGGAAAAGGGAGCAAATAAATAATGTTAATCCACGCAAGAAAGTCACTGCAGATCGGATGTGGTTTTTGGTTTGTTTTGATATCGGACGTTAAAATGTACGAACGCCGCCACGTGAGAAATCCACGAGAGACAAGTGAAATTGGTAGCCAAAAAGCGTGGTGAAGGCAAGTTTATCCACTTGTTTTCTCTTCACCCAATTTAAAATCAATATTTAAATTCTACCACGCTGACAATGCCATCCTCGTCGCTCTCGTTTATTGGCCCCGCCAAGACGGTATCGATTTCCACGATGAAAGAGACACGTATATGAAACTCGGTCGGAATGGCGAAAACAACACGCTGATATGCATGGAACGGAAAGCGTCCAGCTTTCCAAACCTCTGCTGCTGAACCTCGAAGCATGATTAGGAAGGTAACAGCCATCATGAGGCCAGCATTGTGACCCACTGGTGCTGTTGCAATCACTTTGACGGCGATACACGACGCGATCGTAACAGGTACGTCACCCGAAACAGTAATTTCATTAAAACACCACGGCGTTGTGGCAAGGCGACGCGCTGTCGACGAAAGCTCATCGATTGCGGTTTTTGCTGCGTCCTCTGGAAGGGATTTGGGAAACTTTCTCCCATTCTACCGCACCCCAACGCCTTGTACCATTACATCCACTCCTGTGCCGCGCGGGCAAACAACGCCGCAGCCGGTTTCGTGTTGCAGAGGAGGAAGAGCTGTTAAAGTTGCTGCCGGACGCCAACCTGGATGCCAAACAGTTGATCGAACAGTGTGTAAACACGGGCAACACGAGCACTATCAACAGCATCTTGGCTGAGCCACGAAGGTCGGTGACGGTGATGCTGATGGACCTTTTCCCGAAAACCGCAAACAAGAAAATGTACCACTTCAGCTGAGACGCGCTGGCAGCTCGACGAAGGATGTCCGTTCCAGTGCCCGAAACCCTAAAGGGCACCGCAATTGGATGGTCCCTGCGTGTGCTGTATCGTCAAGCACGATGGCGTTGGCGTCGTCCTTGCCATGAAACGGTGGCACTTCATGATTTCCTCCTCCTTTGCTCTCCAAGCAAACAACTTGTTTTTCCTTCCTTCTTTGCGTCGCCTTTAAGATGTCACCCGAGGAATCCATGGTTCTAATTCAAGTGTTTGACATGCTCTGCGGTTTTTTTGGTGTTTTCAATATTTTTACTAGTACACCTTTTTCTCCGGTCTTTGGATGCGACAGGAGTTTGAAATGATATTTAGCAAATTGCTACATTGCTCCAAAAATAGATAGAATATTAGCAATAAAACATACAACTGGATATGAGACTATGGTTTATATGTTTAACCCCTGCTCAAAGGCCCGATGTTTGAAATGTTGAAAGTGTTAGATTTCCTACAATTTGTGCATTCACCGACTCACTAAAGGCATTTTATCCATACGCTTCACACGCAGTTGTGCTCTTTTGTTGCTCGGAAAGAGGCTGTTATCGAAAGTGAAAGTTTATCCAAATATCCCCAGCTCCCGACCACAGGAGTGTGCGAACCGATGACAGCAGCAGTATCGGTAAACAACCATCGACTAAATATAAAATAACAACGAAAAGCCCCACCGCGAATAACTTTCACATCCGCTTATTGCTCACTTTCTTTTGGGTGGAGAGCGATTTTGTCATTAGTTGACTAATTTTATTCACCACTGCACTGGCAGGTCGGGGCTTTGTGGTTTTTGTGGTTTTGGGAACGTTTCACGGGACACGATCAACCCACACGCTCTTACCTGTTGGCCGACCATGGCAATGAGCGACTATGCTGGTGGACATTACATGCGAGCATAATCATAAATTCACCATAAGTTTTAAACACCTTTGAGCCTTCTTTTGTTTGGACGAGGCGTGTCTCTGAGGCACGTATAAGTTTCTCAACATAATCGGCACAGGACCCCACAAAGTAACATTTTCTCTTTTTCTTCGGCTTCATCATTCGTCAGCGATTTGCTTCGGGGAGAATCCATCACGAACAGCAACAATGTCAACGCCATCCCTGAGGCGTTTCGGATAATTAAGTTCCGGTTCCGTAACGGATTTTTTATTTAAAATCAAAAACATCGAACAGTGACGCCTCTACAACCACCGGCTGACCATTTCCCGAATACGATGGTGGGCAGTGAGAAAGTAAAAAATTCCGCCACAGTGAGGTAACGGGCTTGGGCAAGTCAAAATAACGACAAAAATGAAACGGGAAACGGGCAGCATGTACGCATCGTGGAGAAGCGAAAGTATCCCCTCTCTGCGGCGAGCATCTCGGAGATGCTGTTTACTGTCATGCCGGCGGAAGCTTGCCACTTCTGCCCAGGAGGCGATCGATCCCAGGGTTACGGTCACTTTCACTATCGAACTGATGGGCTACGAGTGGAGTAGGAAGAACGCTAACCATTTTGGTGTGGTGAGATCATAATCTTCCAGGTGATCATTCAGTGGTCGGCGAGTTTCTTTCCCGCGCTGATTTGTTTTCCAGGGTATCCGTTTCCCTGTTTCGCTTTTGCTGCGAACCTCGTACTCCGTTATGCGATAAAAAGGAGAAACGTAACTGGCCATCTTCATGTCACTGTGGAGTGGCTTTTATGAATCTGCTGTGTTTACGTCGACCTTCTGCCAACATTTATGCTTCATCGACTCGAAATCCTTCTTGGGGACGGGTATTGCAATAATCCATGGTATCGCAAATGAACGCTTTGATTAATGTTTTTTATCGATTTCATTTTAGGCGCTCCAGTCATCCACGTGGTTGGTATGTGTCGCGCTTTTGCTCTCCGAAGCATCAGCCGTGGTGAACAATGCGAATCAATCGAATCATGAAGCACAACGGCGAGAAGCACCGCTGGCGGACTCTTATGGTCCTCCTCTGTCCACGGGCCCTGAACTTCCCGCTCCAGTATACGGAGCTCCTGCCGTAGCCAACTATCCACCACCTCCACCGGATACACCACCACCTGCTCCACCCATCCAGGTACCGCACAAAGAGTACGGTGTTCCGGTGCAAAATTATGGACCCCCGCACGTTAACATCGAGTACGGACCACCGCCTGCCCCAGCGCCAAAGCCAATCTTTCATTCACATCCCAAACCTCAGTACCACCATGGCCCTCCACCACAGCACCATCCGAAGAAGTCATCATCCTTCCTGGAGCAGCTGTTCTCGACGTTTGGATTCGGCGGTGGTAGCGACAGCCATCATCAACACCATGCACCGAAACCGATTTACGGCCCTCCGGCACCCGTCTACGGACCTCCCTCGGGACCTAAGCCAGTCTACGGCCCACCTTCGCAAGCACCTGCCCCTGTCTATGGACCCCCGGTGCACCAACAAACTCCACCGAAACCGTCCTATGGTGCCCCGAGACCAGCCTATGGTCCACCGATACAGTCCAGCTCCTTCTCGGTACAGTCGGCTAGTTTCGGTCACCACCATTCAGGTGCTTCCGTTCATGCTCCACCTACTCCTCCCGAGATCAAGTGTGACGGCTGGAAGCCCATCGCTGGCCCCGTCGTCCAACCGGAGATACACGCCCCAGAATCTTCCTACGGCCCTCCACCAAGTGGAGATTTCTTGGGCAATCACAACCACCAGCACGGTTCTGCTGGAGCTAGCCTTGATGTGAGTGACGTTGGGCTGCAACTGCCGAAACTTGAGCATGGTCCTGTCTTCAACGCCCATTCGGAACACCATTCCAGCTTGGAAATTCCTAAGGGTAACAGTTACGAGGTAAGTAGGCTGCAAATCAAATGAAAAAATGAGTGCTCCAAAAATTTGCATGTCGATAATCTATAACAGTATTCAGTTCAGTCAACACATATCATACAATGTTATTTTACCTCTTGCGCTTCAGGTGCACTCGAATTTCATTAGCGACTCTTACGGAGCACCGCCGGTGGACTCCTTCCTTCCTGGCAGCTACAAGCCTTCATTCTCCAAGCCCTCAGCCCCTCTGCCTCCTCCACCACCGCCACAAAAACTTCATTTCCCACCGGCCCAACACTACGGTCCCCCGCAACGTCACCCAGGGCTTGGTATCTCGCACGGCAGCGTGAGCGGAAATTTGAAACCGTGGCCAGTGGCTGGATCGCCTCCCCGCCATCCGATTGCCTACCGACCACCCGTACCACAGGGTCTGATAGAGTCGATCGGACATGCCGTGGAGCATCAGGAGAACTTTGGTACCAAGCCGGCTTACTCTGGCGATGTCTATCTTCCGCCCCCGACTCGCGATGCTACCCATGGGGGATCGTCTAGCTCGGAACTGAACGCGCTTCCATCGGAACTGCCAGCTAAACCCTTCCTCACACAGCATCAACTACCACCCTCGGCCCAAGCCTTCGTCCAAGAGCCACGCTTCCACTCGCAAGATATCGTGTCGGTGTCAAACGATTGCGGCCACGGACCCACCTCGGTCGACGTGCATCAGTCAGTTCAAACCAACCAGCTCTCGATCGTCGGTCCATCTGCCACAGCCAGCTACTCGGCCGACTACAGCAACTCCAACTCCGTCGAGGGACATTACGATACATCCGCCTCTGGTGGGCATATTCACACGTCCGGCCTACCAGGACTCGATAGTGGCCTTGGAGGATTAGAGCTGATCTCAGCACAAAAGTCCCAAAGCTTGACCATTCCCGTGCAGGGGCAGCACGGCTCCTACCATCTGCAGTTCCAGTCAGCCGATCCGCAAGGAGCCGGCTCCGCTCCACATGAGCAGATCCTCTCGGAAGGTCTGCTTCAATCGATATTGAGTGCTATCGAGCAGCCTCAGCAGCATCGTTCTTCTGGTGAACCCGAATCGTACGATCCTAATATCGACCATAGTGAAGTGTCGGTGTTCCTGAAAAGTCCCGAAGGTCAAAAAACGCTACAAGATCACCCTAATGGGCACGTCGGCCATAGAAGATAAAACCAGCAATTAAGAATCTCGATCGAGAACCACTCCTGAACCATCCCCATGGATTAACTTATTTCATCATTCCTCGAGAACGTCTCCGATTGTGTCAGATTCCGACGCCTCGAACAAATCATCTCTCCATTCCATCGAGCGATCCATCAATCGATCGGTGTTGGTGATTGATCTAACCGTGTTAAATTATCAATTAAACATTTCCGCCACCTTATCCGCCACGGCCGATCGCCCAGCACGTGTGGACATGCTACGTGCCGTTCATTAACGTGTTGGCAATGGAGCGTGAGATTGCGACACTACATTGAACAAGCTATAGCTGGTATCACAAGACGCTTGGGTTGCGCGGATGCTCGAAAGAAGAGAAAAAGATGAGGAAGCAAAAAACAAGCACGGTAGAAAAAGAAAAAGAGATTGATGCGAGTATGTTGCAGTCATGAACATAGGAAGACCGGCATTGTAATTAAGTATTTAATTATTTTATCAGCCGTTCGACAACGCGTTGTTTTGCGGCTGTATCGTTTGTGTGGACTTCGGATGCATGAGCGAATGTCAGTATGACTATACGTGTGCCTGTGTGAACCTGTATGGTAATTGTATTTTTGCGTATATTAAGAGGAACGAAATGTAAACTATTTGTGGATATAAAACCTTAAATTAACCGGGTAGCATAGTCTGCACAGATTTTTACTCAAACAAAACCGAAAGATGAAAGCTGAAATTGTGACAACGAAAGGTAAGCTGGTTGCATCACATGAGAATCAGGCAAGATTGATAAAAAAGCTCAAAAAGCATCAGATTCTGGCAAAATATTTCGAGGTGCGTAATTTTGGAAGGTGAATTTCGATTGAAGCAGCAGAAGGAAACCACAATTCACTTCCAAGTTCAGATTGGTTATTTTTGTTTCGATTTTAATATTAAGAGCCACCAAAAACTGAAATGTTGAACCGATTTAAAACGGTCGGAACGGAACGGAAATGGAATGGCACAACAGAGGGGCTATGATGGGGGAAAGATCAGAACTAAAAGAATGAATTCAACAGTCCTGTGTTTTCGTTGCCATCCTGCCCCGAATTGTTAATCGAAGCAAACGAGAGAAATCCGTTGAATAAATTATTCAGAGGAACGGAATTTCAAATGCTTGTTTTTCAACGCTTGATCTCAAATTCCCTTCGTTTTACAGATTTTCTGCAATTTTCCTGTTTTTTTTAATTTGTGTTATCTCTAGGTGTCGATTAAACGATATCCGAAATGATTTTTAAATGATTATTTTCATAGGTTTGGGATTCAGAAAATCGATAATTTGCCAACAAAGATAATATATTTTAAAAATTGCAAGTTCATGTTGTGTAATGTATTTTTTTACTAAAATCCAAAGAATCTTCGTTCAGTTCTTTTGCTAGAGTTTTAACTTGGGTTTTTATGTTGGACAGATCAAATATCATGCTGGAAGGATAATGGTATTAGCTGTATATTTTGATATTTTAAAAGTGAGCCTGATTGAAGGACCTGCTTTAATTTTGCGGCCAATGTCATCCAATTTTTTGCAAAAAATGTTTCTTTTTCAAACGGTCAGTTGGTATTCTTTTCAACAATTCGAAAACATTCCTGCAATTAGCTATTGGCAACGTGAGCAAAGTAAGTGAAAGAAAGATGGAGATTTATTTTTATATTGATTTCAGTTTATATGAGACTCTGTACTTATCTCCATCCAAAGCTTGGTGAAATGTGGAAGATCCAACCGCGACTATTCAACTATTGGTCCAACTATTGAGGAAAAATGAATGTTGTCAAATGAAATGTCTCAATTCTATCGTATAATACTACTTTCTCCCTATTCCTTACACCGATTCATTAAGTCAGGAACGCTGCATTCCATGCTTTTCTCGTCAACCTTCGCGGTGGAAACGTTGTCACACACATGAAGTGTCTTCTCCTGGATCAGATTTTTTGCAGTACCTTCAATCGCTATGCGTTAAGTAATGGTTCCATAAACAAGATGCCAATCCAATACAGTCCTAGTTGCTTGGAGGGATTAGCCAGCCTTTCAATATCCATTCACCATCCCTTCTTTTCGAGTTTTCACACCACGTTGCGTGAAACTTATTTTACTAGCGCAAGCCGGAAATAATGAACGATTGATCTAAAATAGTAAGTTTCTCAATCAAACATTTTTCTTTTGAATTGTAAAAATAAATAAATAAAAGGAATTTTTTAATTTAAATCAAAGCAAAAAATTGAATAACTAAAACTCAAAACTTAGCTCAGCGATAAAAAAATCCGCTCAAGTAACATATATATAAAATTTACAATTTAGGTATAAAAATGACTAACGTTATCCAGTTCACCGTCGAACAAGTCGAAGTAATGCCGCGAATATTGGTCAGAAAATGCCTCCGAGAACGCTACAACTGCCCGTAGGACACGGTCCATTATTATGGTTGTCGCCAGCCAGATAAAAAGTATGTTTAAATCCTACAAACACCTATTACCAACACACATACAGCTTAACCTTCTAAGATAATGTCCCCATTCACAAGCAATAAACGTACACCTTCATTACACCCATTTTAATAACCTCACGAATAATCAACGCTCGGTAAAAGCATGATTATCAGTGTTTTGGTATCCCTTCTTGGCCAACCGCACGGACTATTCACAGTCTTTTACTTGGACCTTTTTTTGTTGGGAATGCATCCACCCAATATCACATGGTAGGAAGAACATTGATCGCCTCCATTCCGATGTTCGCCATTGCAAAAAGGTGGACAATCAACAACGGGAATGCGGTAGTGGTCAAAAATGGCGGACAAGCATTGGTGGTTTCTGCAACGTTTCGTTTTCGTCCTTAAGTCGGTTGTCTTTCTACACGATATTCATACTGTGTATTCAGGATGTGGAATTACGTTTTTTAAAGTTGTTTTGAATAAACTGTTACACCCGTTATTTTTTTAAATCGGAAAACAATTTTATAATTAACTAGCCTATAAATGTTTGGTCAAAAATGGTAGAATGAAAATGAATTGATATGTTAGATTAAGGTGCACAATCAAAGCACAAAAAGCCTACCAATGATAATTTATATCGTTTCGTATAAATATGGCTAGAAAGATATAGTGGCAAGAATCAATGATTTATAAAGAATATGTACAGATCAGATTTCGTGTGTTAAATTAGGTAGGTACTAGAAACTACACTAATCCGTTCGTGAATTCAACGAGATGTAAAAGTGTTCCGTGCGCATACCGAGCGACAGAGTCGTATCCTAGAAATCGTTGAAAAACATTCCCCTACTTGAAATGGCCTTTGGCTTTCTTCATGGTTTGTTTATTATCATCAAAATTAATGTTGCTTCACGCAGTTAATAATCGTAAAACGTCGAGTTCGCTCTCGCACCCGGAGGAGGTAAGGTGTGTAAAACCATCTTCTGGAATTTTTATTTCCATTGCATTTGGTAATAAGTAAAAAACCACCCATTTTGTTGAGAAGGTTTCCATCGTATAAATTCGGCGCTTTTTACAAGTTCCTCTACACCATAATGATTTTGTGAGTGCTAGTCCCCGGAACTGAGGTTTTCAACCACAAACGTTCCACGACTTTTGGCCACGTTCCTGTGCTGACCAGAAGATGATGCGATAAAAAAGCTTTAGTACTCGCAAGAAAGGGAATAATCTCGAAAGTACTTCAGTTTAGTATGAATCGTAAAGGATCGCCTGGATGGATGAAGACGAAGATTTTTGTGTTTCTATGTAAAATAAAAAGGTATTGTGTTTCAGTGACGGGAATGTGTTTCGTGGATGATCATTCAAAATAAATTAATTAGAATTGTTTCGAGGAAAAGTAAAGAAACGTGATTAATATCAAACAAAGCCAATAGGAATGAATCTCGCCATAACTTGAAACTAAAACATACGAGATTATTCTAAACGTAGATCGTTGTTAAAAACTTTCTCATTCGTCATAGTCATAAATTGTAATTCAAATTTCATTGTGGCCCAGCGCACTCGCAAATGTATTCTTGCAAATTATTTCTTTAATATTTTATTGCCGTAAGCACCAATCTGCAGGGGCGATCTGATGCGAAGAATAAAAACTCGTTTGGCTAAATGGCGACGTTTCCAAAGCCATGTATGCACGAGCAACCCGAGCATATGACGCCATTTCCACCGGTATCTTCCCGACGCGACGCTGTGTGCATCATCAATCATCCAACTCCCAGTGCCGTATTGTCCAAAAGCGGAATTTGCATCGTTTATTTCATCACAGCAAAAGGAAAGTTCCGCGCCCTCCGTCTTTGCCCTACCCTTTCTCATTTGCTCCAACAACATTTTCTCCTTCACCACAATCGTGATGCAGCTGCGTGCTCGATGTTGCAATATCCAGCAGTTCCGCGAAAGATTCAAGTGCATCATCATCGTCATCATTGGATTGCGAACTGGAAAGAGGTGTCGGAGAGAGCGGCACAAGTAACCTTTCCTCTAAGCATTTACCGTCGTTCCTTGCTGGCTGGGTTTCCGATGTTGCAATACCTTGGAAAAATGCAAACTCGCTTCTTTTCTTTTTGCTAAAGTCAGACAAGCCAAGCCCCGACTCATGCCGGTCACGAGCACCGGTTTCGGCATATTTACCACTATGAAATTGCAAATTCAAGCACTGTCAAAAGGGATGCTGCAAACCACCACACTCTTGCCGCATAAGTTCTTCGGAGAAAGTGCAACAGGACGCACGGGTAAAGTAAGCTATCGAAATGCCACAGGCCGCTACCGTGTGACTGTATATCCCAAAAAGGCCCACGCTCGTGGAATGCTTCTTTATACATTTTTACCTTTCATTGTATTCACTGTTTCATCAATCTGCAGTTGAGGATTCGGTAGTCTTCGAACTTTCACTTTCTACCGAGACCACACAGACATTACGAGATTTCATTACAATGGGTAGCTTTAAAAACATTCGTTTAAAAATCTTTTCCGATCTTGGTTAAGACTTTTTGAACGGTCAAACATATTTTAAATACCCAATCCTTGAAAACATGCAAAAGCCTACCACCTAAAATAATTGTTATCAACCAACATGACAAAATAATCATATAATTTATAATAGTCTCACACTTCCGAACACCAGAATTAGTCCAATACATCAATAGCTCTATAGCAAAAAGGACCCATTTGCGGCTTTAAGGTGACGCGAGCTGAGTATGTTTCTTCTTATACTACGCAATCAATACTTTTCCCTTAGTGGAATGGCCCGGGGTTGCGAGAAAACGGACGTCGCATCTTCCACATGGCTTTTTGCAATTTTCTTTTCCCCAGCTGTGGAGAAACCGGGCGCAACAGACTGATAGCAGGACAAACTCTTTGCCCCAGGCGGTGCAGACCGTGACGTTCGACACTAGTCGGTCAAGAGGAGCTTGCATTGAAGGCTGGGAACTGCAGTTTATGTTTATTGGCTCTCTTAGCAGACTATTAAAGCCTCATGACTTGGTCGCTGATCGGAGGGACGAAACGACCAGACGACTATTGGTCGCTTCAGGATCGTTACGAGCAGCTGCGTTCATCGTCTCCCTCCTTCTCTCCAGAGCGTGGCTTAATGCTGCTCGATTTCAATGATTCGATTGAATTACCTCACGGTTGCTGCGAGCTAAAGCTAAGCCTTGCTATCGTCCTTCCGGTGTCCTGGTCAACCTGTCGAAATCGCCATCTGACCCGGTCTTTTGCTCGGTTGTTCCGGTGATCATTGCCCCCTGGCCTTCAATCGCTGGCTGTGGATATTGAAGCCGGAATTCCGTTGCCTCTGGATCCGCAGATACGACGCTTGATCTAATTTGCTGCTCTACTTCGGTAACCCTGCATGATTTCCATTTCCAGGTTCGGGCTGTTTTAAGCAAATAAGTTGTACCCGTTTCTCCTTGACGCGTGTTTCACTCTTGTGGCGAAACAACGTGGCGTCAAAGTAATGCGTTGGAATGGTTAACGTTCTGAAAGTTAATGTTATTCACACAATGAATAAAACATCGCAGAATCCATGATGTGCGAGAAGGCGACACGTTGCCAGTCGCTCCATTTGATGCACGGGACTTATTACATTAGAACGAGGTGGAGCAGGAACCGGCACACATAGAGCCTTCGCGCTCGAGCACTTACAAGTATTGCAAATACAAAACTCCGTCTGCACGCTATCCAGAACATATGAAATGAGTACAGGCAGCATCGTACGCCAAGTTCAGAATCTTCGTCGGTGGTGTCTAGTGGAATGTGGTGTGCTTGGGGAACAAAGTGTACTTAAATAGTAACATTGGACCCTCAAAGTTTACATTTAATGACTCGGAAACAGCTCCAGCAAGAAACAAGACCAGCATTTGCGCTTCGGACTGTTTCCACTATGGAATTCACACGCCACACGGATAATTTTGGTTATGGGAGGGAAAGCTGTCCATGACGTTTTGCTATCCGTCAAATTGCACTTGTTGCACCAAATTTTTTTATGATCAACATTAGTGGAAGCACCCGAAGGTGTTTCTTACACATTACTTGCTCTTAAATTAGGATTAAAAGTCAACTTTCAGCAACCTTTTTCGTTGTTTTTTTTTAAATTAATGTGTTTCTATTCGACTTGTACAATATTGGATGAATGAATGCCAGTAACTTATTACTTTAGTTATAGAAATAAATTTTTGCTAGTTAACTTGCTTGATAACTCTAGATTTGATTGGAAACAAAAGGTTCCGTCTCCTAAACATTTGCATCAATCATAATGTATTAGTCTGGGCAAATTGAAAATTTACCGGCTTATTTATATTCCCCTCTCACATGATCGTATAGTTTCACCTCTGGTTCTAGATGCTTTTTTCGATAGAATGGCTTTTCATACCTATTTGCCTCGTTCAGGGCTGCTCAATATTTTAAAAAGGAATGTATGAAATAAAGAATTTCTCACATCGCTGCAAACAAGATAGTGTAAGGGATCAAATTGCCAATACTATGAAATCATCAAACTTTGATAATTATTGGAGCACCGATATGGGGATCGGGATTTGGGAAACTCTGCTCTGACATGTTGATGCCGATGCTGTTGCTTTCCCAATGATGATAATGATGTTGATATACGTAGTGCAAGTGGTCAACACTCACTGGCCCCTGTAAGACCCAGTGCCGCTTAGAACGGCTGAAAAGAGCAGCATCCTGCGAAGCACCATCAAGTCATGCAAGTGAGCTGAAATATGGCCCGTTTATGAAAATCGACCAATGGTGAATGTATTCCATGCTAATGTTTGCATGTAAAATGGTTCAACTGTCTGGGGCATCGCTACCGTGCGGCCACCGGGGGTCAGATGCTGCGAAGGCAATGTAAGCCAAGGTGCCTCTCTCGTGCTTGTGTTGACTTTCGCTATGTTTAGTCGTATGCCGGATACAGAACAGACATAGCGTGGTGAAAGGCCGACGGAGGCGGAGGTAGAGGAACGATGAATGTGCGGTGTACATTGCAGTTCATGGCATGTTCGTTGCATACCAAAAACCTACTGCAAAAGTGCATCGTCCTGGAGCGGTTGATGGAGATGGTAACTTTTACAAATAAGCGGTAAATAGGTAAATTTTATGGTCATTTGGGTTTCCAGCATGGGTCCATTGGAGTGACCATCCATGTGCAAAGCAAAGGGGGTTAGTGTTGGGAGCGCTTGCAGACAGTATCTTTGTATATATACTACCCAATTTTTTCCAACGCCCATCAGGTAATACTTCAAATTTTCTACCCCTGGAACGAGAATGAGTGCGAATGTCTTAGGTCTAAAGCAATTTAATGTAAGGAATGGTAAATTAAGCTCCTAAATTTGCTTTGTACTTTAAGCATTAGTTTCGATTAGCATATTAATATACCATGCTTACAAATTTGTCAGATTGCTTGTTGGTCTAATGTTCCGCACTTTCGTCGATAAACATAATTAAACATCAATTAGCTGCCAGGAAATGTTGCGGTCTTCATGGTACACTAGGTACGTGTTAATAGATTTCTCCCCCAACAATTATCCGCTGCGATTTACATTTGTTTCGTTCATTTGAATGATTTTCAAACAAACCTCCTATTTGAGGAAAATTATGTAACATCCACACTAATAAGGCTTCGCTTTTCGAATTCCCATATAATTAGGTAATCATTGGTTATTGCTCAAAACGGAACTGATTGTAGCTAGAAAGTGCAGCATCGTAATGTTAACGGCCAAGGATGAAGAAAATAATATTCAAATTTAAGCATAAACAACATTAAAAACATTGTTCTGTTGATTGCCACTTGCCTACAAATTTGTGACCCTTCACGTTTATTATATCAAAGCATTACGCAGCAACACACAAAACACAAATAAGTCCCCTGACGATGGTCGCGACATTACTCGCTGTCGACCATGCAGCAATGATGTCACGTGAATCCGATCCGGCACTGATCCCATTATCGGTCGGGCTGAGGTCGTGTATCCTCCCGGCAGGATCTCGTCCTCATCGGCGTCGCATCCAGGATCGCATTTCCGTCGATTTCAGATCGCATGCAAAACGTCAACCGTCAAATAAATCACCTTCCGTTCCAATAAGTTGTACCCTCGGGAAGCATCGAAACCGAAGGCATGCGCATGGTTGCAGCTTACAGCGACACGTCCCCCGAAGGGTGTCGGTTGACGCTGTGCCCAGGGTGGACGTAATTCAAAATTTATTGCCACCTTTTTACCACCCAACGCCACCTTCGGGTAACGGGATAGGGGCTTTTTACCGTCACCGACAGCGACTCCAGGACTTCCGGAAGATCAGACGGCAAGTCGCCAGGGTTCCGGAGAACTTTTCTTTCTCCCCCAAATGGACAAACAAAATGTCGAGTACAACAACGGCCACTCCCGATTGTAAAACAACGTTCGACATTGTCCAAACGGCCGTCCTAACCAACATCATCAATTCGGGCAGCATAAGCAGCAGCCGGGATGAATGAATTAGCATATTATTGTCGCCGCACGGGGTGCTCCTGGCGTTGATGGATTACCTACAGGCCCTTCGTTTGCGGTGTACGCTGCATCAAATTGGCGTTGGTACCTGGTTAGCACGTGTCCTGGTAGGGGTTAGCGAAACCACCCTCGGCAGGCGCACTAGTAAAGGGAATAATTTATTTCAATCAGTGTCTCGTGGTTAATAACGATGGGCTTACACTTTTGCTTTTTTAAGCCACATCAGAAAACCAGGTTCAGTTCAAATAGCTCAAACAGAGTTGCCACTTTTCCGTTTCCTATGGCTTTGCAACCCGTCACCCATGGAACGCCATATGCTCGACGTAGATGAAGTCATCATAGGATTAACTAATGGTAACGTTATTTATCCATCAGTCAAGCGCTTAATGAAAGGTGCATGTTTCGCACTCACGTAATGGTGGTATTATATGTCCTGCTGTTACATGGAGCCCCATTTCATGATGTATAATATTGCATCTTTCAGTAGTTTTAGTATGAGCATTGTTTTTTCGTTTCAATTATAAAGCAAAATAAACATTTCAGGTATAATAAACGTTTACGTTTGCATTTTAATAATTCCATCGCGTTTTAGATTCACATTTGTTTTTCATTTGTTTAATGATTCATTCATATGGTGGTCGCTTTTAACTTAATTCAGGCAGGCCTCAGCCATGCCTCAGCCTCGTGCTTTGAATAGTACACAACTTTATCCAATCCTAAATGTTCTACGTCCCCCTCTACCACCCTTACAGTATTTTACTAAGACTTTCTACCATCAAACACTCGTTCCGCTTCAATAATCGATTATCGCTTACACCCACGGCTCGTTCATTAATCATTTCCAACACCGATGCTATCAGGGTTTCAATGTGACCCTTTCTGAATAATTAATTCCGTCCAGTTACGATCCTTCGCTATCGGTTCCATCTGGTTCTGATCGGGCGAGTGCTGGTGACAAAATGGACTGTGGAGAGTAGTTTAATTCAAACCTCCAAGTTGGTGCCCGGCGAATTTGCCAACAATGCAACGGTTCTTCGTGGCAACCAATTTCGTGGAAACCATCCGTCCTATATACTACTGGACCAAGGCGGTTGGATTGATTTCCTTCACAGCAGATTTCGAAAGAAAGACAATACGACGCAGCTTCAAGGATGTTTTGATATTTGTCGTTTTTCTGTTCTTCAACGCGTACCTTGCAGCTGCCGCCGGCCTGATGTCAACCGATGGAAATCCAACCTACTTCAATTCGCCACTTATTGAATTTATTCTGAACCTGTTCCTCACGTTGCAACTCGTCGCGATGATCGGTATTCCGATCGTCAATTACTTCAACGTCCACCGGTATGATCGGTTCATCCGACACATAGTGGAGGTTGACGATGGTTTGCATAAACTCGGTCACCGACACAACTACAGTGCTGAATACTTTAACTGTACCATTTATCTGGTCGGTTCGGTTGTCCTGCAGTTTGGTTGCCTCTCGGGGATGGTTATTTCCAACCCGTTTCGGGCGAATTTTCAAACAGGTGAAAATATCATCGTGCTGATTTCTTTCTTGATGTGCAATATGATGTACATAACAAGTACTTGCTATTGCTGTGCGTCTCTTTGGGTGGTGGTTTACCGCTACCGGAAGTTGAACGAGACCTTCAGGTGAGCACGTTGGGACACGAATGCCTGAGATAGGTCAAAAATTAATTTTTGCTTACCATCCTCTACATTTCTTTAGCTCTTATTTTCATACCAATCGACAAACGAGGAGGCAACTGCTGCTTATCTCGGAAAAGGAGACAATCAAAACTATTGCTGTACTCTACTCGAAACTCGGCGTGGCTGTCCAGATGTACAACAAATGCTTCTTCATTCACATCTTTTATGTTTTGGGTAGTGCATTTGGTTTGAATCTGGTCTCCTTTTTCACCATGATCCACTTATTTCTTATGCGTGGAGACGAGTTCGATCACAACGACCCAATCATAATCTCTCAACTGTTTCTCAGCGTTTTCTATATACTAGTCGTGCTACAAATAATGTTTGCTGGAAACTTGCTACACAAGAGGGTAAGATCTTTGTTTCTGTTTTTCCTGATTAAATCAAATCCCGTTCGATCTCTTACGATATGGTATGTTTAGGCAAAATATACAGCTGTCCTGCTGCATAAAGCTGCCGTTTATAACGATTGCAGTTCAACCGTGCTGGATCAGGTGGGATTGACAAATCTACTCTCAATCCGATTGAGGTAAACCTTTCTCTCTATGAATATTCTCATTTCAGTTGATATCCTTTTCCATTCAACTTTCCCACCAAATACCCAAGGCATCATGTTACTTCTATGATATTGACTGGAAGTTTCTTCTGGGGGTAAGCACTCATCAATTTAATTCCATATTCCATTTGAGCAATATTTCATCATACTATTGACTATTGTTCTATTTTCTTATGTCTGGCCTAAGATGATATCGTCATTTGCAACATATCTCAACATACTAGTACAATTTGATATCATTCAAGTTAGAGCGGAGCTATCCAAGATAAATCGAACAATACTTGCATTTAATAAAAATGAATACGTTTAACATAAAAATTACTAAACATTATGCAACGAAAACATATCACTTTTGATGAAAATAAACATCTATACCACGTTGGATCCACTAAAGATTAAATCGATTAGTTTTACGTTGCACGCCGCAGTGGCTGCAACACGCAATACACTCGAATCGCTATGTTCAATGGCAAAGCAATTTTGTCAACATATTTCCTGTGAAGTCTGCATAGCATTTTCCTATGCTTGCTTGTTATATGTCCTCGCTTTTATTAGCAGCATTTGGCAGCGTTCCAATGTTGGAGTCTCCGAAAGAAGATATAGAAAAACAATACCCCGGAAAGCTATGCACAACTGTACCTGCACCTTAATAGCTTCTCTTGCATGAATGCTCGTTATGTAGGGTTATGTAAATACTACGATCGGTCGACTTAATTTCAAAATTTGCATTTAGTAATGTATCTTGGTGTACAATCTCTTAAACAAAATAACAAAGCAGTGATAGTGTATCCAATTAAAGCCTTAAACCGTTTTTTCGCTCTTTCTCCAATTGTAGCATAAAAATCACAGTCCTTACGTGACGAAGAATCCTAGACGAAACGTACTATCTGTGAATTTATCAAGCATACGTTTACAGCTTATCTGATGGTCAGTGTCCGTTCCGTTGACGAATACTATTTCCGACAGCTATTTTCCATGCCAAGATTCAGGACGAATAGATGATTCTCTGTCTACCTCAACTGGTCGACCGAAAGGTGACGGCCAATAATCAGATCACGTACCACCAGAAGGATAATTTTACCTTCAGCGAGCTTCCGTTTTCGAGCATTACTATTCGACCACAGCCGCCGCACAATGTAGCTTGATTTGCTTGAGAAATATTGGGGGAAATAGAGGAAAAAAGATAGGGATAGAGGGAAAGAGATCTAAGGAAGTACAATCCAACCATGAATAATAGATGACGAGGTATGAAAACAAGTCCGTACGAGGTTTGACAGGACTGGGATTGGCAAAGCGCATCGCAAGTGATCATGGTCAAGGGCAAGGCACTGCAAAACGGAGCAGAGCTTGCTTCAGGGATGTGGCTACGTGATAAATTTCCTGTCGTTTTTCTCGGAAAAGGATTGGTCTGGCAGTTTTCCATTAACTTATGTGAATCGCGTTATTTCTGCGAGAATCCAGTTAAATGCGTGATGCCCTTGGGCGTCCTCGTAAGCGCAAGAAGTTTGCTAGTTAGCGATATTGGACTTAAAAGCTTCGGCAAAAGATGTATGCGATTCTGTCACTCACTGCCTCAATTCATCGTTATCTTTAGAGTTTGGAATGGCATATACCCGTTGGGGAATCCTATTCTTTAGCCTGAAGGCACTCGGAAACAAGCACAGATACTCTACACCGACACATACGTAATTGTCCCTGAAAGTTACCAGTATCCAACCATCCATCGGTCGATGCATATAACGGAACTAGTGTTTTGATGAACTACTAAATGATGGATGCCTCGCCTAGTAGCGAAATCCATCTACAGGCTTATCGTGTAATGCATCAGAGACCTTCCGATCCTAGATGTTGATAAATGTCTCTTAGTAATGGGAAATTCTATTCCACTCCATTACATCATGCCATCAGGAAAAGTTTCAAGTATTGGAGAATTTCGAAGTCAGTGTGATGCATGTAAGAACTTTTATGTCTTGAATGTGTTTATTTTCAGCGGCATGAAATTGTCAAACGTATCGATAAAATTCATTTTGTTGAAATAGTACTAGCAATATTAGATAGATCAAATTGGACGAGTATGACTACATGCATGAACAGGGTAGATATTACCTGAAACAAAAAAGATTTAAAAAATGCCGTAAAATTCTTTTACAACGCGTATACTTACCGATACCAAGTAAGACCACTCGAAATTGAATAACAATATTGACGCTTTTGGTGAATTGTGTTCGAATTGTGTTGATAGAATGGTTAACTGCCTAACCACAGGTCGATCAAAGATTCCGTAACAGAATACTTTATGGACCATCACGGACGTTTTTTTAACCTATTAACGAAACACGTGGCGTTAGAGTTTCTTTCGGCATAATTGCTGTGCAAATTCATACCTGGGTTGTTGTAAGGCTGCCGGTAATCACTACCTGAATGATAAAAAACAAATAAATGCATCCAAAAACCATATTGTTCATAGCGGTCTGATGCGATTCGTCCTTGTTCGCTTGTGAAAAGGCATGGATTATGCCAAATATAGAAAATAACGTATACCCAAATGCAGAAGCCATCATGCAGAGAATCTGTAGAGCGAAACAATTGTTGAAAACCAGAAGGCACTCGCACAATTTCTCATGGAGCTCCCCAAAACATTGCAACGATGATATGATAACTGTTGTTGCCTCGTCTTTTCTTGGAGCTGCCCTGCTTGAGAGTGATGTAGAAAACTTAATGCTACAAAACAAAGGTTCAGTTATGTTTCTAGCTCATATTACATTGTATTAATCATTTGGCCTCACCTGAAAACCTCATTCAATGCTCGGAAACGTAATAGGATCGATGTTAAGGTCAAACAAACGTAGGAACCGAAGATGGTAAACACTAACGAAGATCTCATGAAAATCAATATTTCCGGATAGGTAAGCGATTGTGACGCGGTATCTCGAGCGATAGCAAATGTTACAAACAACATAATAAAGTTAATGAAAATCGGTGCCGTCAAGTAGATGCAGCATAGCAAATGATTCAGCTGATGGTTTAAACGACACCCATGTTCCTCAAGCACGGTGTCGACGTCAGCTAGAGTCTTGAATATATCAAACATGCGTTGCCCATAGATCCTATTACACAGGGGAATAGCAAGGGAAATTATGAAACCAAGCAACACCGAGCAATAGATTCCCACGTTAAGCAGGATCGAATCGGAAAAAATGTAGGACCGTCCAATCGATAATGATAACGCGTACACATCTAACAACACTCCCAAAACCATAACTATTTGATCCTGAATTGTACGCACAAGAACATGCTGTTGGAAGTCGATAGTATCGAGAAAAATTCCAATTAAGCTGCCGGTGCGATAAACCGGCCGGATCGAATCGAAAATTGAGCCTACTTCGAACCAAAACATTCTCACCAATGCACGAACCAATAAAAAGGAACCGAAGAAGTCCCTCGTGAGCGCTAAAAGAAACCTTTATAGCATACATAATTATTTATTCACGTTATCGGATAGTTTTGACATTCAACAAAGCAATGTTATATTACGTGCGCTGTTTTGACTGATAAAAATGAAATATGGACGCAATTACTTCATCTTCATGGCCGCATCAAACTGCAGAAGTATCACCAAGTAGGACGCCAATACTACTACGGACTGTTAAAAAAAGATAAAGGAATGCATGTTTTATAACAACGCCAAGTAACTTGCCTCGAAAATAAATGGCCAATCAATGATGACTTGCTTCGAGCTCAGAGCAGCAGTCCGGTAACGAATCTGGCGGGAAAAAACTACCATACAACGCACAAGCTCCGGACATAATTCATTGTTCATGGCTTTGTGAAGCAATACTCCAGTGAGCTTACTCTGGAAAAGAGTTCATCTGTTAACACTTACCAGTAGTCTTTCAAATATCAAAATAAACCTTACCTGCCGTGCGATTATGCGTGATCTGCTCACAACGAACAGAAACATAATTGTGTACAACATGCTGCCTGCTAGATTGAAGAATGTAAACATTGCCCGAGAATCGTTGCTGGAGAAGGTTTTGAGCAGTGCAAAAATATTGAATGTACTAAATAGCATCGTCACTAGTATGTTCAAAAGAAAAACATCCCCGTATTCGCTATTCATGCAGTCCGTAATCTCATTCAAGTGATGATGTACATAGGCCATTTTCTGAATTAACCGTCGTTTATCGCGAGCGGGTTGAACTCGAAGTGGGTTTAATGGCTCCAAATGTGTCCTTTCATTGTTAGAGGTATCGAAATATAAACTTAAAATAGAATTTAAGTGAACAAATCTAAGCGAAATAAGATACGACAGTGACAGAAAAAGACAAGTGATTGTGAGGTAGATTAGGTTGAAGTACAGCTCGGCGAATACCATCCTCCACGATGTGAATCGTTCCTCAATGTACAAAATTGTATTCACGTTATAGCCAATAACGACGACGAAGTGTATCACAACGGCACAAAAGGTACCCTTTAGCACCGTTGCTTTTTGCTCCGCAAGATCCATTGGATGCTTCATAAGCTGGAACTGAATAAATCATTGAATTTCTAGGATTATACAGGAGATTATATAGTGCACCTTAAGGTCGAGCTGATGTATTTTTTGAAAGATATCTACTATCTTTCTCCAATGCCAAGCATGCA
Source organism: Anopheles sinensis (assembly GCA_000441895.2). Lineage (NCBI taxonomy): Eukaryota > Metazoa > Arthropoda > Insecta > Diptera > Culicidae > Anopheles > Anopheles sinensis. Next base: position 515,276 of record KE525262.1, on the reverse strand, counting down.
CTATGGTCACAGCAGATATTCCGAACGCACCTCCAACCAGAAGAGCACGGATCCCGTAGGTGACAATCAGCGATCCGTTGTTCATGATGTCGTATGGAATAGCAGCATGGATGGTCGCAACGACCATAAGTAGAAAATTCATAAGCATAAAATTTAACATTTTTGCCCCACTTAGCTTCACTACACCGTTGGCTGGATCGCCGTAAAATCTGTAAATGCTAACGCCAACAAAACTGCAGATTGCTTCATTAAACCCCAACACGTCGAAAACGTGACGTGGCTGTGATCGAAACCAGCCTGGTAATTTCCGGTTCAAATTCATTTTAAGACTGTTTCTTGTTCTTGTAACCACATCTAAATAAATGTTGAGATAACATATGCTAACGGTTGTTAATGCCATTTTAATTACTTTTCCCCATGAAGTTCAATCCGACCGATTAGAGGAAATAATTAGGATAGCTCCAAATCCATCAGTATTCCTCTTGTGTTGGTTGACGTCGGTCGTGCATAGTCATCATGCTCTTCTACTCCTGGTGGTTACCTGTACAAGATCATATTCAGTCATTTTTACCAATTTGGATAAGTGCTAAAATTTTTGGGACCCATGTTCTATCGCTGGATAAGAGTCGTAGAGAAACCACTAGCCCTTTACAAATGATTGCTTTATTGTGTCTAACAGTTGCTAAACTTTACTTTATTCGTCTCACTTTAATCACGGATTCATGGAACCTAATTTTTGTATCCAGTTCGCCTCTTGTAGCCAATGGGTTGGACATGCTTCTCAAAATTCCATTCTTTTCGCTTCTGTTTATACCGTGGCTGTTTCTCTACCGACGCTCTTTGATTACACAAATATCAATAGATTTAGAATCTTTTGACCATAAAGTAAGTATCACAGTGATAAAGAGCATATCCTTGTCGGGATTTCATATCAATCTTTGTATCTTTCTCCCGTTTAAAATGAACAAAAGATAGCATCATACAATTGCCATCGAAATTTCCAGTTCTACCATCTTCTAACAACCATTTGTACGGCAATTTGTTGCGTTGTTCCCTTTATTATTTTGATTACGATGCGCGGTTACGAATTTTGGATGAACAACTTTGAGGTGAACACATTTATCGCGTACTCTTGGTCTGGTGGTTTGCTGTTCTATACCATGTTCAATCTATTGCTCTACTTCGTCCTGTCTCGTGTAAAAGTCGTCAATCATATTTTGAGGTAATGTACAGCGATGTAATATGATTTATACTTTTTACTTCGCTAAGGGTTTAAGGCAAAAGTTTGTTTGCATTCCAGGAACTTGTTGAGTGCCGAAAATACGGATTCTACCAAATCGGACACACTGCAAACGATTCAAATGTTAAGTAAATTGCATGATAAACTATGCGATGTGACCAACAACCTGTCCACGTGTTTCGCAATGCCGGTAGATTGATTCATTGTTCATTGAAGCAGATGATATTACCAGCGTATTTACAACGCACCTTTATTTGTTTAATTGCAGGTCGTTTTCATTATGGTTCACATTTGCATATCGCAGATTTTAGCCACGTTTGCTTTTATTAGGGTGTGTTTCTACCATCGTGATCCAGATGAGTTTAAAGACTCGCTGTTTATTATGGCCGGTACGGTTTGCTACTCTTTATTATCAATAGTGAGCATCGGGCTGGCAGGTGAAATGAAAAAATGTAGTGTTATTACGTGGAAGCTTATACACCGTATGATCAACAATACCACCTCGGTTGAAGTCGAAGATCGCCTCCAGCGCTTTTCGGAGCAGTTGGACCACCGTGTACCACATATAGATTTTCGATTCTTTGACGTTGATTGGGCTTTGTTTGTTAAAGTAAGAGCTTGAAAATTGGCTGAGAAATTGTAATATCGTTAGTATTTTCTAATTTCTTCCAGGCATGCAGCGAGTCGGCAACTTACTTGATCATATTAATACAATTTGATTCCAAATAGTACATGAATCTGCGCTCACTCGTATACACGTGATACACAGTTTTCAGGGCCAGTTCACCCTTATCAAATCAAGTGGATGTTTAAACTGATAGAAGTTCATAATAAATGGTTGCATGTTCAAATTAAACACAGAGCAAAACTATTAATATTGAAATAATAATATTAATATCATATTGAAACATGTACAATTTTTTTTCGCTATGTTCCTACTATTTCCTCAAGAAACAATGATTACACGGTTTAGTTTATATGGAAAATCAAAGAAAGGCGATAACATTCAGCATAACAATTGTTCGCCATTCAAATTTTAATTTACACATAAATGATAATGATATTCATTTGAATATCAACTGGTAAACGTAACCAATGCAATGAATGATTTCATCATCCATGGCGAATATGGAATAACAATTTTTATTAATCAATTAATGAAATGTACAGGTTTTCGCCAACATTCGCACATACGGTGCTATTAATTAATTGGATACAAATAAAACGGCTGCAGGTCATCTGCCCTGGAAAAGATCTGAAGGGAAACATTTTGGATTATTCGGAATAAATTGTAGCGCACTCATTTACAACTTGATTCGTGCAATTAATCTCATCGTTTACGATTCATTTTATTTAATTACGGTCACATAATTAAGCGGAGGGTGCACAACAACAAGAAAATGGCTGCACACAGTAGAATGTTCATGGCGATGTTTTGGATATAATTATTGAGCCTTTATTCCTGTCAAGCCGTGCGATGTATCATCAAACTGCACTAGTATAATCAGGTAGGTAACGATAAATCCACATATCTATAAATAAGTTACAATATTAAAAGACAGATATTTCAAGACTTACACTAAACATAGCAACTTACACTAAACATTGTTTTCACGTTGAACTCGCAGAACAAACTCTGTAACCTTGGAGCTCGATGTAGCATTTGTTGAGAAAAGCAGAGCAATTTTTTCTTTATAATCCCGTCTTCAATTGATAAAATCGCCTTGTTTAAAGTTTGAACTATGCTTATGTTACCGTTAGCAATGGCCACACCTGACCTGAAGACGTACGAAGTCATGATAACATAAAACGCGGATGTTGCGACCAGTATTGTTGTTAAGCGTTTTTCTTCTACCGTTCCGGTGTAAAAACTGTATGCAGCAGCATAGATAACGAAAATACCGAACATGCTCACGCCAACAATGCAACCTAGGATTTGATTTGCATACACACGGTTGACACGATCTACAATGCGTACGAGTGCGGAAACATCACCAGCCAGCTCCTCAACAACGTCGATTGGTTCTAACTTTCTTCCCCAGTGATTGTTTTGTTCAATATACCACTGGCCACTATTCAAATGTCTCTTAAGACAACAGCCAATGTCATTCAGGCGAAAGGAGACAAGTCGGGCGGCACAGATAAATTGGAAATTTATTATTAGAAACTGAACTCCAGTGTAAAAATATGAGAACGCATTTATCAGATGATTTTGCATGGAAAATGCCGAAATGAAAGCCATTAAAAGAGAATAAATCGTCCCCAAAATAATCATAAGCACTGAGATAATAAGACTCGAAGAAAGCACACGTAGGTGGTGTTTGTGCCCTACTCGGTGATTCTTGTGTTGAAGCGATCGGTCTAACTCGAAGAACTCAGCAATGATCGCACAAGTGGTTCTGCGTCGGAAAAAACTGTCCACTGCTAATGCATTCAAAACGATTGATCCAAACGGAAATAAAAAACTTAACCCACTATCCATTACTGCTGATCCAGTCAGTTTGGATAGTTGTCTGTTTTTAGTATTTAAAAATACGCAAAAACAGTTGCCAACAAAATTGAACAGCAAGGATGCATAGTTGACTAGAGTGACTTTCATCTGCACGTAAGGTGGCTCGCCATGTAGCTCGAACGCACTGAATCCGAATACTTTCGAAAGGATAAGTAGTGGACGAAGGACGTCATAGACATGACGGGGCTGTCCCAACTTCGACGGCATCACGAAAACTAATTTATTGTTCATATGGAATCAATTACAAGCATCGCATCAACCAATCAGTCGACGGAAAAGAGACAAATGAGGTTTGGACGAAGAGTAATACGAAGCAATCAACATTAATGTGATCCTAGGACCGTCAAATCTGTCGTGTTTCTGTATGGGCCATGTGTTCTTAGAATATCAATAAACAAGTACATGGCATACTGGAAACAATCATTCATTTGTTTGAAAAATAAATAAAAATAAGAAGTTATTTTTCAATTTTTACTTTTAAAATGACACTTTTAACAACAGTCTTTGATTTGTAATTAAAACAATTTAAGATGTAGATTCAAAACAATGAACACAGTGCTTTTCAAAAGTTATTTTTTAGTTTAACAACCGTTTTCAGTGATTTATGCATAAAATTTTCTACTGCAAGTTTATTTGTACCCATGTAAATCTATAATTTGTATTTTTCTTAATTTAATCAACATTTAGTGTACGTAACATGCAACCTGTTTTCATCGTATCGTCCGACATAGTAAAACTTCATCGATTCATCGTGTCAAAAGTGACATCGTTCGCTTATCTATCCATCGAATCATCTGTCTTGTCCGACGGACCTCCGATCACCAAGAAACTACCAGTGTCCCATCAGAACCGTTCCATGGTGATAAGGGTGATGCTCGTATTTTACTTCGGGGCTTGGAAATGTGTGTGGTTTGAACCTACACTCTCGAACTTCTATCTGTTATTGCCCGCACTAGCGACCATATTTGTGTGTGACCTTTGCCATCTTACGAACTGATAGTACCTTTTCGAATCGATTGCTACGGCTCCGTGCTCAACGGTCGATTGTGCTGTTTATTTGTAAGTGAGAAGTGAAAGTGAAACGTTCGTTTGTTAGTCAAGCTTACACACCAAACTTATTTTGGACTTGTAAGGATGCAAGGCCTCGTTTCTCGCCAAGTGTTGCGAACGGCACGCAACGGAGCACCGTCGTCGGTCGCAGCATTATCCCGAGCGTTTTCGTCCGATAAAACACCGAGCAAAACAGCTCTCTACGAGTTTCATCAAAAACATGGAGGAAAGCTAGTCGATTTCGCCGGATATTTGTTGCCGGTGCAATATAATGACCAGAGCATTATAAAGTCACATCTTTACACACGCGAAATTGGATCGATCTTCGACGTTTCACACATGCTGCAAACCTACCTGAGAGGTACGTTATCACCCAAAAAGTAAAAAACTCTTCAAACAAATACATTTTCCTACCTTTTCGCGCAGGAAAAGACGTCATCCGATGCTTCGAGACTATCTGTACTGCGGACGTCAAAGGATTGCGCAATGGAAGTGGAACGCTCACGGTTTTTACCAACAGTTCTGGAGGAATTTTAGACGATCTGATCGTAAACCGTGTGACCGATGATGTGCTGTATGTGGTTTCAAATGCCTCGCGAAAAGAGGTAGACATGGCGAACATAAGTGAGGCGGTAGCCTCGTGCAAGGCGAAAGGAATGGACGTATCGGTCGAATTCCTATCCTCCGACGACCAATCTTTACTCGCCGTTCAAGGACCTACCGCAGTAACTACTCTGCAGAAACTATGCACGAAGGACTTGTCTCGGCTGTTTTTCATGAACAGCACTACGGACTCGATTGCAGGAGTAGACAACTGTCGTATTACACGCTGCGGCTACACCGGGGAAGATGGTGTTGAAATTTCGATTCCATCAGCGAATGCTGCAGACATTGCAACTGCATTGCTCGATCCAAGCTATGGAAAGCTCAAACTGGCCGGATTAGGTGCGAGAGATTCACTGCGTGTAGAGGCTGGACTGTGTTTATACGGCAACGACATCGACGAGACAACAACACCAGTAGAAGCTAATCTATTGTGGTTGGTCGCCAAGACTCGTCGAACTGAAAATAATTTTCCAGGCAGCGACAAAATTAATGCTCAAATAAAAAACGGAGTCACTCGCCGAAGAGTTGGCTTTAAGATGGACTCGGGAGCCGCACCAGCCCGACAGCATGTGGACATTTACAACAACGAGCAACAGAAGGTCGGCGAAATAACCAGCGGCTGCCCCAGCCCATGCCTTCAGCAAAATATTGCAATGGGTTACATCCGGGAGGAGTATAAGAAACCCGGGACCGAAATAACGCTGAAAGTACGCGATAAGCATTACCACAGCAGCGTCGTGAAGATGCCCTTCGTTGCCACACACTATTATCAACCGCCAAAGTAGAGGGAGCTATTACATGAAGCGAATGAACAGCGATTAATAAACAACACAGTTTTGAGTAAGCTGGCTTTTATTTTTGACTATGCTACTTTTCATTTAATCCTATTACAATTATAACAAAAGTTGAGATAAAATCTTAATCAGTGTGTTAGAAACCACTTGAATAAAACTGAATTAAAATTATCAAGTACGATACAATTGCTCCCACCATCTGTATAAAAGAAAAAAATCTGTTCAACAACTAGTTTTTTTTATAATTTTTAGGTAGCAACAACATACTTACCGAGAATGCAAGTTTCCAGTTCAGTTCCATCGGTCCCAAATATAGGGTTAGAATGGAATTTGAATTAAAAAACACCGAACTACTTTGAACGCACTTGTGAAATCTTAGCTCGTTTGTGTTAAGGAGAAGATGAAACGCCTTGATCAATTCATTAACCTTGAACAGTACATAAAAAGAGAGTTAAGTAACTGTATGCTAGCTTTTGAACATTTTCTCACCTCATGCCTGATGCTAACAGAGAGATAGATGAGATAAAAAAATGATAGTAGATAAATTAAACTTGCCAAGGACATGGTAATGATGATATTCAGTAGATCAAAGTTGGACGTTACGATTGAACGGTACGTGGCAAAAAGAGCCAATGTGGGTGAGGGTATGTTCGATGTTCCCATAAGTATAAGCTGCACGGAATAAGCCTTGTTGATGAGATGTACGGCCGACTGTAGATCTTCTAACATGTCCAGAATTGCAATAAACAAATTAAAATTCGTCGAAGAATGAATCGCTTTGCCCATCATAATCTCGCTCATGAAAAGCGGTGAAGACTCCCATGGAAGAAAGTTTATCTCAAAAAAGCACCGCAGATGTCGAAACCGTTGGGTGGCTAAATAAGTCACAACTACCATTTGACATAGGCTGGAGATGAGCACAATCACAAAAATTATTATCTGAACCAAGGTGGCGACTTGTAGTATACGGTTTGAGTAGTCGGAAAGTATCGCCGATACGAAAGCACTAGAGCAAATGAGCACAAGTATGGACCCTATTAAGGTTCCCTGGAGAATTTGTCGCTTCTGTTCACCATGGTTCACGAAAGCGCCATACATCATCATGCGGTTGTCGAAACGTTCAAAGCACTTTAAAATACCCCATATTAGTTTACCATTGATAGCATTGCTTATGGACACTATTATTGCGCAGGCACCGGAAATTGTAATCAAGAAGCTCGTTCCGTGGTGCAGATATGTATCATCATCATTTTCACGCAAGAACATTGGAACCATGTTACCACCTACAGTAAGCGTAATCAAAGTAATAATCTGTACCACAAAGGTGACAAAACTTCGCCACGCAACGTAAAGTTCGCCTGTCTTTTGGTCACGGCAAATGAAAAGCTCTCCAAACAACTTTAAAGCCGCGAGATGTATATTTATCACATCATAGATGTCCTGATGGCTTAGGAAAATCTTAACGGATCGTCTTGCGGCGTCCATTGCCAGCAAACTATGATCACTTGCCAAGTGTTCGAGTACTGAAAACTAACTGATAGATACCATTTGGTTGTTTGAGCTCTTCTTGACATCCCGCATGCATGTGTATTAATTTGTTTTATCTGTCACACATCACGTATAACGTAAAACATTTCGCTTATAATTAAAAAACACTTTAATTTGATTCTGGTTGCTGGATTAATTACCTTTGTACATGTGTTTGTGTCGATAACATCACGATTTACTTGCTAGATAAACTTTGACGCGCACGCATCAAGAATATGTCGTTTTGTGGCTTCGTGTGACATGATAGTGATCTTTTTTATTGGCTACAGTGTCAAGAATGTGCTACTGCATAATTAACTAGAAAGACCACACATGCGTTCGATGGGACAGGTGATAATTTGAGGCAATTTAGACAACCCGACTTACTAACATGTTCAATTGAACCGACAATTCCGAAACTGAGGGAATCGCTCCCATAATTCATATCACATCCTCATTTTTAAATCTCCCCTCACCCTTGACGCTTTGTCACACTCTTTTTATTAAATAACAACGTTCGGATCAGCAAAAAAACTAAAACGTTTCGTAGAAATAATACACGTTCAATAGCATCAACCGTTTAAGTTTTCTGGGGTATTGGAAAGATGGCAGTGTTTTAGATGTATAAGATTAATGCCTCACAATTATAACCAGTCGACAAGATATCAATGTCAATTCTAGGATATTGATAGGATCTAACTTGTACTTCTCTCACGACAAAACCAGATGGAATAATTTGATTGTAATCAGACATGTTTTTCACGAGGGTTGGGTAGATCGTCTTTGATTGTTTCCTCAGTTTTGAATATCTTTATCCGAATAAAGTGTTGGATAAACAACTAAACAATTGCAAACAAAATGCAGCCGATGAAAATTATCGTAATTTCTCACCTATCACATGAAGTGACATGAGTGTTCGCTCACCAACGTACTCTATTGGTATCAAAGAGTTTCGTATTCACATCACATCTTGAGGATATTTAAGAAGACTTCATTAATTTAGGCCCTCACACCATGCATCACGATTGTCCCTCAGTCGGCAGTTCACCCCCTTCTTGCCCTTTTCGAAACAGGTAGAAATATCGCTGCAAAAGCTACCGCAAAACAAAGTTTTACATTTCAGCAATGCACACCATAGCAATTAAATATTCTACAGACTTGGGTAGAATGGCAACGTTTTAAAACTTGGTGAATGGAAGATCTGTGGTTTCGCAGGTCAAAGTATTACAGACTTTCCCTCTCCCTCTCCTCTTTGACATGTACTTTGACTTACTTAAGTATTTATCATTATTAAAAATAGCTGAATAAACATCGCTTCTCATTCATGCGAAATTGGATAAAACATAAATTTCCTGTATAGGTCCAGACAATATTCTGCGCAAAATATTGAACGTTCATCAAATGTTCCTTCAAATGAAAACAACGCGATTTTATTGTTGCGATGCAAAATGGTGCAAAACTGTAGGCTCGTTTGTACATCATTACGAGAATATTACTGCTGTGCAGATTGAGTCGTATAAACCACAGCATCTTTGCTACCCAACAGTTCAACATCTTAGAGTGCGTCTTCCGTTACCTTTTCACAATTCATGCTACCGGGAATCTTTATCGCATGACTGCACTTACGAATTCGTGTGGTAAACCGGTTCTTCGTCCAATAACCATGGCCATGGTTGTCGTATGGTATTTGTGTTGCGAGAGGAAAATTGTGAATCTACTGTGTGTACGAGTGCCGGGGAATCGCTTTTGAATGGAGCTCTCTTTTTGGTGCTGTTTTCCCCGGTGTGCCTCGGTGGTTTACCACAAAATCTAATAAACGATGCTCTAACGACGCCAACGTGGCTAAACATTTATAATTCCATTATACGCTGTCTCTCTCCCCGTGCTCTGTCTGTCATTCGGAGAAATGAGTCTATGGAGATTGCGGGAAAGTTCAAACAGGAATAATAAAACGCTCGATGGGATGAACCTCAGCTTCGAAAAGTATTTTATTCTGATACGAAAAGGGCTTTTAAAAACTCAAAAAAAAAAACGCCAGGGTAGCTGATAGCTCCATTGATGTTAGGTTTCCGCTTGTTTGTGAACATGTTACTTCCATGTCCACAGATTTTTCCGCACAACACTTGATAACGTGCTTATCAATCCGTTACCAACCGAAGAAAAACTGTCGTTCTGAGATATTGCAAATTTAAATTTCGCTGTTGAATATTACCGCGTTTGCATCAGTGTGTGTGCTAAGCATGAAGCGAAAATGAAATATTTTCTTCCAAAAGGCGGAGTATGTACACTTGAAATATAAGGAATCGTAATACCAACAGCGTGAGCGCTTTTTCAAATCAAAATATCTCCAGTGTAGTTTCGGAACAGCTACTGTTTTATTGAAACCATAGCAATGTGAAGCCAATGAATACGATACTTGATTCAGTAAATATCACTTATGTACACTTGAATATGTAAAGAATTCTTTCAAATTTTGTCCACCATCTCACACAAACCCCACACACAGTTCGAGCAAAATGAAAGTGCTACCTTTCGCGTTTACACCAACGCATGCAGTCCGCCAGCAATCAGAATTAATGAAATCAATTTTTCATAAAGGCCAATTACACTTTCGATCCGTATCAATCCTGTAATTCGCTTTTGCCGCGACTCCAAAACGAGCGGAATAGAGTGAACGCCTAACAAAACCATCACACCGGTACAAAACGGTGGCTGGTGATAAGGTTTTAATATATTTTCTCCGACTCCGAGTAAACGACGAACGAAAATGGAAAATATACAAGTCATGTTGTTTGTGGCACGCCTTTTTGGCTTCAACAGTTACATATTTCGCGAAACAAAATATGGATTCGTTGCCATACGCTGCAAGTGGAGTATTGTAGTATTTTTTGTTAACGTTCTCCTATACGTGTACTTTGCATTGGAAAATGTCCGTAATCCTAACTCCTACTCACCTACCGGTTCTACCGTGGTGGACGTCAGTGGAAAGATCATTCTGGAGTTAGGATTCTTTGATATGTTGCTGGTGATAGTGCAGAGACTTTTCCAAACCCGCTGGAACATTGATCTACTGAATAGACTTCGGTCGATAGACCTTCAGTTGCACGCCATGGGGAGAGGCATCCTAAAAGTGCAGGAGGGGAGAACACTGATGTATCATACGTTACTGATGGCAACTGTAACATTTTGCGCTATCCTGTACTCGCTTTATGCTGCGCTAAAGCTGGAATGCTGGGTCTACAACTGGCCAATGCTGCTGGGACACATGTATATCAGTATAACAGCTGTGGTTATCAGCTGCATTTTCTTTGGAGAAATTTTTACACTACGGATGACTGTGCGCGCTGTGAATTTTCTTCTCAGGTTAGTTAAAGTGCTTGCGCCTTAGAAGCAAGGTTAGACGATTTTTTATCTTATTTGTTATCTTAGGAAAGAGCTGTGCGATGTGGATGTAGAGCATCCAAAGCTGCTTTACGGTCGAAGGAGGGATAGAGGATCCAGTGAGCAGGAAAATGCCCGGAAAAGGGAACTAATTTCACGTGTTGGGTTGGTGTTTGACGATATCCATACTGTATCGTTGCAATTAAGTAACAGATATAAGCTAGAAGTAGGTAGTCAAGCAACACAATTAATTTATTTGCGAAATTAACATAATAATATATCAGTTTTCAGGGTTTTGCCTGCTTAACGTTTTGTACGGCATTATGTCATTGTACACATTCTACCGAGCAATCTTCAAGTCGGAGCATATTGAACGATTTTCGATGGGAATCTTTTTAGTCTGGGCAGTAGTATATAAGCTCAATCTACTTCAGATGATACTAAACTGTCATTTTTTGAAGAATGAAGTAAGTAATGTGAGTGAACATGAAAAATGTTGCTACGAGATTGTTTCGCTTTTCATGTCTAGGGTGAGGAAACTACAGCCCTTATCATCCACGCTTCATCTCAAGAGAATGACAGTCTATACAACAAAAAGGTACTTTTTATATTTGTGGAGCAAACAACATACATGTGCGAGAACAATCTGACTGATTATGGATACCTTTTTTCCAATTTGCGATGTCTTAAGGTGCATAGTTTACTTTGCCAAATGCAGCACAACCCTATTAAAATCACCACATTTTTCTTCGACGTAAATTTGAAAGTGTTCGCCGCAGTGAGTAACTACCAAAAATCAAAACCTTTTAGTTAATAAATAAATCATCTTGTTTTATTGTTATTTGTTTAAATCTCAAAGATAATTGGCGCCATGTCTACGTACTTGTTTATCATGATACAATTCGTTGGATAATACTTCAATATCTCGCCTCCCTGGACTGCCGCGGACACTCGGAAAGCAGTTAAGTAAGCCGGTTATTTTCAATACAATTCATCCATGCGATTCATAGTGCAGACGAGCTAGAGGAGTTTTCTAGTTCCGCCCCGTCAGTCCACTAGCCAAAGACACCCATGAAAACCACGCTTCCAGTGGAGCCGCCCAGCCGCCGATAAAGCCCGTGTGGGCCGATAATTCCGAGAGTACAAAAGTGAGTTCCACACTGTTTGGAAGGTAGCAGGGTGGCGCATGCCCACGGAGAACCTTCCATGCAATGCCACTTCGGACAGCTTCGGGTAGAGACAAGTTCGAGCGGAAACGGATGTTTAGGGATATTCCAGTCTGTTGAAAACCGTGCGGCCGTGCGTTGGTACGAGATAGTTGATAGCAGTATTTAACGTTCACCAGTAGCGTCAACGTTGACGTTTTTTGTTGCCGTTGGTGTATGCTCTCGCCTTTTAACGACCCGCACCAGCCAGGGATTTCCGATCGCGCTTCGTGGAAGGATCGCTTCAGTGCACCCCAAGGAATAAGAATGCTTCACGCACCTGGATTATGTAAATATAACTTCCGTTGCTTCATCGATAACGAGCGGTGAATGGTAATTTATCACTAAAAATGCCGTGAAACAATTTGTTTGAAAATGATTTATCCGAACTACAAATTTCCTCGTATCAAATGCACCAAGAGATATCCAGCATCTTAACGAAAACAAGTGTCTCGCAGAATATGTACAAGCGCCAGTGCTATAACAGAAAGGGTTAACTATTATGTGTTTCGACTCCTGCTCGAAAGCGTTCATAGATAGCAAGTGGGTTAAAAGTGTCACCAAATGAAGTGAAAATCGAAGTGAAAATGTTTGTTCAAATGGAAACGTCGCAACGCACGAAGTAAAATAAGTAAGGATCTCGTCGTGAGCCGCTTTAGCCGACGGTGACTCGCCTTTCACTTCGAATCAGTTTCTCCCACACCCATACACATACACGCCAGTGTGCTCCGAGCCATTTGCACGGGAACGGAAAGTTTTCATCACATTCGGAAGCCCGCTGCAATCGTGGTTGTTCCTTCGGTCGTTTGGGTAGTGGTTGGTGAAACGTGTCGGTGTCGGGGAGAACACAAGAAGAGGGAAAATTTATTTTTCCTCTGCCGAGGAAGTGTCAAAGACGAACGAGCGAAGTAAGAACCGGAGCCGGCAGTGGCGGTTGTCAAAGATGCGGCATGTTTGCCTTGGCGGAACGGCAGTTAAATTGTGCGAGAATTGACCGGAGTTTCGGAAGAACCACTTTTTGCCTTCTCCACGGACTACCCGAGACCTGCTGAGAAGCAGCCGGACGTTTGAGCTGCTGCTGGATGTAGGATGTTAGCTATGTATTTTAATGTGTGCTGACTTGGTTTTCGGAGGTCGAACATAAACCGCATCATCTCGAGGTAAGCTGGAGGTGGGCTGAAAAATGAAACTTTAAGTAGGACGTCATGTGTTGGTGGCTATCGCTTTCGTTATTTATATCATGGCCCAAGTAGGGATCAAGGGTACCATATTTTGCAAAGCTAGTACGTAGTCATAAAATATAAAAACATTTTCGTATGAAAATGTGCTTTATGATCATTTTATTTCCATACCATTAAAATATACTGTTAAAATACAATGGAATGGTTTGTAAATTGAGGTAGATGAATGTTTCACTTCATTTGGCCAGCAAATGTTAGTTCCACCGAGATCAACTTTCAACAGGTTTGTCAATGATCAACATTTCGCTACTTCATAAACACCATAAACACCTTGTGTGGCTCCTATTGCTTTCCGCTGAGCAGGGACAACCCAGCAGTCTCTGAAAACAATTTATTCGCCGTTTAATTGACTCACAAAACAAGTGCCTGACAGATGCCCGATGTAACCGACTAACCATGAAAACTCAATTATCTTTTCTGTCGTGTCGTGGATGGTGGGCAGTAAAAATGCCACCCACGTCTGTGCCAAACCCATCCGCCGGGCAATCCGGTCAGGCATTCATGTGATAACCTATCTGCTGTGGTAATTTTCCACGATGGCGATTAAGTAAGGAACTGTGAATACATGGACAAAAAGCACCATCAGCCAAATCGCGCTAACCGGTCCGAGCATTCCAGGAGCTGTCCAACATGGACGGGCAAAACATTGGGTGGAATTATGAGTCGTTTGTTGGGCCAGTTGTCCATTTACTCAGTTTGCTTTTGTTTCCTGCTGATTGTGCTTCGCAAAAATCGACCCCACAGCAGGAAAACAGAAGAACAACAAGGGGAGTGGGTGCCCCTATGGGCGAGGGCAGGCACAAAGCTGCACTCATCCTTTCCATCAGAATGCTCTTGTCCTGATCGATCCATCAACTGAACGATGATTCCACCTACTTCCCTCAACGGCCGCCACACTCTATCCCAGTCAGAGGTCGTGTGTTAAGTTTTCCTCTGTTACCGTCGCTATTGTTGTCGTCGTGCTTGCTGATGGAAAACTTGTACGGTGAGCTCTTCACTTTCCTTATCCAAACCCCTTCGCGGTTGCTTCGAGCTGCTCTTCCCTGGCTACCCATAGGAAAAACCGGACTTACCGCTGAACACATCAAAACTCAATTACCCATATGCTTCCGCCTGCCCGAACCAAGTCCCATAAAACGGTGGGCGTTTGTGAGTGCATGGAAAAGTTTTCCTCGCACACGCTAACGCCTTCAGCTTTTCCAACGAATACTTTCGAGCTGGATCGATTGCTTATCCTGCGGCAACCGGCCTGACAACGCAGTAAGAGCATCTCCCCAGAAGTGGCACGATAACGGTGGAAATGGGACGGCATCCGGTTGGGTAAATAAAAATCCTCGGTCTCCACCGTCCCGCACATACGGCACTGAAGAAAATGCTACCGGAACGAGGAAATAGCCACTCGGTCAGTTTGGTGACCAGTGCATTGCACGATGAATGAATGTGATTGATTGAGTTATGGATTGAGGCATTTTTGTTCTTCATTTTCCTCAGGTTCTTCCGTGCCTCAGGTTCCGAAGCTTTAAGGCCCTTTGATCAACGCCAACTTCGATTGATAACCAGATTTCACGTTTGCTAGATCGGAAAATCACTTACAGCTGTCCACAAATGGAAGCGATAACGTTGTACATCCGCCTTTGCATTGCATTCGAAGCCACTTTCTAAGAAAAGCTTTTCCCTCTTGATCAGGAAAATCTAAGAACAAGAACAAGAGACTTTCAACAGAAAGCAAACTGATCCTGTTGAAAAGTAAGATAATTCAATCATACGATTCCACCAAACACATCATTGAGTTGTCCGCAGCTACGGATTGCTCCGGAGGGCTCAAGAGCCTGTCTGGTGATGATTTCGTCAAATAGCTTTCCGACGCCCGCTCGGGACTGCTTGCTACTTCAGAAGACCGGACCTCGCCAAGGGTCACACTTTTCGTCGACACTACAAAGTGGCACAAAGTGACAGGCACTACGTCACTTAGCAGCACATTCACTGTCACTACACACCGTCTCCAGGCGCTAGAAGCGACATCGGCTGGCGGGTTTCAAGTACTCCGCCTCCCAAGGGACCGGCGCCCGTCTAGCAGTCTGGATGCAGTCGCTCTGTGGGGATCGTCCTGTTCTTGCTCGGTTCCATCGAAACGAGAAAAAGACTTCGGCTTGCCGTCGCTCATCTTCCTTGCCCGTTGGAGGAAGTCATTGAAATGTGGAGAGAAACAAATGTCTAACTTTAGGTTATGCTCAGCATGTTGGAAGATACGATGCGATACGACATGTTACATATTCGTTTGTATCAGTGAAATAACCCATGAAGTGGAATGTTGTTTCGTTGCATCAACACACACTGCTCCGTACCACGACAGCACCATTCCAAAGGATTCTTTTAGTGAGAATCTTCAACCCATGTACAGTAGTAGAAATCAGCGATAAGGTTGTTACTATCCTTCACATGGATAATTGAATAACAATTTTTCTTATAGTCATAATTGACGGTTTTCTTCACGTAGCTTTAAAACACTCATGATTGCTATACGCTCCTTTTAATTTAATAATGGGTATCAAAACATGGTTTTACAAAGATACAAAAAACTAAGTATGTTGAATTATTCAAGCGAATAAGGTATATGAGCTATAGCAAATAAAATTTCTTTCACACTTTTTAACGAGATTATTACTTAATAGATTTAATTGCCATCCAATGCCAGTGAATGATCCGCTGTCCCTCATTATCAATTTTATCTACAGAATGTTGGCACGATAGCCAAACAACGTCACATCCGTGCAATTAGTTATATGACCACCCCAACATCCATTCAATCAACGAAACGATAAATTTCCAGCACATCGTATTTCATTTCACTTACCAGAACCACAAACACATCCAGTTCCTTATTGACTTCCACCCATAAAATACTCCTCTCGCCAGAGGGTATTCCTAACGGTTCTACTTATATTATTTCCTCATTCCCCAACCATGATTGCTGTCGAACGGAGGACAAATCTGGTGTACCTATCAAACAAATTAAGCTTTCGGAAAGTATGAACTAAGGTTCAGACTTCGTGAGGTCATTTTTGGGTTCAGCTTTCTATGCATAAATTTACAAAGCGAGTAACCAAAGATAATTGTTCGGTGCCAGAGCTCAGACAATGCTACTTAAAGTTTGGTTAGTATCGTAAACCTTATCGTAAAGGAGAGTTGAAACATAATATTAGTCCCTAAAACATTCCGATTGCAACATGACTTATTTTCGTTAACAGGAAAGACCTACACAATTGATATTGCAAAAACTGGCCGAGAAGCCAAAAAAGAAACAAAAATCCATCCTAACCGCTCGAAGATGGTGCGATTGAGTGCTTTTATTTATATTTATTACCATCAATTGCCGATGTGGGTCCGACTTTTTCCATGGAAAGCTATTAAATTGATTTTTATTTTATTTGCCCAGTCGTTAGGACTTAATCGTTTCCACTTTTTGTGCTTGGTTCAGGTTTGATCGCCAAATATAAGAAGCAGAGATAGGTGGTTAATGCAATGCTTTATATCACGTGTGTTTTTATTATACTGTCGAAGACGCTGAAATGCGTACTAAGTGCATTCATACCTTGGAACAGGAAGGCTATTCCTCTGCAGTGTCAAGTCTTGCACGCATGATGAGTAAATATGGATCAACTTAACGAAATGAAATAACAAAACATTCCGCGGTGGTCACTTATTCAGGGTATGGTTTAGACAACATCATCTATTCGTAAGCAAAACGAAAAATAAAGATAGACAATCATACATACACAAATCGCCAATTGAATTGGAGTGGAGAAGAAATGAGATAAATGAGAAAATTCATTTTTTGCTAAATTCCAGAATCATGTTATTTCGATTTAAGTGACACCATTGACTGACTTCCGATGCGGATGTTTTGTCAACCATTGAACATTCCTTTCATTTACGGAGTTTTTTTATTTCTCCATTTCATTTCAGGTTTCTATAAGTAACAAAATCGTTTCTAATGAAATGACTAGAGGACACAATCTCTCAGCAGATCGTTTCTCGCTTGAATTGAAAATGGGTAGTTGAGGTGGACGAAAAGGCCGAGGATAAGAAGGATTTAGTCAACATTTTCTTCACTTCAAGCCGAGTTTTTGTGTGGAAAAAACGACAAGGGAATGAAACAGCCGTGCGCAGGACCATGCGTTGTGAAAAACTAAGCGAAGATAAATGATGGCCGCTCAGCGCTGAGGATAAAAACGAACAACAATTCAAACAAGCGTCGTAAGCCGACGCGCTCGAGTGATCGGCTGTGGAAAAAATTCGGACCGTTGGACGCACTCCGTGTTTTCCCGTAGGCTTGCCAGCATAACGAAGCCAAAAAGCAGAAAAGATGGGTCATCATCATTCTGCTGGTCAGTCAGAAAAGTCCATCAACACTTGTTCGCACGACACCGCCCGACGAGAAGAGCAGTTTCGGTTAAATCTGTTATGAAAATAAGTCTCCGTGAATTTCTCAACCAGCGACCAACATCAACACGAGAAAAGGTATGCCGGTGAGCATCCCGCAGTGCAGCTCAATGGGAAAAACGGTATACCCTCAAATTGAGTTGGACATGGTTTCGTAAACGTGTTTTTTGTTTTGCGTAGCAGCACATAGGTAACGGAAACCATGTTCTGCACTGATGAGAGGTAGTTTAAGAATTCCCCATGTGCTATCGAATACATTTTCCCGGCGATACTTTTCGCCATAGCAATGGCCAAAAATTGCCACCCGGACAGCAAGTGTACAACCAATCGATGAACGTTCACTTTGACCGTCAATCAAAATTCTAGGTCAGTGTTGATTGAACCGCAGAATGTGCGTGGCGTATCACGAAAGGATGGATCGAATAAGTCATTGTCGTAGCAAGATAAAACAAATATATTCGTGTGAAACGACTGACAGTCATTTCAACTCTTGTCTGTGATGTGTGATAAAAAGCTTCTAACAAATTTTAACAAATCAACCAGTGAAACCAAACTTCGGAGTGTCTGAACAGATGAAAAAAGTGTCTGTCCTAGGTTGGGGAATAGCAGGAAGTTTGATAGCAGGTGAAAAGTGCTTGAATTTTTCATTCCGAACAACTTCTTCCGTGATTGTCTTCGCCCACACGTGTTAAGAATGAGTGCTGGAAAACAAAAGTATGAAGAAAAATGTGCTTGCGGCCAGGGGTTGTGTGTTTATGAATGTGTGTAGAGCTGTGTGTACCTTCTCTCTGATTTGTGTGTTGGAAATCGTTTAGGAGGACGTGTGTAAAATCTTGTGCATTTCCCAAGAGGATCCATGTCAAAGTGCTATAGGCAGCAAGACGGGAGTAACCTGTACTCCAAGTTTTGTGGAAACGTTTATCTCTGTGCAAGAGTACGTATGTATTTGTGCTGTGAAAATTTTCGCACAAAAATCCTATTGTACAACACGAAACCCACCAACATTCGTTAATATCTCCAGTTTCCGTCGAGGTCGAGATTGTTATAGCGGTCCCAGAATCGAAGAGCTGAGTATTTAATGCAAAAGGTCCTTAAAGGGCGCTGTTGGTCGACAGAATGTTACGGAACATGGCATCAATTTCAACGACGATATTGCTGCTGATATTGAGTAGAGGTAAGTACTGGACTGAAACCCCAAATTGTCATCGACAAAATTTACAATTTGATTATATCTTTTTTGTTCGGGAATATATCACTTTAAAGATTATACGTTATACATTTTTTAAATTTAGCAATATTTTCCTTGTAAGGATTACACAAATTATTTAGGAATGAAAGAAGCCACTGATATTGATTTATACTCATTCTACATGATATGCGATTAGAGTCATGACTTTGTTTCACTCAGCTACACACCCTACCTATCAACAATAAACAATCATTTAATAAATCACTCATCGATATTTATTCACACGCAAGCTATATAGCTTATTAATACTTTAAAATCGATCGTTGAAACCGTCGTGATTTGTCAATGATATTGATTTGATGGTTGATTGCGGTTAAGCATGAGATAAATTACTCAATGCGTCCGATCCTTTGTGATATGATCACAATCGAATCGCTTGTCTATTTGAGCTTATGTTTGTATTGCATAATATATAATGTTTGAAATGTTTCTTATATAAATATATTTTTTATCGATTACCCCTTCTTGATTTTCTATCGCTTGTATAGGTTTCCTGGTCCAACATGAATTGAGTATGAAATTTCAATGCGAATTTTCTATAATTTGATATATCACTTAACGTAATGCAACCATAACGTTAGACACATTTATGAGGGAATAGAAAAAATTAGTTGTACTATGAGATCCAGCAAGAAATTACCGGAATGTAAAGCAAATGCTGAATGACGCTTTCTGAATAGCTTTTTGTGCCGTGATTAATGATGGCCAAATGTTCCAAAATAACGACGTCGAGCTTACCCAAACCTAGCTTATTTATTATACTGTTGAGCACCGATTGTAGTGTTTGTGAAAATATGATTGATTACAAAATTACCAAAAGAACATTGTACCTCGTGTAATGCATTATGGCACTGTGGTTTATGTGCTTTAAATATGTGTTAAGGAGAGCTATGCATACGTATATCTCAAACACTCTCTAACTCTTGAATTTTAAACCAATATTTATTTGAGGTATAGAAATATAATTACGATCGAGCATTCGATGCAAAAGTGCAATGAAATGCATGATAAGTTGCATCCTGTCCATGGAGTAGTCCAGTGCCAAGGTATTACCCTAGAAAAATCAATCTTCTACTAGAAATTTCTTTATAAAACTTACCATCGTTTACTTTTCTCATTTCTATCTTCCCTCTCTTAACTTCCTTTTCTCAGAATTCACGATTGGCAGAATAAGAGTCGACGAGACGCGGGAAAATCGAGAAGGTACCTTAGATCTTCTGCTTCCAAGTTCCATTGCAGGTTCTATTCTTATAATTTTCTTTTTTTGCTTTTCTTTGCGTGTAGAGTATAGGTAGAGTATTCAGAAACATTTGCATGAGTTTTGTTTATTCTTTTTCAAAGAATTTCGGATAACATTTAATAACACACACACACATCTTTCGTGATACAATTAACGTATGAATTGAGTGTTGTTATATTTAAACTAGTTATGGCCATGTATAAGTCGTTTGCGCTTTTTTCGCTTATTCACTGTGTGATGCATCTGAATGTAAACGATAGCATCCTTTGGACGCTCGTGTACGACCCGTAAAAGCAACACTATGTCTGGGTGTTAAAAATGCAGTATCCTTCTGCAAAATCATAAACATGAGGCATTATCAACATTTCATAATTTAACGGCTTTCTACCGTACTGGAGCAATTTGCAGCGGTGTTGAACGACGGAAAAAGAACCTCGCTAACAATGGGGTGCTTCCTGGTATGGTAGGCAAAAATAACGAAACAGCGAAACCAAACACGAAAATGGCACCACAACTTTGCAACCCTCCGCCAGGCAGGCCAAACAATGCCAACCTTTTAACAGAGCTGATTATGATAATTAATTCATGTATTCTTCTGGTGCGACTTTCAGCCGTTTTAGCTCTATGCCCCGAGGGCATTCGCTTATTTCCGTTGTGTTTTCTATTTTTTTCTATATTTTCAACATTTTCCCGAAAGTGTATGCCTTTACAGCAATATGCACAGTCTTTCTTTTGGTGAATAAAAATTATTTATCTAATTGTTTCGGTAAGCCTGGTTCCAGATGTCCTTTTAACGGAGACATAGCTACCGCTTGCCATTGTTTTTTCATGCTCTCTCTCTGACGACCTCCCAACGTCCCAAGCAAAAGCACAAGAGAATCTTCTTCATGAATAACATTCATGCTCCTGATTCGCCTTTTTAAACATGGAAATTATTTTCTCGCCAACGATTTTAATAGATTTTTTATGATTGTGTTTCTCGTAAAGTATTATTTCCGGCATCATTTCATGGCTGGAGTCTACTTCCGATCGGATCGCTTGAAGATCGTGTTCTCTTACTTTGCTTGTATCGTGGATGGATGCGTGGATTTTGCGTTTTAGAAAGATTTAATTCGGTCATTTCTTTAGAGGTACAACATTTTCCACCAAAAGAACCTCTCTGGAATGAATTATCAACAACAAGGCAGGACTAAATCTTATCTTTCGCTGTTATTAAAAGATTACCCTTTTCTGGAACTATTGCAGTGTCGTATCGCTGGAGTTCAATTCAACACACATATGTTTAACTTTATGAATCATTCTTCTCCTTCAACTTCAAGATTCAATTCACCCAATATTTGACAATTTAATGCTGTAAAAAACAATAATTAAACCGACATCTGGCCTAGTTTCATATAAAGGCATGAACTTTTTCTGCCCCCATTCCGAAATCATCAACGCCAAATTGCTGTCTTTATCGATCTTATTCCCCAACCTCTAGTCTTTCATCATACTTCTACCTTAACGGCAGTTGCCGTTGTTTGTATCGTATGCTTCACATAAGAGATTGTCACCATGAATGTCACCAGTACTTTTTTGGTTTGCTCGTACCTCCTTTGTGCTACCTCTTCCTATGTCGAAAGATGCATTTCAGCAAATCGTAGCGCCAGTGATTGCATTACCGCGCGCTTTTATTCCAACACCATCGCATCGCGATGTGTAAAATCCACCATGGCACCAGCACATACTCACCCTTTGACTTCCCTAAAACGCATTCTCCCTCATACCGAGATGACATCGTATACTTCCCATTTCTTAGATAACCGATCTAATGCGGTGCAGAATTTGTCTCATCTGCCGATGTACTCTCTGAGTAGTAAAGATGATACACTTTTGCCAGCAGTAGAAAAACACCCAGCACTTCGCCTCACATTTCCATCTTCAGTCTTTCATGTAGGGATCCTTGATTGGATTTCCTGGAGCATAAATGGGTCAACCACACTGCTGCGAAGTTTCCTAAGCAATGTTTAATCATGCTCCTTTCCTCATGTAGTCACATAAGTAACAAATACAAGTTCCGCTGTTGGCTACGTTTTTACACCTTTTTTTCTATTTATTTTTCATCGCGAACCTGCTTCATTTACAATATAACAGGATGATGAACTTAATACTAGATATAAGATTCACTGCATACCATGGCACGCATAACGTATACGATTCATTGTACTCTTATGTGCACCGAATAACTATACCTATTTATCTTCAAAAGTTGCACTAACATGTGGTATGCCTCGAAACTTTCATGCTTAAGTCACTTAGAATGGGAATTTCACAATGCATTTTACAATAGTAAATTTAACGCGCTTGTGGTTTTGGTGCAAAACATAATTATCTTAACCACTTAAACAAACACCCGCACAAACATTTAAAAGCATTGGAAGCAGCGTCGTTTTCTGCATCCACTGGTGGAGCTGAGGAAATTGTGTTCATAAACTTTCCTGCTCTCAGCTGTGCCACACCGCCTCTTTCCATCGCCCTGGAGCGTTGTCCCAGTACCCACCAAGCCAAAGTCCTTGGTTAATTCGTTAGTGTGTGATCAACGTAAGAAAAACACTCCGTTATTCCAACATCTTCTCTACCATAGCAAAGAGTATCCCTTCATCCTCTTGCTAGTGGAAAAGTGAAAAGAAGCAAAAAGGTTTGAGTGACAAAAGTTTTTACAGTTTTTTTTTATTCCTTCCGTTTGTTCCCATGCCAGATTTACCCTGGTCCTGGATTTTGCGTGAAGTCTTGAGCAAATTGAGCGTCGCACATCCTTTTCTGATTCGACCGAATTCGTTTTTGTTCTTCCTTCCTGCGACACCCTTAAGGACTTTCATCCGGTTACCTGAATTACTCGTTGGAGAAATCCCACTTGCGTTAAGGTTCTTTTACAGTAATACGTAAAAAACACTCCATGAAGTGCGGATTTTCTAACATGCTACGATTCGTAGTATTAATATATTTAAATTAAGATCCCCCACTTCAGCTAGATCCGATCCGAACCTTGAAGGTAGACGCAAATTGAACCTGCGGAAAAGTTGTATGAAGAATGATGACAAACCACTGAGTAAAACTTTTTCTCTTGTTTAATTTAGTTGTTAATTAGATTATGTATGTCAATTGTGCAATCCAGGAAGGAAGACTCTTCGTTCATCGTACGGGATCACTTTGGCGGAAATCCGTTAAAAAGAGAGGACAGCGAAAGAAGGACACGTATCTGACAATCAAGCTGCTGGAAATGTTCACGCTTGTACAACGTGGACATTTCTTTGCGAGACTTCCGGTACCGCTCAATGAGCCACAAATTTTCATGCCATCGTCGCAAAATTGGACCAAATTAAGAGGGCAAATTTCATTTCGCACTTCACGGTGCTGAAGGATAAATAAAATGGAAGCATGCTTGCATTCCCAACACGAAATGGTGTCTAATCCAAAGAAGGACGTAAATTAAGTTATCTTTAGCTATTCTTCTCTAATTTGCGACTGTAAAGGGAAATAAGTGCTGACAAACATACACAATCAATGTGTTTGACCGACAATATTCAGTAAATCATTGTTTGTCCCTCACACTTATTTACCGCTGAAGGACGAGGAATTCTTATAAGCGAAAACATTACCAGCTAGGAATGCTATGGCTGGCATGGCCTTAATTAAATTCGTTTCCATATTATTAAATTTAATTCTCATCGTTCAATTCCATTTCCATTGAGCTACCGACAGAGTGAATTATTGTTCTACCAGAGGATTTTTGCTATGCAGAAAGCATGTTGAACAACAAATGATTGTTTGTATCTCATGGAGAAGGGCTACAATTTGATATGGCCTGGAATGAAAGAAAGCCTATTTTACATAAAACATGTTTGAGAAGTGCAATGTACTCTTTAATTTTGTGTCCGGGTCAAACACAAACTCCTAATAATACCTCATTTCGGCTAAAATTGAATGTATTCATCTGAAACCACTTGCCACTTATTCAATCTCATCAATCGGACAGCAAAATGTGTCACATAATTGCTTATGGAAAGCTAACCAATAGTAACGCCATTTTTAGTTGCCTTGGAGAAAGCACTCAACTCTGCTCGCTGATGCATTTAGTAGCCATCTGATGATAAATTGCTTTTAACTTATGACGGCAAATAAATCATTATTGTCACTATTGCGGTTGTGAACGACCGTCGAAAATAACCAACGAGCCATAACGCTGAAACAAGCTTACTTTCCGTTGAGTAATGAATTTATAAAAAGTATGTTCTTGTTCGAATTTTTTACGCAGTTTTCTTTGAATAACCATGATTTCTTAAGCAAATAAACCACTAAACACAGCATTTTGGCTCTCGTTATCGTGTAACTTATACCAAATCATACCTCTCTACTTTTACAACTTCTTCAGCGCGCGCTACAGGAAAATTTTCCAACGAATTGACGAGTGAACCGAACAACAGTTCACGAAACGATAGTGTTACGGTGTGTAGTGAAGCAGGAAATTTCACCTTCACACCAATAAGTCCCCAACCCATTTTGTGTCGGATGCTGCCCCAATACCCTGAAACACCCCGGTAACGGAAACATGCATCGGATAATTTATTGTTATTTTATGGAAAATTTACGCACAACACTTTACGTCGCGCTTTTCCCTTCCTTAGGTGTTCGTGTGTATCTCGACTGACTGTGGGCGACTACGGAAGGAATTGGTGAATGTCGTTAGCATGCAGAATTGGTAGCACGCATGTCCTTCGCAGGCAACGAAGCACCAAAATTCAAGAAGCATGTTATTTCGCGAAACAGCCTGTTTCAGCTGCTGAGATTTATGATGATTACCAATCCAGCTGGTTTCAGCCTTGCCCCATCGATTGTTGGTAGACAATATAGTTGTTTGGCAGTAGGCCTTGTCGAGCCTCTCTTATATTTGATTACATTGTTTTATGATGATCCAGCACTGATCCATATGACCAATAAAAGTAATCTTCAATCGTCCCACGGGACGTCCAAAACATTGTAACACGTTACTAAAGTCACTATTAACAATCGTTATCAGTCCATGCGAGGGTGTGCATGTGTTCAATACACTTCTTGAGAAATATCACCGATGGTAAAAACAACTAAATTTAAATCTTCGTAATATCATCAGTTGTACTTACTTTTGCGAAATAAATAAAACACATGCGTATCATGTGTTTTCCAAATGAGATTATCAGGAATCGTAGAAACGGATCTATGGTTCTTTTGTTCCACTGTGTTGTGTTGTGTGTCGTGATTGTGCGTGAGCGTCATATTTGACATTCACGTAAATTTCCGTTTTTTCTTTAAGTTAGCACATACCCCTAACACAGGATAACTGGTGCAAAACTGCATATCTTAAAACCGAATGTAGCTTTTCCACGAATTCGCAAGCTTCGTAATTTGGCTTCATTTTTGATTCAAAGATAAATACAGAACGTCCAACATTCGATAAATCCTGGTTGTCTTAGCCGGAAGGAAGACAATGGAATTCCACCCTTTAGTCGTCGAAATATGGTGTGTTATTTTTTCAAGTTGAATCAAGTCACCCACCTTCCTTTCTAATCCAATTAACTACGATGTCACACATATTCTACTGCTCTGGCAAAGTATAATCACTTTTCCGACTAGATAAGAGAGAACACTGGCGTAGATAAAAGTGTGCTGAATCAGGCTTACTTACCAAGAAGAGTCGAACTTCTCTCAATATCATAAGAATTTGAACGTTGTGCAAAGAGACTTCTTCTGTATTGACCTGATGAATTCCAACCGTGTTTACTCAAACCAAAACAATATTGATTAAGTATATTTCTTGTTTTTTGTTGCTGATTCAATAATATGTTGTTGATTCAATAAAATATACCTGAAAAATTTACCGCCTAAGAAACATACGAATTTATTATTTTTCAACTTATCTTTAATTCTGTATATATATGAAACCATCAAGCATTGGAAGCAATTCCAACCATGATCGGAAGTACACATGTACATAACTTCAAGTACACATGTAGCGGATCGACCTGTTTTCGCCAGCATCATTCAGATCTGTACATCTGCATTTCAATCACGGCTTCGCGCGGACCTAACCACCACCTTAACACTGTGACAGTCATCAGAGTTGCTCGTCGCTATATTTATTTACATTATGCAGTCAACACTGACGGTCCACTACGTTCAGATCGTAATCCTGGGGACATATTGAATTTAAGCGCAACTCGATTGCGGAATCAATTTTTGCTTGCTTCCAGTTCCATCGTCGTAGCCATGCGGACGCGTGATCTGGTTGCTTCATTGGATCGATTTCACATGAATCAGAATGCAGCTATTCGTAACGGTGTGGGGTGTTAAATCGGAATGCAAATAGGTAACATCATGCAATCGTTCGTATTGACCTGCATCCGAGGTGTTACTCAATGTACCAATATAAGCTTGGCACAAGGATGTCAACTGAGCATTTAAAAAAAATCTATGCTTAAAAATGATGAATATGTTTCCATCTAACACAATACAATTATTCAAGTATGATAAGTTTACCTCGTTTTCTTTCAACAAAACATCTCATAAGAAAAAAAACCAAGAAAGGAAAAATTAAATCTCTTTTATACATACTCAAATGTGTAACATAAAACGAACTACAAATATTGGATGAATCGTTTATTTATAAATCGTATCTAAACATCTATCTCTTGCTCACTTAAAACTTAAATATTTCTTTTCTAAAGAGCCAGGTGCTGTTGAATGACATGGTCAATTAATCATGACAACCCAACAATTTTCGTGATAAGTTTTTACCCTCCACTGCCTAGTTGAGCTAATCTGGGAATATCTTTGGATCCTTCTAAACTTTTGCGATCCTTTTTCGTGAAATTGAAATTTAAGGGAAAAGGTCCGTGCTTCTAGCCTCCCCTTTTGACTTATTGAATTAAAGTTGAATTACTTTTGAAGATTAACTTTCTTCGTTAATGACAGTGATGAATTCATAATTTTGCTGTTTGGTAAAAATGTTGCTGATTGTTCAAAAAGTTTTGTTCAATTTTCAAGATATTTGTTTTTTTTTCATAAATATATTTGTCCTTGAACGTTTATGTATATCACATAAAAAATCAACCAACCACTTATACACAGTATTTTGCGGATCTCTCATGGATTTGAACGCTTTAATTTCATGTTTCATATTGGTAGTTTCATACATTTAAGAGAGCAGAAAATTGAAAATCCATCACTACCAAAATCAGGCAGGTGAGTGGACACAGATAAACGAGTTTATTTGAAGCGTTTCTAGATAAGACTCCGTCTTTCTCCAAAACAGCTAAGATCTGATGCTTCCTTTTGCAGTTTCTTGCGTTAAGCTGACGATGCTGAGGACTTATCTTTTATGTATGTGTTCTCATCTTCAAGGAATTCCGACGTGGAGCAAAATAACTTTGAGCAGCAAACTGATGCTATAATCTTGTTCTGAGCTGTTGAAGCACTTCGTGGACGTTTTATTTGTGATGGCACGGGCGTAGAAAAAAGCAATCACTAATAGGTTAAGTTTTCAATCATCAAGGTTTAACAGGTTTTATTTCTTTTTTGGAATATTTTTGTTCGATATAGTTAAACGATTCGCTTAAGAAATGCGGGAAATTGAGGTTTTGTCAACCAACAAAAGCAAAACTCCAAATTACTAAATGGCTTCATCAAATCTACGAACAGTTTTTCGTCCAAATCCATCCATAAAGCCAATCGTTTCAATCAAAACAAAGTCCCTTCCACAATCGACAAAGGTAAACCGCACGGACTCGTCGTGGAGACCCAAAGAGCTAGGGTTTGCCACAATTTAAATACACGAACCTTTCCATAAGCCGAGACCGATTTTTCATCGAACGACCTTAGTCGCGTCGATTGAAAGCAAGCGACGATGAATTTGAATCCGGAGCAACCTTTTTAGCTCCCTCGGGGTTGTAATGCTTGCCCGGCATACCACAACGGTGATAGGGAAAGCTTAAAGTCCTAAGAAAGAAAACATATTCCTTCCCTGAGCTGGTACCAACCGTGGCGTATTTCGGAACAAATCTTACCAATATGCGTGAAATATGGTCCCGGAGCCTTTGGCTCGTCGCGTTCGGCCCGCTCAAACCGCACACTCGGCGTCTTTTCCGGCTTATCGAATTTTCAACCAAACCCACCCATTTCCAGTCCTAGCGATGGGGGAAAATACCGTAGCCAGGAAAACGAAAAAACACCACCGATCCCGCAATCCCTCGAGAACTCACGACCATGCCAAAACTCGGTCGGATATTTCGGTCGAATGGAATCGTAATATGAATATTGAATGAATTTTGCGATTCCTGTTGGATTGCCCCGCTTCGTACAAATTTCACCCCTCGTCCTTGCCGGCGACGCTGGGAGGTGCTGATTTCATTGGATGCTGATACATACGATCGTCGTTTTCCACGTTTTCTACATAGAGCAGTACGCTTGGCAACTGTTGGAAAAGCATGCCAAAAGAAACCCACCATTCGTACAACGATCGAAGAATCAGGGACGCATAGGGATGAAGGCAGAAGAGAAAACTGTTGAAAACGAAAATGACTACCGAAAAGTTGGAACCACTCCGCGTGTGTCGACGGCTTCCGTCGATTCACAAGTCGGTAAGCCAACAAATTTTTGCCCACCAAACATCTTCTACCGATTCACTTAGATACAAACACTGACAGACACACAAACATCTTCCGTCACTGATCATCATCGTATACAACCGAGAGAAGAAGTCTACTAAGAAATGGGATGCCAGAGCCCAAGGAGTTACCGCGTTCTTTTTTGAGCAGCTTTACTGCCTGTTGAAACAGACGAAACACTCGATACTCTCGAGGCAGGCCTACATTTCAAGTTGGAAGCATCAATTTCCGCATTATTCTTATCTTCTACATATGAGCATGAAAAGTTTCGCCATCTTTTCTCCCAACGGTAAGCAAAGATAAACTGCGCCGATGCCCCCACTGGCAGATCTTACCATAGAAAGTTTTGATCGAATAGCCTCGCTCTGGGTATTTCAAACAGCATGATATCCTGGCGTCGACATTTTATAAACTTCTCTTCCGTTGAATACGAATACGAATGAAATTTGACAAATGTAGTCAACATCCAATCATTCATACAAATACCTGTTTTGTAACTTCCTCCTCTCACACATCCGCCTTTTTTCTGAATGTTTTTTTTATGTTTTCTTTGCCTTCTGACGATCTACACCATGTGAAGGGCTTTTTACAATTCGAAAACATGCGCACACACAATACGCTCCTTTGACACGGTGTTGTGCAAATGTTTGAATTCCGGCAACGGATGCGTGTTGTGCGTATTACAATTTTGCTATTTTGTCATTCCGTTGATTTGCTGTCACCGTCCGTTTGTTACACCTTGTCGATATGGTGCACAACATCAGAAAGGCAAACATTGGAGTACCTCCTGATATCGATACACATGTTTACTTTTTATTATCACTCCAAGCAAAGGACGGCGCTTCCCCGTGTGTTGTGATTTAGCTTTCTTTTTTATTTCGTTTGCTTACTTGCCGGTGACTGCATGGCTGCTTTTGATACGGCTGGCGGGGTTTTGCCAAGTCAAATTTGGGCGACACATGTTCAAACTACAACCCACGCGGATGAAACGCGCACCCTTTGGCAGCCTAAAGTAAGGCTAGCTGGCTCAATTCGCCGAATTCGGAATGTTTGGAGTGCCTCTCTGATCTAGCCGTCCCCCACCTGTGCTATGCACACACGAATTCGAAGCAAAAACCTATATCCGATGCGCTTGAAAGCAACCAGCAGTCACCTCTGGGCGACCGACGAGCCTCAAAGAGAAGGATTCATCCGGTCACCCAGGGGTCAGCCTATAACAAGCAAATAGTTTCCGCAGCTAGCATTAGATAGGGGAAGTTTGATGTCTGTAGCAAATTCCACCCAAAATAAATTCGATTATTTCCATTCGATGGAGTCAACCACGTTTTCCTCGGAAGCTACTTCGTTTTATCAATTGGAACCTTTGCTTCAACCTTCTCATCTCATTCAGCAGTGACGAATTCAATTTTCCTACATTCCCAATTGGTGGGTCGGGTTTCGGGTTTCATTCTACATTCTAGGCGGTATATAAATAAAAAAGCTGTATTAAATTAAATCAAATCAAATTTGTTAGAAAAGCATACATAACGAATGGGCCATAGCGAATTTCGCAGCAAACCCAACTTGAGTACTTAGTAGTTAACGAACCAATCCTCAAAATACTTGTCTAATGGCCCCCGGATGTTTTGGATGGTGAAAGGTCAAAGGCAAACACGTATGCCGCTAAGTCAAAGCTGGACTAACTTTTTTTTCTTATCAAAAACAACATCACGAGACGGTCTCTTTAGACAAACCGTTGTTGCTGTTCAAAGCTTGCTAGGTGTCTTGTAGAAGCATACAAACTTATAAGATCTTATAGAACATCTAATAAGTTCTTATGTATTTAAGTAATTTTATTTTATAGGATTAATTTTTATTGCAAAGTATTTTTATGTATTTAGCAGTATGCTTCACTTTATACGAATCAATTATCATCCCTGCATTTAACATACCGATATCTTGTAGCTTTGCTGATGTCTACTACAAGGCACAATCCATCGCAATATGTCCCTCTCTAACATGTACTTCAACTGAAGTTATTTTTCCGCTGGAAATAATTTCTACCTAAATTAGGGAACGAAACGTCCTCAAGATAGTGTGAATGTACTACACCCTCAAATGCCAGAGAGGTTCCTCCCTAGCGGGTTGACGTTGTGCTGAGTGGCTAATGGTTCTGGATTTCATCCCTATATTAATCCCTTTATAAATTAATTAAAAACTTTCTATCGGGTCACCATGAACGCACCCGGGTCACCATAAACGCACCCTCATTGGAGATGGAAGCGCAAACTCGGACAATCATTTAATTTGAATGCCAATAAAATTCCTCTCGTGAACGATAAGCGCAGGGAAGCGTGAAATTAACTGCCTCGCGTCTCTTACCAGAAATCTAAGAAACGCTTCGCCACCATTTTCCGGCAAACTGTAAATCGTCTTGACTCATACAAACATACATAAAACTCACCCAGTCCGGCAAAGACAAAGAGACAAAGGGTTTGTCGCATCCGACTGATTATGAAATTAGCGCCCTTATAAATCTGTTATCTTGCGGACGTACTTTATGCGAGGGTGAAAGAATGAGCATTTTCACCATTTCATTGTATCAATATCACCACCAGAGCTGCAACATTGGTGCTCATCCATACATCTACACCAGTTTTGGTTAAATACGAAACAGTAAACTTTATTAACGTTTTGCGCATCCCACCTATCTGCTTAATTAAATAAGGCCTGTAACGCACGCCCGGTAATGTGGCAATGCGACACTGTGGGAATTTTTACTCATAAGGTAAATGTTAAACGCATCATAAAATTTTTCGTCAGTTGCAATGACACCGATCTTGTGATTTTGCTTCAAACGCAAACAGCTTCTTGGTGTTTTGTTCTTTGACTAAAATTACGACCTCTTCACCATTTCAGGGAATAAAACTTTAGCAAGATCCATTCACACGGAGCGATAAGAAAACTTTCAATGAATGGTTCCCTTGTTGGTTTTGCGAATAGCTACTGTCTTCTATCTTTTTAATGACTGATTCGAGATTATGACCCTTTTGCTACTTGGCATGCTTCTATGTGTTCTCGGTTCTAGACTAGATGTGTGAAACAGAATACGGTGTTTTATTTCAAACTCAACACGCTGGGTTCTTCGATGGTTTCCTTAATGTGCCTCACAGTTTGTTAATAGTGCCCATATTTTGGATACATTCACCGATACTTCTTATGAATCTCTGAAAATAAATTCATCTTCTTGGGGACCGTATTTTAGATTAATTTACACAAAATTCGTTCAACTCTCTGTTGGATAATCAGATAAGCATATAGAGGCATTTTTATATAAAATTACAAAATATATAAAAAATAAATAAAAAAATACATTTCTGACACTACTATGCAAATCAGATTTCCAACGCAAAGTAAAGGCCGGCCAAGGTTTACGTCACCTTATGGAACTTTGACAGCGACGTCAGCCGAGGCCAGTATCCAAAAGTGTATGTCAAATTTTTATGTTTCCTACGCTTATAATACGTACACAAGACTTCCGTTTATAAGTCCATGTTCGAATCTTCTCCCATACAAAATGTATTAAATCGTATCAATAAGGAACAAAGCACGCTACTATAAACTAGCTTCGAACGATTTGTTAAACGACGTAAACCTCAGTTGACGTAAAGGCCTGCCTGTATTGTGTTTCTGACTACTTTACAACAATGTTCAAAGTAAGCAACAGCCATCAATTTCATGGGATTTGAAGTACAATTTGAAACAACGTCACGCAAACATAAAAACCATGAGACACAGTTCAACATGTTTGTAAGACTGATAATATTTGTATAGAGGGGGTTTGGAAACAATAACACTGAAAACCATAACAAGAAGTACTGAGAAAAAAATCATTTAAATTTGCTAAACAACTTTTCTCAACTAAATTTGTTGCGCAAAAAAACTCTGCTGGAACTCTTCACGTCAAGCTACCGGAACTGTCAGCTCAAGAAAGAAGAAATACACGCCACAAACATGCAAGTTTACTTAACTACTTCCGTTGGCCTCGGGGAGGCTCTAGCACCATCGAAAAGAAGAAGGAAGCTTCTGCAAAGGATACAATAATCGCTTTCTTTTCAATTGCCAAGATTCGGCGCAGCAACGGACATGCTATCCTCTGCGGGCAATTTGTGGAAAAAATGAAAATGCTTTATTCTTCCATGCTACAGGCTGCCAAAGGCTGCATGCCGATGCTGTTGGAAATGTTCGCCAGTTACGTCCGTCTTGTGAAAATAACGGAAAATTCCCTGAAGAGAAAAACTCGGATTGATTCTTGTAATCCAACAGAATCAAAAGAATTTACCAATTTCAAAACGCCAAATATAGCAAACAATGTTTCTACAAATTTCGTAAATATGTGTATACAATAACCACCCAAACCTGGGTGCTATAAAGGTTGTACTATTACAATAGCTTCACAGCTTTCTGAAAATATTGAAAGTGTTTTATTCAACTTTTTTATTTAAACATTGCTCGTAAAATTTGTAATTTTTTTCAGGGATGGAAACTTCATGCATTTAGCTATTGGAGAGCGTGGTACAAAAACAGCTCTCTAAGAATCGTTACTCAAGCGTTCTCTCCTTTGTTACGAAAGCACGTCCCAAGCTCAAAGAGTACTGCCTTGGGTCAGTCAACGCCAAAAGCGATAAATCCATGTGTGCCCAGTGGAATGATAAACATCCCATCGGTATTCCCGGATTCGCATTGCCTAAAAGATCGTATCGTCGATGGTCCACCATTTTCTCATGTTAGAGATTGCGTTCGCGCCATCATACAGTCCCGCACGTACAGTCACGAACACAATAAACGCCGCAGGATTCCGGTTCGGAGTATGATACAATATTGGTATAATCATAGCAACAACCCAACATAATACACTGTTAACGTTTCAAATCGAAAGCACCAATGGTAGCATTGGTGCCATTTCTTGCAATTACCACTTTTCGGCCCCAAATTCCACCTGTTGTTACGTTTGACACAATTATACATTTAAATGATCTGAATTCCAGGCGGGTGCCTCCATCATGTCCAGGTGTGTGAACTGTGCCAGCAGGCATGCATAACTGCGCATCGTGGTTCTTCATATTTCGGGAATGCAAAGGCCAGTCCACCAGGCCTACGATGAGTAGCAGGATATAATTATGATTTATTTACCACCATAATTCTCGGGTAATTGCCCTCTGCCCTTTGCCTTCCGAAGAACGGGCGAGTGGTGCACGGGAAACGGATTTCGGGTCTCTCAAGCTGCTTCCACATCCTCCATGAACTGGCAAATAGTACATTTTCTGGTATATTCTCGGCCTCGCCGGCCACGGTTGTCCCTATCGCTTTCAGGATCCCGATCCGAATTGGGGTTTGCGTATTGTAATGCAGTGGACTGACTTCGTGATCGCGGTGGGAAAACTTTGGTCCATTACCCAGCCGGTCGCTCCGGACGCGTGAAACGGACGAAACGAACCGAAAAAGGACTGCGACTAAAAAAAAGCTGGCCTGCGCGGAGCTGCCGCCGGAATCTCACATGCGGAACCATTAATTTAATGAATGCTATGATGATCTATCGTAATGATCTTGGCACGCTTTCGAGGGGTACGCACGCAGAACATGCCAGGTTGCGGGATACGGTTCGTTTGGATGGGTTTTGGTCGCTCGGGTGATGACGGAAATGATGAATACAGTCGTGAATCGTTTGAATTTATGGAATTTGTTGCCGGCTAATTTCGCGTCCCTCCCTGGGATCCATTTCCAGGCACCTGAACGTGCAACGTGGAAGAATTTTCGGACCGAAACGGAAGTGGCATACAAACGCGGAAGTGTGTAAATCATACCGACGCATCCGAAGGCAAGACACAACGGAGCGGTAATTGATTCAAACCAACCATTAACACGAAATGAGGAAATGGTTTTGCCCGGCCAAGAGGTGTCCTGTTTGTCCAGTCTTGGTTGTTATTCTCACTGATATACTGCCGGTGTCTGGTCCATTGCAGACACGCAGACACTTTTTCATCTTCATTTATTGGCACAGAAACCAATCATCAGTGCCGTTGCAGACGATCGACTCGATACGCACCAGTGAAAATCGATGTCGTCCTGTGTGCGCTTCGATTCCGAGAAACATAAACCTGCCTTAATCCGAGTGTGCAACACGAATATACCGCTTACTAGCAACAGCAATCAAGATTAGAACGATCCTGGACGTAACTTTTTGCCTGATTCCCTGCTGGAAGCTTCTTTCTCCGTGTCTCTATTGCCGAAGCGGTCGCACGAACTATCGAACAACACGCCACACGTGGCCTCGAGGCCTTCTTCAAAAGGAAGAAGTTTTAATCTACCGCCTCCATTCGTAGTCGTAGGCGTCAGCAGCTTATCGTGTCTTGCTTGAGCACGTCTCACGAATCCTGTCATGAGGCTTATCGAAAATTCGAAGCCTCTTTCGAATGCTTTCTCTTTCTAAACAATTCTGCCTTAACAAACCTCCCAAGCCCGAACGACTTATGGGCGCAAAGTTTCGTTTCTTCGTTCAGCCTAATTGGTATTGGAGTTTACTTTATGAAGTATCCAGGGGGTCAATTTATTTGCTCCAAATTCAAAGCGTACCCAAGGGAAAATGTTTTTTCTCCAAATTTACATACCATTTTTGCTTACTGCACACAAAGAACCGTAAAGTATCCACGCTCTCTGTATGCTGAGAAAACAGCGACCGAAGAAATTTTTGCGTATTTACTTCGCTCCGGTAAAATATTACCAAATTCATGGATGCGTTGTTCCTTTGTCCGC
Source organism: Anopheles sinensis (assembly GCA_000441895.2). Lineage (NCBI taxonomy): Eukaryota > Metazoa > Arthropoda > Insecta > Diptera > Culicidae > Anopheles > Anopheles sinensis. Next base: position 479,318 of record KE525262.1, on the reverse strand, counting down.
GAACTCTGAGTGCTATGCATAGCAATGAAGCTCCAAAGCCTCACTTTTTAATTGATGTGGTCTTTGAAAGTGATAATGAACAACAGTTCATTATATCTTTTGCCCAAAAGGGAAAACCAATGAAAAAGCGATTGTCGTTCGTTCGTGAACGTGGAAAAGGGAGAAAAGTTTATGGAAATGGGCAAAAACCATGCCATCCCCTGGTGCATCGTAAAATGACAGATGATGAAAACGACGAAAAAAGAGAAAAAATAAAACACTTTGCTGTGTACAAATTGCTTTCGAAAAGAAACTTTTCAACATAAGGCCTGTAGGAAAAGTGTGCGGTTCTTTAGCAAAGCATGAAAAACCGTTGTCCTTCGTAACGGAATAGATATTATATAAGACCATAAAAAACACCGAAGAATGTGTAACTTTTCTTCAAAATTTAATCTGCCATTATGGCTCTTAAATTCGAATAAACCATTACTGGCCGACGCGGCAAACAAAGAAAACTGAATGACCAAGAAATCCATGTAGCGCATTCAGCCACTTCCTAATATTATTCTTCTTTTGTTTACAGTGCGGTTGAAGGATATTTCCAAAGATTAATTGAATTATACGCCATTTAAGACAACGACTCAATCTACTTCATCCTGCCAAGGTTCCGGCACATTTAATGTTGCAACGATTACGGTTGTTCGGATCATTCGGTTCGTTTCGTTCCACAAACCAATCGGATCTATTTCATTTTTCGTCCATTCCGAGTTAGGGGCGCAAGTAAATTGTTTTTTTTTCTTCTTTCCATGCCAGTCGAAGAAGATAAAACCAAGTGAAACCCACTAGACCGCAAAACGGGAACCGGAGAGCTCACCCGCTGACCCTACGGCGACTTTCCCAAAACAGTTCGAAACCAATTTTTAGAGCTCCTCGAATTCCCTCCTCTTGAAGGCAGGCGAAGGGAGCGAAATTGGCCAATGACGCCTCCATCACAAACCCCTTTCTTAATGGCTTTGCACGAATTCTCTGAACGAAAAACGCATAAAACATTCTGACCCACATCGTGTGGCTTGTATGTATATGTTGGTGTGTGAAATCGTATGTGAATTCCGGAACAAGCACGGAAAGTAGTGGCTGATCTGATATCTGGTATACATTAAACTGAATTTTATTTATTCGATTGGAGCTTCTCCCAAGGCTTTTTTCGGTGAAAAAGGAAAAATATATGCCATAAGCTCCTAGACAGGATAAGACGGTGAACCATCGACCTGAATACAAGAAACGATTCTTCGATCCACTCTTAGAAACTGTTCCACAAGGCCAGCCCAAACTACATACAACTGCCCTCCGGTAATGGCGACCAAAGAGTGAGGTTAGTTGTGGAGAAGAATAAATTCTGTCTCTCGTTATCTTCGCTTCTCCCTCGAAACCACCTATACCCTGAACTTGTCCTTTAGTCCTTTGTTTTCTGCTTTTGCTACAACACCACCCACTATCTCCCCAAACTGACACCCGCTGAGTCAAACGGTGCTTCTGGCACGTTCGCTGACTCGACCCTGGGCTGTATTTGCGAGGATTTTTATTTTTATTGTTTACTTTTGCTGTCACAATCGCGTTTCCGGCGGGGTAGCTTTCTAAGCTGGGGACAAAACTCAGTCGCCAATGACGCCGCGGGCTGTTGATTTTCAGTGAAAAACATTGATTGCGGAGCTGGTTCGCGCTGTTGCTGTTGCTGGAGTAAAATAGGCAAATTTACAACGCCCTACATAAAAATATAATACATTTTGAGCTTCACCCACGACAACCTTCCGAAGCGACAACATTCGTGAAACGACCTTCCAGATACCTCCCAGCCAACAAACAGAGAGAAATGTAGGGGCTGGGTGTACGGGTGATGGACCACTTTTCAGGGTAGCTATAAAACTCCCTAAAGATCCGCACTGAACTGGTGGAAGTGACGCATTTAATTCTGCAATAAACATCTAGTCAAAAGTGTTACTAAAATTTCCCACCCTCAAACACAGATACAAAGAATCGAGAAGCAGATAGAACAAAAGCCATTAAAAATTTCATTCACCCTTATTTTACAATACTGCTTCAGATAGGTTTCCATAATTATCCTTGTAAAATGTATCCCAACCTTAGCGTACGGTTCGTTAACGTAACAATAGAATTGATTTGATAATTTTTAAACATTGGTTCATCATCTCTTTTTATGTTTAAGTGTCTTCTTTATGACAATCCATTGTTATTCGAGTTATCCTTTTCCTGTTCCAATAAGCTCATTTGTCACCTGAGGCTTTATGCTGTCACTTGATGTCTTAGCCTACAATATTTTCTACAATTCGTGCAGTTCAGTTACCGCTTTCCTACGAGTAAAATGTACTGCGTAAGAGAGTTTTTGCCGTGTTATGGCGTCGTTGAAAAGTGGTTATAAAATCTTATCCACTACTAGAGCGCGAAAAAGGGAGCGATCGCCAACATTCGTAGCTAGCAGCCAGCGGAATTGATTTCAGGAAGATTTATTGAATAAAATCCAGCATGATGCCATCCGATAAGCATCGCGAACCGATAAGCTCGTTGCGAAAAGCTTGCAACCGCGTACGTCCGCCAGAGTACGGGCAAATAAAACCGATAGCAGGAGGGAAAAATGGAAAAATACTAAAACAAACTGAAACCACGTTTCAACCGCAACAGGCCAACCTCAGCGCCCCAGACTTCCTCACTTTTCCAATTCCAGCTACTTGATGGACACAAAACTTTTCTACTAGGGGAGGAAAAGGGAACAACAACCAGCGACATTCGTTCTACTCACAATGTGGTCACAAAAACAAAATGTGAAACTGTTCAAGCACGTGAATCGACCAACGTTGGGTTTTTAACCCTGATGGCATGAAAACTCGAGATAACTTTTGGTTTTGATTCGAAATTGTTTCCATAGATTTCTTTAGTACTCGCTTAGATTGCTACACTTCCGATTGCGACTAATGATGGTTAGTTGAATTTATGATTGATGGCGAGATTCGTAATAGGTACGGAAATTGAAAACCTCCGTACTATTTGTAGCCGAACTTGCGTTATACTCTTCAAATTCTATTTTCGTACTCGGATACTTTCTTGATAAAGATGGAAAATTCGAAGAAAAGATTAACTGTGAGTATATTTTCAAAACCTTCGATTTACTAGCAATTGATCATATGCAAAGTTTATATGTTTTATTTTATTTTCAATTGGAACATTTATTTGACTTGTAGGCGAAGGCAATCCGAAAAGCCATACTGTGAGACTTTTATCAATTATAATCGGGGACAATATATCATCATGTGAAAGAAAAAGCCACACATCTATTCACATTGCCATTAAAGATCGATGGGAAATTTCTAGCGCTAGTTCTTCCATACCGCACCAAACCGCTCATCATTCATCGAAATACTATAGTTTCCATTTAGGCTGTCCGACCATGTCAAGATAATGCGATTAATTAAATACAACATCACACTTGCTTGCTTGCTTGCTTCACCACACTTGGGAATCGTACAAATCCAAGGCCAGGCCAGGAAACAATAAAAGAACAACGTCCGTATCTTCTGGTATTTTTTATTCGTTTCATCTAATGTCTTGCTAACCGGACTTAACTGTTTGCGACGTGATAAATGTATTCCCACCCGCTTGCCATTCCTCAATACTCCTTTTTTCCTGTAATGCAGTCTCACGTACCGCCCAGCTTCTTCACTTGTATTGCCTCACAATTGGCCTGCCAAAGACATTGGCTAAAGCTGATATCGGTGTGAAGAATGAGTCCTCACAAAGGCACGTCCTAGCGAGTCCGGCGGGCCCTTCAAAAGGGAAATAATCAGTGATAAGATAAATTATAAGCAACAATGTCCTCGGGACGTGATTGTGAAGATAAAGTAGCACAGCTGCGTCCCTTTTGGTCGAATAAACTTGTGTTTCCTTGCTTTGCACACAATGTAAAATTATGTGAAATCTATGAGCTGGGCTTTAATTGATTTCCTTACCACTGATGAAAAAACGTGTAATAGCTCATATGAACATTTATGGCTATGGATGTCTTTTAAAAGGCAGGATATCTTTTAAAATTAAGAAATTTGTTTAATGTTTAGTTAAGTTTCATTTTCTGATTCCAAACGACTGCTACTGATTGTTTGCCTTGTAGTACAAAAATATTTCGTGTTCTTGTTGTTCTTTTGCCGCGAGTCGCTCCGTCGTTATTTTTTACGTTGACCGACAAATGAGAACAGGGAATACTCTATACATTCGTATGATATGTTTGCGGTTCTATTCCACAACAAACGAATCGTATCCACTTGCGTGCTGCTGCAAACCGTCACTCGTACATTTTGCTAATATTTTTTTGCCATTATTTATCCCTGTTTGCTTACCCGTAAACAGAAATCCCTGACCGGGTTGGCACCACGAGAGACAAAAAAAACTGCAAACCTGTGTTTTGATAGAAATTTCAAATTTTTACGTGCTCGTTTGCACGCTCTTTTATGCTATGTTTATCCACTTGCTCTATGTTGAGGGATTTGTTTAAGCTCCATTGTGTTTATGCATGATGATGCAATTATTTCAAAGCATATATAACGCGATCTACATGTTATTGCAACAATTTTGCTATTTGTTTATTTATTGAAAATATTTCAAAATCCCATAATGGGCTTAAGCCTTACTATTAAAAATTAAAACAATCTTACAATATTAAAATCTAAAAAATATTTACAAAGCTGTTGAAATTTTTAATTATACCAGGAAATTATATCCTTACGAACAGCATCAAACAAAAGTGTTAATTCATTAGTATTATAAGAGACTCGAGAACCTTCAAAACCTTCCCTAATCACTAAATGCCACTCAATTTCTTGTACTTACCATTCCATTATTTTATCTCCCTAATATGACGAGCTCTTGTATGGCTAAAACATATAAAAAATAAAAAATTAGCATAACAAATAATCTCAAACTTGTTAATCTTCCATTTTTCTTGTTTGAAAATGCCTACTGATCATGAGTGAGCTAGCAATGGCACGTTTCATGAGGTAAAATAACCGAAGGTTATTGCCACACCGATGCCAATTCACACGAAGCAACGGAATGTGATGGCATGTGTGCAAATCTCAAAACGTGCACTCGTGCCGATTCTCTGAGACGCCATAAACGCTTTCGCAGGAGGGGCTGAAAAGATGCCGACTTGGCATCAACGTTGACAATTTAACGTTTTCTGCATGGATAAGCAAATTTCCATCGTTTCTCTTTAGTGTAACGCTGCGAATATGGCTTTTTTCGATATCCACTTCGCCCGTACGAAAAAAACGAAAACAGTACGGTTTCTGTGAAATGCTTTTCTCTGGCTAGGTTTTAAAATTTGCTTAATTTTCCATATGTGCGTACCCCAGCAAGCAAGCTGCCAAAGGACGATGATGCGCATATCACAATGCCCTCTAGATAAAGAGCAGCTCAGGCCGGCGTTGAATTTTGGACCGAAGTTTTGTGAAATAAATTTTATTTTCTGCGTAAAAAATATACGTGATGGTGTTTATCATGCACTGCTTTCACTCATTTTATGAGGCTCAAGCTCAGCACGGTCGAGGGAAAATGCTGACATCCGTGGGAAAGTCCCTTCTATAAACACAAACAGAGCAGGTTGTCCATTTTGCTCATTTTACTCTCGTTTCGCTCAAGGGATACACACATACCAAACTTTGAACAAATAAAATAACAATGAACCTTCCCACACTCCCACGTTAACGAAGCATCAATAAAATTACATTCTAACTCCGGGTATGTTATTACATTTGAATCTTGCACCATTCGCAAGGGCTCCGTCTGTTATAAAAGAGACCTACTGAGGGAGGGCCAGTAGCGGATGATAGGACGGAAATCCTTTTTATCTTTATTGAGTTCATTGTACACCTTTCAATATCAAAACATACCACCTGAGTCAATTTTTGGGGATGGTATTTTTCAAGAGTAAACCAAGAGCAAACTTTACATAGATTGCTGCCGTAAAACGATAAAATGTTGCCACCCCTTTTACCATTTTCCGAAAATAAATCAGAATCTGTGCATATCTGTGTAAAACATATTTCATGCCACAAAATTTTGGCAAACAATGTTAAACTGCTTCATCCAAGGCATGGAGAGGTACGTGGGTACGTCTTTCATGATTTACTTTGATCGATTTTTTTCGTGAAGCGTTTACTCAGTCGAGCATGTCTTACACAAGCAAAATAAAAATAAATTTAGTTGTTTTGTGGAACATCCAATTTTTACTGTTAAAGTAACAAGTCTAAAAACCTATCTCTACTTCGTTCAATTCACGCCTACGATTTACGATGGGACTTTACTTTATTTCTATTTCTCTGCATGTTGTCATCATGTGGTTTATCTCTAAGCATGGCCCGGCTATTCTCTGAACTCTAGAAACATTCCTTAACTATAACTTATACAACTTCCAGAGCAATCTTTTATCGCTTCTTGTGCCACACATTGATCGCACTTTTCACTCCGCCTCGTTAGTCACTCCTAGTGGACTTCGTTCTGACCGTGTTACAGAAGAGACTCGATAACGAGGCGTTAAAGCAAACTTTTTAATACAATTTTCACCCAACGGGGAGTATCTTTCTGCCTAACAAAAATAAAAAGGATTCGAGCATTCATGCTGAGTTTTAATGCCACTATCACCACGGTTCCATTTTCACTCACGCTCCCTTTCTCTCCTTCAATATAGTCCGGATGAATGAGTCAAAGAAGTAAGATATTTTAGGCGCTTTAAAAAGTTAACTAAGCATCAATATTTTTTATCGCGTCCCTTATTTATGACCAGCTACTAACTTCCTAAATCCCTGCGGTTGCTCCCATTGGGATACCGACGAAATTTACTGCGACAATCGAGGTTAAAAAAAGGCATTGATTCATCCGATGGATCCCCACAGGTTTCCTCAATTCTGGAATCTCAAAGGTCACAAATTTCAAATGTAAGTCGCTTGAATCTCATTAAAAAGTTCTTCTTGCAATAAATTGCTCACGGGGCTTAGATGTTGCTTATCGTCGAGTAAAGTAAACCCTTATATCAACAAAACTTTCAAGATTGTATCTCACGTACCCAAAATTATCTTAATTTATAGTTATTTTTATGTGGTTGCATCAGCATAACCTGAACACTCTTATACGTAAATTTTGGGTTCTGATTAGAACATAATATCCAAATGTAACCTACATGCCTGATCAAGAAACCTAGGAAAACTAATTTACGAAACTTTGTTTAGTACATAATACACACAAGACTGCTGCATTTACTCTTACAGTTGTATAACACTTCTGAAACAACAGTAGCCACAAAGGTTGAAGTCCCCCGGAACACCGGCAATATTGATGTCCCTTACGGGATCGAGGAATGCTCCACAAAAACCGCATATTATATTTTCCACAAGCTGAACGTAGACGGTTCACTGGATAGTACAAAATAAAATAATGAAATAACATCATCGTTAGTTTAACCACATCATTATTACCGCAAATATTTTTTAAAAGAATAAGAGGTTTTTTCGTTTTACATCACATTCTTCAACAATTGTTACAGTACTAATTTTATAATGAAGCAGACATTTTCCCTGGTTTATTATGCACTTCATGAAAATAAATGAAAGTTGACGAGTAATTGAAAAAAGACGGACGCATTCAAATACCAACACTGAAAACCCATTTGATGGGAATAATTGTTAATCACAAATTGCACTATGAATATCAAAAAAGTGTAATGTATGTAGGCTTGGAAATACCAAATAATTTTCCGTGAGATGAAAATGACCGCGCATAAACAAACAACAATTGCACTTCACAACACATAATGAATACAACTTTGCTTATTTTAAGATAAAATTTGTTTATCTTTGGATATATAATATTTTTGGGGGTGCTTATAAGGCAGCGGTGGCGATAGAAAATACGTGGGATCGAATCTCAAGTCTGACACCCCCCGGTATTACGAACAGATGACCACCGATCTATAATTTACTGTCTTTCGGTCATAGTAACTCTTTACGGAGAGAGGCCTGGTCCCACTTATGGATATTGAGCCAATTAAGGAGAAAACACTCCTGAAAATTGCATTTACAGCTCTATACAAGAATTCAAGCGAAACAATTTTCTGCACGCACATGGATCTGCAACTAGCTGGGAAAGAGTCTAGTGAACCCGCTCATGGGGCAGGCATGACCGAGGATAGTCGTTACGCCAAAGACGAAGAACAAAGGGCTTTTAAAAAATACCAACAATAGAAAAACAATTCTTCAGTCTGATTGCTGAAATAGTTCATTAATTTTTATAGAATAAGATACTTACAAATCCAATAATTATAGCACCTTCACCCAATCAAACGTTATTCGCCGAGTAACCGAAACAGAGGCATAATATAACCAAGGAAAAATGGTATGTGAAGAATTAAATAGAATGCCAACATAATGCTATCCTAAACCGGAAATTCTATCCCCTAAGACTATAAACGGTTTTCGAAACTTACAAATGGAATCTATGCTATTTAAAACCCTGCTTAAAGCAAAACCAATCGTTATCTTGCTTCGTAACCATCTCCAAAGAAAATAAATAACTTGCTGAATCGAATCGACTCCTATATTGATTACTGTTTTCATTCGACTTTTCCATTTTGCTTCCCCGCTTCAACCAACCATCAGTTCAAGTTTTGCCAAAGAAATTGTTCCGAATTTTCGGTACGCTAGCTTCAGGAAAAAGTCTTTGCGTACACCATGCCACAGAGACAAACAAAATTGATAGAGATAAAACATCTTTTCGACATTTCCTATTTTCAAGCTAAGCCCGTCATTTCCACACACCACATTCGTGCGTAGCGACAACAGCAGTACCGAAAGACTCGTCTCAACGCAACTGTTGGTTGACGTGCTTGGGATCGGTTGTTTTTTACGCAATAAACCACATCAACCATCGACCACTCGCATCATTCCAGGACCTTTCAGGCAAAATGAAAATGTCTCAGACATAAACGTAATAAACTTGACTCGCTCCCAAAATTACGCAATTTATCAAACAGCTACCATCGGCTAACCTGCCATGGAAGGCACCTCATCCAACCGTCGATGTAAGCAAAGAGGTATTAGGGTTTGAAAGGTTTCTTGTCAGGCTAAAGATGGAAAAACAAGCAACCCAAGTTATTTTGATCATTCTGTTACCAGTCCAACGAAAGAGTGTTCGTGTTTTTTTTTGTTCTCAAAGCGGCCAACTACGCATGACTACTGCATGGATACGATTTTATATGTTCCGCTCTTGAACAGGAATGTTCACTCTCCTTTTTGCTATATTTTTATCCCAACCACATTTTCAAAACATCTTGCATACTCCATAAGATATCCTTTGCTCCGGGAGGGTATCAATTTCCAATTGTCCCTTTTATACATTTAAAATGCGGGATGAGAACTGATATAGCTCCAAGTTTAAATGTTTATAGCATTCATACAGTATTCATTTAACGCGCTCCTGGTGATGAAAAACAAAAATTTGAACCATTCATAAGTTCTCTGTTCAACACGAAGCTTCATTTGAATTATTGAATTATTCAGAACAAAATTACCCAAAAATAGCTTCACTACAATAAAGACCATTCACTTAACACTCAGAAATAAAACTTCATTTTCTTAAAAATATATATTAATTCGTGTAGCTGTCGTATTACTTTCGCTACGAAACGAATAAAGCATGAAAAAGTTTCTGTTGAAAGTGCAAAAAGCCAAACCTCCTTGCTTGTCACCCGTGGCCATAATTAGTGCCAACCAGTAAAACTTTTATCAAACCATTGACCGAAGCGTTCGGCGTTATTTCAAAGTTGTTGTGATTCTTTTGTGTTTGGCTTCTAATGGTTTTAATGTTCTGTGCAATCTTACTGGACTGTAAACTCATAAACTTCCGAAGAATTCCGAAGCCGCGACCTGACTTTAATCAAAGATTGAACAAATGGGTAACCTTCAACCCTGAAAAGTGGCAAACTTTAACGTTGTTGAATACCTTACCAAAAGTTCAAAGATTCATCGAACTGTAACAGTAGCTTTATTTCCATCTCATTGCTGCTTTATTTTGCGTTCTCATACCCACTACCGTTGTTTCGCTTTCGCTGCTGTATATTTTCTCTCAAACTCTCTTGCAACCAAATTATCAATACAAGAATACTCATACCATTTCATGTTCAATCAGTTCAACAAATTTAGCTTATTCTCCATTTCTATGCACGTATCGCTAAAGCATGTCATTCATCAGAAACACAAAGGAAATCGGCAAGCGCATGCAATGTGACGGCAATTTCATATTTCAAATGTTTCGCATGGATTTTCCTGAAGAGAGGATTGATAGTTGCATCGACTAATTGCAGTGAAGCATGCACAATCGTTCGGGTGCAAACGTGAATGAACCGCTTGTGCCAGATGTGCTATCTACGAGCTAAATGCACCCCGTTATCTGTAATGATATCGCCAGCCGGGCAAGAAAGTTAATTGAAATCTCGCTTCACAGTCGTTCGCGAGAAATTCAATGCAAAATTAATAAACTTTCTCTTTGTGGCAGCCAAATTTCATTTGATCAAAGTTTCATTGTATAGAACGCCATATTAAGATTGCAAATCTTCATATTTCATATTTCCGCTCACGTTATCAAATTGAAAACATGTATTTTCAAAGCATTTTCCTAACATCGCGTCATGTTATGCAAACTTTTTCTACTTTACAATTAAATTTCACATTCACAACACATTACCTGCTTTAAATAAAATTCTTGGGCTTGGGATAACATATTTACAATAGATTAAGCATGTTTTATATACATCTCGAACAGTCGACAATTTGTGTCCATGTCCAAATCCCTAGTGATAAGAAAACAACCGGGCGCCTCCATTCATTCCCCGCAAACTGAGGCATGGGTAGCCAACAGCACTGGTGGTTTACATCTAACGCTATGCTTAATGAGAAAAAAAGAATCGTGTTATTCTATAAAACAAAAATATTTTTTGTTAAAATCATTCGAGGAGTAAATTCTTTTCTTACCCTATTGTTAATCTATTAGAGGCTAAGAATCGATATGAAATATGACTAACACAGGCTTAATTTCTATATCGTATCATGGGAGCTACCTACTTCTTCATTTTGTTATTCTGGTTTAAACCTCCAGTCTTTTAGCATTTTGGCACTATATATAATAACAGCTTGCCTAAACCGCACTGCCTAGTTCTATGTTTCGTTTCCAAGCATTTCTTCACCCTTTTCACTTTTTCCACTTCATACGGCCTGGGAGAATTTGTATATGATTATGATTATTGCCGTATCGTTTATTTTCAGTACGTGTCGTGCCATTTGCCATTAAAAGGCTTTCTTTGAAGCACATCGCCGGGGTTAGTACAAAATATCCCTAGTACTGGGTGCGTAGGGATTGTTCATGTGCGACATCGCTTTTTATTTAATTGACTACTCGGAGGCTAAACAGTTCACAGACAGTTTTTCAAGATTCCATAGAACGTTTTTAATCCAATTAGGGTAACTGTACCAATAGTGGCGCACTTAGTCGTGTTACTAACAATTTGATGCAATTTTCAAGTGTCTATTACAGAATATTTAACAAATTTATACCAATTATGATCTTAACACCATTATTCTTCAGAAAAAACATCTATTTTTACAGATTATCATGTAAAATACACGCAATAAAGCGTATTTTTCTTCCCAGCTGGTTGTTCCTGTAATGGTGGTATGGTTCCTATAGTGGTGGTATCGTGTTCCTATAGTGGTGGTAGTACTTGGAAAACTTGGAAAATACAGAATAAATTTTTACTGTAATTTGTTTTTGAAGCATATTACAAACAGAAAGGCCAAATAACTCAGACCAATGCATTGTCTTGGCTATAGACCAACGCATTCCGTCACATAGAACAATGCTTTTTGCGGAGATTTATAGCCTTAAGGAAATCATGGCACTCCTGATAAATTCTTAAGGAATCCAGCATTTTGGTACAACCTGTTTCGAAAATATGAATTTTCGAGCTTTTATATATTACGGAGTGGCAAGTTTATCCTTTCAACACGCCGTAAAAGGGCAAGGAACATTTCATACTACTACAAATAACGCTATCGTATTTATTTCTTCGTAAAGCTAGGATTTTATTTCACTACCTCCACTATTGGTGTAGCACCACTGTAGGAGCACTTACCCTAAGTGTTTTCCATCAAAAAGAATTTCAATGATATTATGTAGGCGACGATGAAGGAATATGAATTAAAGCTTTTACCAATGACTATTATTTTGGACAAGGCGTGAAATCCTGAAATCCTGAGTAGGAGATTATAAATTTACCACATCAAAAACCATAAGCTGTCCAAAGAGTTTGACAAAAACTTGTAAGGGTTTTACATCAAAGGAAATAAGTTTTTGATGAATTCTCAGCAAATATAGAGGTTTTTTACCAAATTCTCATTCATACCCTATCTATTTTCTATGTATGCGCATTGAAACGTTTGGGTAGTCAACGTTTGAAGTAAACAGATTGTTTAACGATGAGCCTTTTAGTACTTTGATGCGAACCTGTCACAAAAGATACAATGTTCCCCACTTGGACCCTATACCTTTGAATCCTTGAAGAGGGTACGTTTATAGCAACTTGCTCACAGTGAGTATTTGACAAGCACTGTGCTTCATTCTACATGCACCTTCATCCTTCAACGGCAAAGTGGATTTCGTAGTTCTTTTACTTGTGCTATCACCGCTTTTCCCATAGCATGTTGCCTCAGGAATAATAAATGTCGCCGAATTTATATCGCAAATATTTTATTATCTGTTGCGAACAGAAGCAACGTTGTGTGTGTTTATCCTACCGGTTAGCTGTCGCTGTGACATGTACAGCCATTGCCCCATTTCACTACTCATCTTGCTTCTGAAATTGAAAGAGACCCGGTAGTGAAAACGAACCGCTTGCATAAGCAGGCTCATAGTTACTTTTGTGGGAAAATTGCACAGCAAAAAAAGATCCCTTGCAAAAAAGCAAAATCTTAACCTGTGACATACATATATTTCTACCGATGGGAAGGATGCATGCGGGATGTATAACAAACTTAGTGAATGGTTTCATTCTTGCTTCAAAGAAATGTATGAAGAAGGGTAAATACCTACAGCATTATCCAATCTTGCAAAACCTCTTGAATCTGATAAATCCAATTTGCTATGATGCTTTTGATTCAATGTAAGAAATATTTTTTTAGAAAGCGTCGTCTTTTGCAAATCGCTGAATGAATGTCTCTTTGCTGCAGATTTTGGTTCAACATGTTTTAACAAACGACGCGTAATAATTGAAAAAGACTCTGTGCATATGGTATTTAAAACACTTCAATTAACTGCTTTCATCGAAACTATGTAAATCTTAAGTGAACAAAGCTTAAACTGCACTCCCAGTTTTTACTCATCCCATCATCTAGTTGCTTGATGAACAGCTAACCACCAAATAAAAAAATTCTGTAGATTTAAAATAAAAAAGCCTTTTCAAAAGTAAAGTACCTGCCTAATTTCCACGCATTCTGACAATTCATCGGTATACCCAGTCAGTCTAACAGGCACTTTATTGGATTTGCAATCATATACACTAATAGCTATTCTTTACATCCTATGTTAAAAGTGATATCACATAAATTAATATTTCGTACCAATTGACTTATTCGATTTAACAGGCCAAATTAAAATAAATTTATCTTGTTTTATTTTTTTTCGAAGGGTGAAACCCCTTTTGGGATGGTATGATTCACTTTCGAACGCAAAAAGTAAGCAAATTGCTGAATGGCAAAAAAATTGCGATTAACCAAACAGAACAAGAACCGAACAAAAATGTTGTTAAAATTTATCTTCCTAAGAGAACTAAAAATGAAAAAAACCATCTGAAAAAAACATGCATCAAAAATCGTGTTGTTTTCCCACACTTGCGTTTGAAATGCTAACAGGTATAAACGCAGCGGCAAAATTGAATTTATGTAAATAACATACCATGCTTTTTGTTTTACCCCTAGCAGGATTAAGGCAACAACATCGAAGTGCACGCTAGGGTCATACACAAATACAACTCAGTTATTTAATGTACTCGCATACAGATCTGCCTCCAAAATCGAAAATCTCCCGGGAATGGTGAAAACATGGGGCTGCAATCAGCGAGTGGTTGCATTTCCCAAAATTAAATCCGATTTAAATTTGCGATTTTCCGCGATTGAATGGACGTTGGCTTAGCTACAAAACCCCCGCCCTGCAACACTCGACAGTTTATTCTCATTATCAGCGGGACCTGTTTACACTGCGTTCGCCCTGGCTCGACCTAGTTTCTTGCCAGATCGCAAAAGCCGATGTTTGTGTTGTTTGCACGTCGGTGCACAATCATACGGGTCCAAACACAAGCCAGAATTTACATTCAGCACCATCGATAGTGAATCAAAATTCCTCCGGAAATGTTAAAGCCAGCGCCGGAAGCGAGGGCAGGTAATGGAGATTAAAATAAAATAAATAATGCCGACAATCTGACGGGACCTGCTGGCTGAGTACTGGGTAAAATGCCAATGCGTCGCTAAAGTCAAAATGAGAGATTTTCCAATTACTGATCCGCGCTCTTCATGTACCCGTTATTCTTCCAATTTACCATTCAACCTTTTGAAAGCATCCCCTTTTTCGCGGGCTTTGTCGAGAATTTAATCTCGACGAGTGCTAGGTTACCCCGTGCCTGCATGAAACGGGTCAGTTCATTCATTTAACGGTAATCTTGTGACTTTTCCTGCAGAACGACCGACCCCAAAACCTTTAAAAGCCTAACAAGCTCGAAATGACCGAACCATTATGTTCCGCATACAATGATGGATGTTTTTTGCGCCTTTTGCTTTGCTGTTTTCGATGATTACTATAACCATTTTCATTGAAGTATTCACTGTTTCGTTCTACTGTGCGCCGGAAATGACTTCCATTTCCATTACCTTCCTACAGATGAGAAAATCCCCTAACGTAGTCGTCGAAAATCAGATCAATCATTCCACACGGGCTTGGTAATAAATTCTCACCGGTAAATAAGACCCATGCAAAGTGTCATAGAAACGTAAATAAATAATCCCCAAGCCATATACTTTTTCAAAACCAATACTTAGTAACAGGAATCCCTTGTTTGTACGGGATCCTTAACATTCTGAAAGGAATCTTATCAACGCTAAATACTTCACACTCACGTATGACACAGAATCCCTAAGGGCAAGAAAAGAACTCACCTTACACATTCTTTAGATTCCCACCCTCAAGGGTTCACATGAAACAAGGATGGTAACATCATGTCCCAAAATGAACTTTGAAATAAACATGCAAAGCAATTTCCTGCGCTGAGGTGGAAAAAGCTAACTTATAAAATGCTTTTCAACTTTATGGCAGTCTTGAGATGCCTTACGTGAACTGGAATAACAGGAACAGATTAAAATCGGTTTAGTCATTCGCTTGTGTACAATAATTTAGTACAACTCCCCACATTCCCACTTAACACACATCGCCATGCGTCTTATCCAGCCCATGAAACATGTACGTTATGGTTATGTTAAATTTCTTGTACCCGTCTCCTCCTGGCGAACCTCTGTAACGAAATTAAAAACATAGCTGCAAAATTCGACTGCCTTTCCCACACCCTTTTCGGAACTGCGCTCGATCGTCGTGTTATATTCTCAGGAAACTTTCTGTCCAAAGTTAGGCGAGGAATTGAAGCTCCTCATGGTGCTGTCATTTCATTTGTCTCTGGCTCAACGACGCAGAAAGAGCACGTTCTCTTTCGCCTTCAAGAATGTACGATTTTATGCTGAGTTGTGTATGTGTGTGCATGTATGCTGCAAACGCCCTGCAGGATGATGGTACTTGTTAATATTTAAATTCCACTTCTCGTAGAATTATCGACATAAGCCAGACACGGCACAAGAGACTGTCTGGACCCTATGGAAGTAATCCGGCCACTAGAGGCAGGTGGTACTGGGGGATTATGGTGCACAGAACGGAAAACTTTAATGTTTCAATTTGTTAGCAACGCGTATCTCAAGATGCATTTTACACGAAAACAGCTCAAGTATCTGCTCATATTTTGGCGCTGAACCAACACAAACACACACATATACTCACACTTCCTAGATTATACGCACTTACGCAAACAATTTTCCCTTGTTTTCTTTTGCAGGTGAACTCGCCGGCGGATCGAGAAAGTTTCGCACCGAATTCCTCCAAGAGTGGCCAACGCCAGGAACTGGGCCTTATTTTGATACCTCCGTCCCAACAAACATTACGGGACTCGTGGGCAAAACGGTCATGCTCAACTGTAAGGTGAAAAACCTCGGCAATCGAACGGTAAGATAATGCAGATCTGTTTTTCGAAACATTCGAAAAAAACGTTGTTTTTTAATACATCCGGAAGAGTCCTGTTGTACGATACATTTTCTGCGATTGCGAATTAAATTCATTGCAACGTTACAAACTTGCTTTCCCGTGATCAAACTAATCCGTGTAAAATATTGTTCTGACCAAATTGGCTGACGGAAGCAAAAGTGCCATCCTAATTAGACTCAGGATAAATCGCATACTTTCGTCAATGTCCGGGATTATTGTGCTAATCATCATCCTCCAGAGCAACCACAACCATGATGGCTTCATTTGCAAACCAGCGCTTGTGGTGTAATCTTTGGTCCCCGACTAAGCAACATTTTTCCTGTAGTTTGTTGATTCTCTTGAATTTCAAGGATGGAGGGACGTCATTTGCTGTTTGAGATTGGATTAGGGTTCTGATAAACATTGGGTGGTCTTCTGCTTTAGTCCAACAAAAGCTGCTCAAATCTGCTCTAATTGGCGAATGAAAATGCTGACTGCATCGCGCCTGACTTGCTTGCGCCACGGTAGACGAGCAACCATCTTATTTTGTCATGTCCTATTGTGGTTTACTCTATATTTTCCGGGACACCAATCCACCCCGTCTGCTTTCATCCTGTTGGGATTATCAGCCCACTACCCCTTAAGGATAATCGTAAGCAACGGCTAAACATTAGCGTTCGCTAATGATGCCACACTGGACTCCCTCTTGCCGCAGTATGCAGATTTATCCTTGGAAATAGTTAGCCTTTTCCGAAAGCACCAGATGGTCCGAAGACACCCTACTTAGATTGGAAAGGGGAAAAGTTTAATGATATTCAAGATGATTGTTTCACGATAAGTACAGAAACAGTAAATAAGACAGTAATGTTTGCTAATTATAAGCAAACTAGAAGTGTTCACCTACACACTAGGCTTCAATTCATAGAATGTGCAATATACCACAGTTTTTGAAGGAAAGTAAAATTATCCTATACAAAGTGTAGCCACGCTGAGTATACATTGCTTGACGCTGTATCAAAACATACTTATCCTTTGCTCTGCGCTTTATTCAGCAATTTGCTGAACATTATATTTCACATACGATTGAAAATTGTATTTTTATCGCCTTCATTTACATGCGTAACCTATGCCACCATAGTAAAGCAGTGCCCCTAAGTGACGCTCCAGGCCGTAAAGAAAGGCTTCAACCAACCTGGAACGTGTGTTGCAGCAACCTCAGAGCTTCATGTTTAGGTTCACTCACTTCCCATGGGAAACGAAGAGTGTCGGTTCCTTCACTTGTTCCTCGGATGCTACTCCCTACCTCAAGTTGCGCCATTGCGAAGGCAAAAATTACCCACTTATTATCATAGCTACTATTATTATTATTATTATTGTTATTGTGATTGTCTTCCTTTATGGCGGTGCGCCGTCGACACTTACCAACGGTTCGCTGAACATGTGTATGTGCTACAGTTTATTCTACCATAATTCATCGTCTAACACACTTAATGAGAAAAAATAAGCCGGTGCCAGGCCATGGAGCGATGAAACCGCGAAAGAAGGTGCGAAGTATAACGATGTGATACCGAGATTTCTAAACGGCTTCGACAGTGCTCCATAGCAAGCGAGAACCCTATTCCCGCGCCCTCGTAAAGAACGCACACCAAACACCATCGCGGCTAACCCAACTTTCCACAGGAGGAGCAGGCTATGTTTTCAACCTCGTGACCACATACAACGCTGCTGACTATTTTCTGAATAGAAGGCACATGTTTTCAAGTCTTTCAAAACGGGCCGTGTCTGGTTGGAAGAGATATTTGCATAACCGAACAGTGGAGCAGGTATAAAGCAGCTACTTTGTTAAGACTGCAGAATTTAAAGTAAGCAAACAAGGAAATGAGAAGGCATGACTCCGTCATATAAATCTCAAATTTTGTTTAGTGTTATAAAACGAATATTAGAGAAACGGAGAAGCATTGGAGATTCGGATTTAGTTTTGATCATTACAATTCTCGTTTGAGAGCGTAAAAAGAACGCATTAAAATTCTCATTTGAGAACGTAACTTATCAGTTTGGGTTATTATGAAATCAAAGCTCAACATTATCTATGCGTTCAAAGTATTTCCACTGAAACGAAATATTCCAGAACAGGGTGAGAAAAGTTTACCGTACAGGGTATACGGGGTCTAACAAAATATATGTTCAATTTGATTATTCAATTCTCTAGATTACCCTTTCTTTTCAATCATCCCTTACCGCTTTCAACGAACGCATGCTATTCGGGGAATTGTTTTAAAAACTAAATGCCCTACAGTTCACTGATGCAAATAATAAATCCTGCACACATTACGAACGATAAACAACTTGCAAAGCATGGAGCTAACGTGCTATGCTTTCATCGACCGGCACAAACATTCAGCGTGGTTGTGCAGCAAATCCCCCGTACGGTAACGAATTGCACATATTTGAGCTCCTGGTCTTTTCTGAACTCCTCGTGACGATAAAATGGACCCACATACACACTCACATATACACTATCGCATCCAAAAAAGCTGTTTGCAACGCAAAGTGCAGAAACTAACCGAGATTTAGCAACATCAAGAACCCGCTCACTTTCATGCTTTCCCATATCCGTCAATCGAGTCGTTGTGCAGCAGGAAAATATATTTGGAAATCCGACGCCAGTCTTTCTCCGAGACGTAAGCAATACCTTTGCTATGCAACTTTGACCGGGTCGACTCCTATTTCTGTCTCACTACACGCTCTATGGCGTTTTTTTTCTTTTATGCCTGCACTGTTCAGAGTTTGGTTCAATGTTAGCCCACCGTCTAGCCGAACGTTTAGCCCACACTGCCAATGATTCTCAATCTTTGGAAAAAATCTAGCTTTTCTGGCTGACATTTCGCTTTAGGAACGGAAGCGCTCGTGTTGCCGTTTTCCATTCGTTTCGATTTCGATCTCCGATGCATCCGCTCCCTTTACCCACCTTCACGTTTCCTTTTTGCAGGTTTCCTGGGTTCGACATCGGGACATCCACTTGCTCACCGTTGGGCGCTACACTTACACCTCCGACCAGCGCTTCGAGGCCATGCACTCACCCCATACGGAGGAATGGACCCTTCGTATTCGGTATGCGCAGCGCAAGGACTCCGGCATTTACGAGTGTCAAATATCGACCACACCACCAATCGGACACTTTGTCTATCTCACGATAGTGGGTGAGTATTACGTAACACCGTTGGACGCCAATCCTTCCGCTCAACCGCGAGGCCAGGGCCGTGCTTTCTTTCGCTTTAGCCTGCGCTACATACCGTCAAACAATTTTCAATAACGGGAAAAATGTTGCTTCCATTTTGCCGGCAAGCGGCAAACCTTCAACTATTGTATCCTTTGCCCCAACTTGTTTATTGTGCACTTTTTCCCACGACTTGTCTCGACGCCATCGCCAGCGCAATCTCGGCCGAATGCTGCGCCAGCAAATGACCAAGAGAAAACTATTATCATCCGTTCTTTGTGTCGGAAAACTGCAATACCACCCAACTTTCGAACTTTAACATTGTTGGCTGCGCCTTCGATATCAGAATGCCTTGTTGTGGCAGCTATGTTTCATTTTGGTGTTTTTGCTCGAAGCGTTTCGAACAACGTGACTTTCCGCGTGCGAAACATGTTTCCCACGGCCAGAAAGAAAAGCAATCCTAAACGGGACAAGATGTTGAACGCTCTTGTTTTTTTGCGATACGCTTAAGTTAAATTAATTTCAATCAGTTCGTTTTGCTTCGAATGTTCCACCTTCAATTGTTTTTAAATTCTCGGTATATCCTGTACATAACACGCTTGCTTGATACACATACCGTCCTTTGACCAAACCATGCTCCGTATAATCTAGATGCTTTTCAAAAAGCCTGGAGGGACAGAAAAGGAGAAAGCTACATTAAAAGCATTTCTTCTAATATGTTTCCGGCGCCAGTCGTCGCAAAATGGGCAACCCAGTTCCCACCATAGCAGCTCTACTGATCCAAATGAAACATAAGATTTTCCACGTGCCAGAATCTGTTGACAGCCCATGCGGCCCAGGAGCAATCGACAAATCAGTTCACCGGAACCGGAACCTTGCTGCGGCGAAACGACGTCCCGGGTGCTTTTCGTAGGGTGGAGGTCGTAGAAAACATACGGCTTCCGGATGTTATGAAATATGTAGAACATGTACAATATTATAAGCAGCTGACAGTTCTCGAGCTCGAGCCCGCGGGGACTTGGTGTATTTTTATTCACTCTCCTCATGCCCTCACTCAGACTTCTACCACGAAAGACTTCTCGAAATTCATCTCAGAAAAGCACACAAATACCACATAACTCTCAGCTGGTATGGTTGTGGCTGTTGCTTTTATGGATGCCACAACCACACGATTTACGATTTGTTCCCACTACGGGAAAGGGAAGGAATAAACTTTAACAACTCACTCACCACAACGGAACCACAAGAACCATCGAATATGGCAAGCCTATATTTTCACCGAGCAGAATCATCACACACAAATATAAACAAAGCAATCCAGACTTCAAAAATATGCCAAAAGTATGGCATATTGCCTTCTATGATTTTGGTGCATGAGAATGACCATTTTCTGATGCTAAATTCGGTGTTCAAGTAAGGAGGGAGTAATATAATCCACATTTGCGGTTCGTTAAATTTTAACGACACTCATTGTTCTAGAAATAATGTGTGGAAGGTTAAATAGCTTATTCAATGTTGTTCAGATGTGTCGTGTGAATGCCTCATTATTGATTAACAAACACCTTGCGCCCCCATCAAAACGCAGAAGTTGGCTGAAACATTCCCCGTGACTCCCTTGTGCAAACTCGCATTTAATCTACATTCATGCACTTCCAGACCGTTGCTACCTCTAAGAAAATTTGTTAAGTTCCCTACACTCCTGCCCTCCCGGGGAAGCTTAAAGCCGATGTCGTTTAATAAAGTGCCAAAGCAGTGTCACAAATTGCCTTCATGTAAAATCAATCTTCAAGCGACGTGATGGCCTAATTTTCCCCTAGCATTACGTTTATGATAAAAGAACTGTAAGCAACTTCCACACCCGCTATCCACTCTACTTATTCCGAACAAACTTGAGGTCTTTTGTTTTCCCTTGGCCATTGCGATGGTAAATGTATATTTAATAAACTTTCCTTTCCTTTTCTTGCTTTTTTTCGTGCCACCGAAAACATAATTTGGAATGTCAACTCCGTCGTTTGATTGGGAACCATTACGCGTTCATCAAACACAACAATTTTTCTGGCCCACACCCAACACTCGTCTGGTCAACATTTCTTCCTTCAAGAACCAGTGACAGAGATTAACGGTGGCCCTGATTTATTTATCAATAAAGGCTCGACGATAAATCTCACCTGCATCGTGAAGTATGCTCCCGAGCCGCCACCAGCTGTCGTGTGGAAGCACAACCGTGATGTAAGTACTCAACCACCCCGCGGGATCTTGGAAAGGTCTCCGTTTTCCTCCGTCAACCACGTTTTTCGCTCTTCGCAGGACATTAATTTTGACTCGCCTCGGGGAGGCATTTCACTCGTCACCGAGAAGGGCATCCTGACGACCAGCCGTCTGCTCGTGCAGAAGGCGATCGCGAGTGACTCTGGGCTGTACACCTGCGAACCCTCGAACGCTAATCCGGCCTCCGTGCGAGTGCACATACTAAATGGTAAGTGTCCCCCCCTAGGCTCAGCGCTGCTCATACCCGTTCCGGTGACACATGCTAGTGGAAAACTCCCCTTTGCCCCCGTTCGTTCCAGGAGAACACCCCGCGGCCATGCATCACGGCATCTCCACCATTCTCTCCGGGCCCAGTTTGGTCGCGTTTGTACTCTCCACCATCCTGCTCTTCTACCATCACAGTATCCGGTGGAAGGACTTCCGACTGACGTAGTAAAACCATCTAGTTGTGTTGGCCATCCCCTGTTTTTGTTTTACCTGTACAAAGTGCGTTGGCGTGCGTGAGAGTGCGTGCTTATGAATGCGTTTTTGTAATGCAATACCATTTCTCACTGTATCTCAGATCATTATTATGCAAAACGTTCATATAACTATCACTTAGACCGTCACTGAAAACATACAAACCCACCTTTTTCCCTCTCAGTTTTTTAAACTACCCTTCGTTAAGAAACATGAAAACTGCTTTTTGGTGCAACAGTACAATTCTAGTTATCTGCAGATCAAGATCATTGTACTATTAGATATAGTTTGGTCTAAAATGTATTAAGGTTAACAACCTTAAAAAAAACCTGTTATTATCAAACAAAAAAAGATCAAAATTTTTATTTGTTTATCTAATCCATACATCTTTTTTCCTCTAATACCTTTTCCTAGTAGTTGAACCATTCTTTACATGCTAACAAGCAACGAGCAAAATGGACTTGTATATCCCAGGCAATTTATTACTATCCCTACCAAGCTACTTCTTTTTTATTCTATGGACATTATGCCCCGTCATTGAATTCGAGTAATAGAAAAATCTATGATAAAAATTGCGTTATGGAAAGGGTTAAAGAGTGTGTTATCTCATTCACCTTATTTGTACAGCATAATATGTGTAAATAGATCTCGTTTTAGTATAAAACAAACTGTAAAAAGCATGTTCACTAAGTTATATCATTCGAAGATAATTAAATTAGGAAAATGATAACTATGGCCATAGGCAAGGAAATAACTAATTTTTGTGTTCGAAAAATTGATACGGTATGAAGAAAATTTGAAAACCAATTTCTTTATATTCTTTCACACTTGTGAAAGGAGATTTTAAGAATTTTACTCAGCGTTATGAAGTAAAACACAAATTAAGAAATTGTCATTATTATCAATAGAACAATATAAGCTGATTTTTCAAAACGACCGACATGAATATTGTTCTTGTGAGAGCGCATGGGAAAGATGAACGGATTAGTTTTTATTCTACAATTGTTAACATATCAAACCGAATACCAGATTCGCCAAGGAGTGAATGTGAAGTATTTGTAAAACGAACCGAGCATGCTACTCATGAATAAGGCAATTCAATCTGTGCTATTTAGACTCCCTAAGCTATTAGGGTAAATGTCGTATGGCATCGATTCGTAGTAGAGTCACAAATTTTACTTTGCCTTGGATGGAATAGCTGTAGAATACTGAAACACAAAGAAAATCATAACAGTCAGCAACACACCAACAGACACAGAACAAGCCGTAAAATACAAGCTAGATCTCAGACAGGATATCAATTTAAAAATGGCTCAATAAATTAAAAACAGAACAAAGATTGCTTGAGAAACAAAGCATTCCCATCAAGAGTATAACTTAAAAAAAACTGACAGAAACAACCAAACAGCAGATGTTTCATTTGAAAATTTATGGAAAAGATACTTTGATTCTCGTTTCCACCTCGTTTCAAAAGTACAGATATTGGGCAGTTCAGCTCGGTGGTAAGTGATCACAAGAAAAGACAAGGTATGAGTATAACAAAGGTAGAAACTTTCTTACTCAAGAAATGAATAAAGTTGGCGAAAAGGGTTTTGGCACGTAATCGACAGCGCCACGGAACAACAATCGATGTAAACGAAACTGGTCGGTTCTACTCAAATTAAATTCGCCAAACTTTCCCCCCTTGAAGTTCAAAATTGAAGAAAAGAAAAAGAGAAAATATAAAATGAAACACACAGGTTAGTTGACCATTCCAGCGAACTCACCCATTGTCATGCACATTGTGAAAATAAAAGGGTGAAGTAAAAGGGACACGTCGCTAGCGTCAACTGCCATTAGAATGGACTTTCCATGCGATTTTCAACAAAACCGAAAATAAAACGCAATATCGCTACAGGTTCTTGTAGATAAGTAGGTAGCTCAGATAATACTGCTCGAGACGAAAATTGAGCAAGTACGATTTAGAAATGATAAAACCATAAAATGGAAACGTATGTTCAAATCTGTTTATTACGAAACTAAGAGAAGAGGTTGATTGTATCAACCATATCCAATGGCGAAGAACATTTGGAAGTTAAATATTCTGGTAGAACAAAATCAGAACGAAAATGAAGAGCAGCGCTAACATAAGCACTTTCCACAGAAATGATGCTATTCATTTACTTGGTGAAGAACGTAATTCTTCAACTTATTCACAAGTTATACAACACTTTGTATCTCAGATGTGTAACAAATTGAATTCAATCAGATGGATTGAAAATAAATAATAAAAGTGAAAACTAACAATTACAAATGTAGACCAACTTCCCACTTTTCTCTTTGCCAACAAATTTATGAGTTTTGATAAGCAAGTAAGTATAGCTGTCTGTTTATAAACATCTCTCGTTTGCCCAGAAAACGTCCGACACAAGCGAAATAGATCATCCTCATAGAAACGTTAAGAAATAGAGTTAACGTTGTTGTTGACCTTACTGACTTTGACTGATAAGACCTATCAACTCAAACGTTAATCACGCTACTCGTGATCTTTCATCCGCTCTGTCCCATTCAGTACATCCGTGACATGTCTCGAGTGTGGTTCAATTTTCTAGTAAGCTGCGTTGCGGTCGCAGCGTTTCTTACAGTATCGGAGGCAGCAATAATTCGTCTAAATTGCGAGTATTTTGATGGAAACTGTGTGTTGAAAAACGTTTATGCTACCGAGGATGATCGATTCAAAGAAATCCGTAACGAAGGATATCGGGATTCCATCGAGTTTTTCGATTGCCACATTCACACGCTACCACCAATTCCGTACATACGCTCGGTTAAAGCAGATGCCATCAATCTAGTACGGATTGAAGAAAACACTTTCAGTACAATCAACAAACTAGATGTGTCGTACAACCGCCTACGAGAGATCTCTGCCACTGCCTTTGAATACCCTACCGAGCTCAGTGTACTCATCCTCAACGGAAACCCTACTCTGAAAGACTTCACCTTCCTCAACAAGCTTACTGGACTAACAGCGCTTTATATGACTGAAATGAAGCTGGAACTGGAGCTCATCGATATAAATACCTTCGCCAACATGGATTCGCTTGAGCGTTTAAATATGAGCGATAATCGAATCACATCGATACCTGTCGGGATGTTCTCTCCCCTTACACGCCTGGAGAATCTTGATTTGAGTCGAAACTCCATCACCAAAATTGCTGCAGGAGCGCTAGCCATTGTGAAAAGTGGGCCGTTAGTTTTTGATTTGTCCTACAACAACATAAGCATCATCGAAAATAATGCTTTCCTGAGTGCTTCGAGGATCAACCTGCGACAAAACCGAATATCAGGCATCGGTCCGTATGCCTTCGACAATCAGACGGGTCTACAATCGCTTGTTCTAGGAGGAAATAGGCAACTGAAAAATTTCGACTTCTTGCACAACCTACCATCGCTGCACGACCTCGATATGTCCAACATGAACTTTTCTTTTGAAGGTCTGCCAAGGAGTATGTTCGACGATCTCGCTTCACTAGCTTCTCTCGATCTTTCGTACAATCAAATCTCTGAGGTGCCAATTGGGATATTTTCGGAGCTGCAGTCACTGAACTCGATCAATCTGCGAAATAATCTCATAAAGCACATCGAGTTCGGTACCTTTTCCATGCGGAAGTACGATCTGATTGATGAAATCGACCTTTCTTACAACCAAATCACGGAGCTAAACTTTCTCGTGTTTGTGCCGCTAAAGTACCTCAAAACGTTGCTGTTGCATGGAAATAAATTACCGTACGTGAATGCTAAACAACTTATCCGTAACAAGAGCCTGCAAAACTTTGGAATCCAGAACAGCTTAGTACGTTGCTATGACCTGGTTGACCTGTTGGGTCATCTTAAACTGGTATTAGAGCAGAATGAGTTCATTTCACACTTACCCAATGTGGATGGCATCGAATGTGTTCCTTAAAAGTTTAAAACTATACAACATCAAATAATTGCAACAGGTGCCCCATCTGTTACACAAAACTGACACGTGAAAATCATGAACTTGGACATCCTGGAATCCCCAACTGTCGAGCTCGCAGTGTAAAGTCCTACCAGCAATATAAATTGTTGTTTCCTTTGGTTTTATACCGCATTGATAAAATGCTGGCACAACTTTCAACCAATCCAGTATCGATTTCCACACCCAACAATAAATAGAGAAAATTATCTTTCTGTGGTTTTGCGGTTGCTGGTAGATATTTGCCAACTAGTGGGGAAATTCCCCCACCACTCTAGGATTACTATCTGTCTGTGTTGTTTAGGCCGCTTTATGTATGTATGTATGTATGGAGCATAGCGTGTGAGTAAACAACATGATAAGGTGTAGCACATGTATGATGGTGCCATGAGTCGTTTATAAACTTTATTAACAAACATGTTTCATTTGATAACATAACTTGATCAAGAATTGACTCGAATGACTAAGAAATATTCAGTTTTTCAATAAAGTAAACCAATTTACAAATTCAATTATTCTTATATTTATTTATATATCGATGGTTATTCAAATAAATAAGGGTCGAATATAATAATAAACGTTAAAATTTAACATTCGTGGTTTGAATGCTCAACAGTAATTTTCAACATTATACTAGGATGCTTTTCAGTATCAAGAACGAAATACGAAATCAGCAACAAACTAATTGTACACTTGGTTTATTTTGATCATGAAATGACAACGATAACGAGTACGACTGGACTGGTTTGTGTGGTGACGGTGAGCGATAAGAATATGATTCAATACGTTAATAAAACACTACATGAAAGAAAACCTAGAAGTAGAAAAGTGGCGTTACATAAGGGTGCTTAAATCATATTATTAACACTCTTTTCCTTTCTGGTCACCAATCATGAACGAAAACCTATAACGCATGTTTCATTGCGCTATTTTTTAACTTAAATTACTCCTATCTTACTATGAGTATATTGCGATCACAAAACCCATTTTCAGTGTTCAACTTTTAACTCACTGATGGGACCATTTTGACATTTGCATAATTCGATTCGTACTCGGAGAATCTACTGGCTAAAAAAAAGCTGCTAATATTACCAAATCCTGTGGAATCGTTGGCAGACAGACAAATGGCGTATGCAACCCAGAAACGTGTCGAATTTGTGGCGATAAAGTGTTGAAAAGCTTTACGCAATAGAGGTGAGGTCACTGTAGCAAAAACGAGCAAACATAACTAAGGTAAGGGGAGTAAAAACTGTTTTCAACGCTCAGTAATTTACATTGCCAAACGATTTAACAAAGGATCCGGTGCAACGAGCGCCATCGTCACAAGAGGATGCGGTCGATCCGCTTGTCGTGTGGGAATCCGTCCCAATGCTCAATGGGTGGTCCCTTT
The DNA here is from genome assembly GCA_000441895.2 of Anopheles sinensis. Classification (NCBI taxonomy): domain Eukaryota; kingdom Metazoa; phylum Arthropoda; class Insecta; order Diptera; family Culicidae; genus Anopheles; species Anopheles sinensis. Next base: position 451,589 of record KE525262.1, on the reverse strand, counting down.
GGATTTTATCTTGTTAGCCCTCCCATGACACAGGGGTTGGAAAAAGGGAGTTTTTCTCCCACCGTAATTGTGCTGTAACGAAATCAAACTTAACCCATTCTAGTGTTACACCGCAAACCCCGTTCCCCCGGGGTATGTGTAACCGGAACAGGCGCTGGGGAACCGGTCGAAAATCTCCACATCCCCTGAAACGTGTCGGCAGAAGAAGAGTGGCGCGAATTGGCATGTGAATAGCTCGCGAATGGCGCGTGAGTGTTGAATTTTAATTAATTTCCAAATAAATTACTATAATCGATTTCAACTGCTTTCACCACTTACGTATACGTTTCAGCCGTGTAGTTTTGTTGAAGTTGCATGTGAAAAGGATCGAACATGAATGTTACAATGTTTACCCGTGGATAGTTCCATAATGCACTTAAAAAAATTGCACTTGCACTCAGCTACTAATGAGATTTGTTCCAATAATAGGATGATCTGATCGTTTTTACATAACAGGAAATTGAACAGACGTTATGAAACTAAATCGTTGCATTCCACGATTCTATATTAAAATCTTGTGAAAATATAAATCATTATTTTCAACTACATCGAAAGTGAAAAGCTGTAATAATATTTACAGGTTCTTAAAAAACAATCCTATTGAATGAACAGCATGCAATTGGTTACCAAAACAAAATCGATTTCATTCTTGTCCGTTTTATCGTCACTTTGTCTTAACCATCTAGGGCATGGAAGCAGAAAAAATAAAAAGTAAAAATATACCGCTACCGTATTCATAGGTTGTCAGCTAAAAACAAACGTGATGCTATTTTCACTGCTTACTCTGTTGACGTGCCGGTTGTTATCATGTTTAATGGTGTTGAAAACACGATTATGCTGCATCAGGTTACGTGCTCAAATGCTTTCTAGTTACACGAACCTAATGGCGCTGAAGATGTCGATGGCCACGGATGCTGCATTTTCACAACGGTTAGCAATGTGTTTTATTAGTGAGGTACGAAGGTTATTGATAAGGAATTTCCTCATCATTTGAACGCCACCATGCTTCCGTATATCGAAGCATATGTATTTTCTTCTTAGAAAAAGTAAAAACTCTTATATAATAAAGAGAGAGAGTAAAAGTAATATTTTTCTTTTTCATCCATCCAATCCAATTCAAGTGGAGTTTTTGGGTCCGAAAGTGGTTATCTCAAAACCAACAACGTGTTTTTTTAACCGACCTAACCGATCTTTTGCCTCACTTCTTTCTACACCTCGATCAACCTCCTGCGCGGACCAATTTCCTGTTTCTAATCGTACAGATATGCCCCGCTTTGAAATGTCTGGACCTTTCCGACGCCGACAAATCAACTGTTCTCATTTCCGAACTGCTAGATTACTTACCAACTGGCAAAAGACCGACCACAACGGATTCCGGCCAAGCTTGTCGTGCTTCGCATGTTCGAGAAAGTGCTGATACGTGCTGTGGTTTTTACTTTACTTTGCAATACCTAAAGCGCACCAGTTTAGCCACAGCCAATCCATCCTACCAGGGGTAATATGCTGGCACGTTTAATCCTTGTTGGTATCAACCCGGCTCGTTGGCTAAGCAAACGGCAACGACAGTTGATTGGCTAACGATGAGAAATTATATAAAGTATTCCACACAATTTATTGTCACGCTTTCTTTCAAGAAATTTCAGTTGAACAAACTGATATGGAAACTTCTCGGCCATTTCGTTGGTTCAATAATAATATTCTAACGAATACTATGTACAAAATCTAAATTAATGAGATTGGAAACATACTATTCATTGTAACCAAAATATGTGATAGTTGGAGTGTCTTAATATAGCCATGGATAAAATGCATTTATTGTATGTACTCTGCAATTACGATTTTTATGACACAGAACTAAAGATTCCATGGTGATACCTGCGAAAGTATATACCACGTTTATGGCAATGTGCACGGTCACGGTCCTATTGCTTTTGCGTCCACCAAAACATAAGGTACCGTCCACTTTGCAAGCACACTAAAAAGGCTTGCCAACTGAATTTGCTTCTTGCTCTCCCTAGAGATTTTCAACCATGAGATATTCCCAACCACGTCCCAGAGCAACCGGAGCGTTATGCACGCCGCACCGGTGTCTTTTGCAGAATGGACAGAAAGAATATGCCCGTTCGCATGTTGACCAAGCGCGTACCCGGAAATGTTGTCAGAAGGTAGCGCCTACAGCTGCCACCGATCCTCGCCCGCTCCATCGCGTCACTTTGGCCAGCTTCGAACCACCGAACCCTCGTGAGGGAAATGGGGAAAGTACAAACCACCATTGGAATACTGGCTCGCCCCAATTCCTCGTTGGGAAGTACATCATGCTCTTTCATACACTGCTGCCAGCCATTTACCCCCGCCATTTTCCTCACTATCATATTCTTTCCATTGCCTCTCACTTCCTCTCTCTCAGTCTCTCTCTCTCTGTCGTTCTCTTTCTCTCTTTCTATCTCTTTTTATATCCCAAAGGATCTCAAGTTGTCGAGTTTTGGAGACTCGATTTGCATACCGCTCGGTTCCGAGTAGCCAATCCGGCTGTCGGTTGTCCGACGATCCATCTATTTCCGTCCCCATGTGGCAGCGCAAGGGTTTCTTTGTGCCCGCAAACGGAGGCCCAGTTTTCCGGTTGAATGCCTGGAACGATACGGTTGAGTTTCCTTCACTCCATAGCCGTGTGGCGTGTCTAGTCAGCCGTTGGCCATTCCTCATCCTCCCAGACAATTCTTTTCCATTGCTAGTTAGACCGCGCACCGGTCCGTTTGGGCTACTTTTCCAATAATCAGCACCGAAATACCCTCTTCCCTTACAAGCATCCCAACCCTCATGCTGGGCCGTTCAAGAAGAGCCAGTGAATTGAATTACTTTCCGGCCGTCTGACAACGCGGGCTGACCCAAGAGAAATGCAAAAACCCGTCGGGAACCGTCAGCCAAACACGAAGTTGCCCTACCGGTAGAATAATCTACACGGACGGCCTCGTACGCCGGTACAGAACCACAACACGCCCATGCCCTTCGTGTTAATTTCACTACAGAGAAAACTCCGCTGCAAAACACCAAGCTGCCGTGCTCATGTCAGCTCTGGTCGCTGTACTCGTGAAATTAGAATTAATTTCCTTCGTCACTCCCCATCAAAATAGGACGCATTGCGTTTGATCCTTGCGCCAAGCCCTTATCTGACCCGCACAAAACCTGCTCCTCCGAATTGGCTACTCATCAAAATCGAAAAAAGGAAAGGAACATTAAAGTACGTTCCTAGACCCCTTTTATAGGGTGCTCCTTCGTTCTCTGATGCTACAAAGCAATATGAAACCGAAAACGTAGGTACACCAACACATCTAAAAGTATGCTTTTAATGTATATTTTCTGTCCTATTGGTTGCTTGAGATGACAAAGAACTTCTCGTGAATTAAAAAGTGGAGTCAGACGTAATGCTATGCTATTTGATATTGTTCCTAGTTTTTTATCAACTTCATGTAGGATTTGATTCCCTTGTACTTTATCAAACAGACATCTTTTTAAAATGCTTTCCATTTATTTATCAATTCTTTTAAACCTTTTCGGATAGAAAGTTCTGCTGAATTGTACTCCAAATTTTATCGCCTGAGAATGAGTCTTTTGCTGCTGTGTGGCCATAATCGAATTAAAATTAATCGTATAATCTGCACTAATAAAGGGCGTTGGCCCAATGTTTACGGTTGATTACTCTGCCCACTTACATCCTCAAATAACCCCCGAGGCAACCATCTTCTGCGAGGAATCCACAAACTTCTGCAACGTTTCTAACTCCAGACAAACAAACCCGGTGGCTATCACAGGAGCTTCGGATCGACAAAGCAAATGCCAATGGAACGACCGCCCAGTAACAGCAAACACATTGCCAGGAAACTCTTAATTACAGCGCAAACCTTTTAACCTTTATGGACCCCCAGTGCATCCTTCCTTCTACAAACTCCTAAAGCTCGCCATCTTCATCCCACAAAACATGCTATTTGCTGGGTGATTCCTGATTTCTTTTGCAGTATTTTTTATGTAAGCCACAGTTTGCCTGAGGTATTTGAAAATATTTTTAGCCTCTGCCTGTGCTAATGAAACGTATGTAACGTTGTTGATATAGAACTGGATACTTAACAAGTCCCATGAAAAATAATTTATATGTGACTCTCAATGATAAATTTTCGTAACCTCGGATAATCCAGAATTCAGTTTACGCGACTTTTCTATCTTACGCTAACAGAAGTGATTTTTTTCCCGGTAATCCTCCTTGTTAGCGGAATACTCCAAAGGATAATGGCAGTCAGTAGAACATCCTTGGCACCGACTTCAGTTGCAATCGTTCAACAAATCACCTCGTATGCAGTGGTCTTCAACTCTTATGATGGTTAAAACCCTACACCAAAAATGTAAGCCAATATATTCTTGGTTTCTCGAAGGCATTTTCAGAAGTGTAAACTGAAGGATTGTATACTGAAGGTTGCATGACACTGGCCTAAAGCATTTGCAATTGAGTTTTTCTTTTCGGTTTCGGTTCACGTTTTTCTTTACGTTGTCTGTACCTTCATGCATTTCCTGTGTGCAGCCGCTGCCAGTTTAAGCTGAAGATCTGCAACCTCTTAAGTGCCATCCATTTATCCTCCAAACCGATGAGTTTGTAGCAGTTTTGCTTATGCCGCATCATCGCTGCCTGAACCGGTCCGTGGTGCAAGACGCCATTGCTCTGGTGATTGTGCTCAAGTGAAAACCAATGGAAGAGTATATCAGTTGCACAGTGAAGTGGGGCCGCGTTGCACTCGCAAAATGGCACATTATTGATTTGAACTCGACCATTATACCTCTGCATCGTTAGGCGATGTAAAACGAGTGTCAGGACTCGTGGCCATATGCTCGAAGAAAAATACCCACCCCCTTATCGCATCCGGCACTCCAACGATCATCCGGCGTAACGAGCGATTCCACCAAGCGTAGCATCGGTTATGCATGTTGATGTTGAACAAGCGTATATTGGCAACACTTGCCTCCGAAAAGTTCATCCATTATGTGTTCGACGACAGCACTGCGACGAAAACAGCCGTTGCTAGCATGTCTGGCCAACCATAAGTAAAACTTTAAACCTCGTTTGAGAGTCATAGTGCGCAGACCGAAGCATTTCATCTTTTAATGAATATAGAACATAGACAAAAATATTTTCGAATTTATTGCGTCTCTCTTGTGATCAAAACATCGATTCACGCTTGTAATAAATAATGCTAATCCTTTTAGCCCCCAATTGGTACAATGCACATACCCTTCTTTTCGAACTGCAAGCAAAACGACAAAAAATGCGCTACTTTCCTAATGCGAAACGAAGAGCTATAATTTATGGCTCTCTATTGGAACATCTCCAAAAAAAGTGTTATTTTACGTGTCCAAGATGATGCACTTTTAAATGCAGTCACCACTCGTTTGTTGGTTGCTTCCAACAAGTAAAAGACGGTTTCAAGAAAGGCCACGGGCCAATATCGGCCCAACAAAACCATAACCGTTCTAGCGTGGTGCATCCGTGTTCCACAAATGGCGAGCGCTTGAGTTTCAGCAGCAGCAAAAGACACAAACCGTTTGGTCGATGGAAAGCCGGGTCGTTTTTCGGTCCTAGCAGGCAAGATAATTGATGACACGGAATATCTGCTGCTCCAGGCGGTTTTCTCTTAACTGAGCGCTCGCTGGCCTGTTACTGTGAAAATCGTTTCCACCTTTCTGTAATAGACATTCCAAGCTCTCCCACTGGCAAATCGTAATCGCATTCCAGAAAAATCATGAACCCTCGGTAATCGATTTGGAAACACACCCGGACGTCGAAAGCCACCATCGTGGAGAAAATATTTCGACCCAAGTGCATAGCGTACTGAAAGCTCATTTGGTTTTTCCTATTAACGCTTTCCACAGTGTGCACTTCGCATCGCCATGCGAGACGCGATGAAGGAAAAGTGCAGCTTAAACTTCTCAATGCCTAACGATGGAACGAACGATGGAAATATAGTTATAAAGAGCTCGAAAACATCATTATTATATCTACTGCTTCTATTTCCTGCGCTGGGAGTTCTCCGCTACCATTCGCCGATACATACCTCCTCATACTTCCTTGATGGTGTTGCTGGAAGCCAATATATGCTATTAAACTCTACGCCACTTCAACAGTTCTTCCATAGCATCAACCCAAGACCCTCGTGACCGTTTATTGTAACTGGCCCCAAACGCCATAGTAATAGTAAAAAAGGCGCTTTTTTTACAATTCATCGTCCAGCTCTGTCTTTGTGGTAGGAAAATCCTAAACCCATTCAAGCGGAACCGATATCGCTGAATTCAATGAATAAGAAAAGAATATGAGGCGAATAAAAATAAAATGAATAGTTGGAATCATGCAGTGAAAAAAAACTTTCGATACGTTGAAAGATTGTCTTTCGCGGTGCACTTTCTACACATTCCCATGCTCCGCCCTTCGATTAACACATTTTTCAAATTGATGGGTGAAACTTCAGAAGGTTTTAACTTTGGTCCTGATCGAAATAGAATAGAAGCTGATACGCTGATTCCATTTAAAGTTTATTCTTATCACGTACGCTGAATACGCGTTTCTCTATGCATTTAGAATGAACAGATTCGTTATACATCAATTTAGAAATCATCTACCACCATAAAAAGAAAAGATATGCTCAACGAACCGATTGAAACTATAAGAAATATATTTAATTGCAGTTATTTTGAACATACTATACTGTTCTGTTCATTGGTTAAAGATATTCCACAATTATTTTACATTCAAAAAAAATATTACTCTGCCGAAACCCGGGATTGAACCGGGGACCTTTAGATCTTCAGTCTAACGCTCTCCCAACTGAGCTATTTCGGCTTATGTTGCTCTTCCTCACTTTTCAATACAGGGTGCGGCTTTAGTCAAACATAGAAACGCAACTGGGCTGGGGTCTTATCAGTCCGAGAATGAAGGGAGCTAACACAAGCTCTCTCATATGTTACGTGTATGGCTGGCTACATACGCCCATAGCAGTGCACCTCCTGGGAATTTTTAATGCAACATTCGTTGCTTTGTGCGCCACTAATTAAACTTCACATGTGGGCTTCTAATTAAACTCCCTTGTGTCATGTGAGCTAGCACAATACAACGCTTGGAAGAATGGGCGAACTCATTTGCTCTTTGAATCGTATGATGATGGTTAAAATTTGATATGCATCTTTCTCCATTAATAGATTACTGGCTAACGCATCACTTGCGTTAAGGTGACCAATCTTCAAAGAGTAATAAAGATTAAATAAATATATTTGCAAATCGCAATCATACAACAAATAACTCATTAGGCTCATACATTTTCTTTTAGCCATTGCAAAATATGTATGCGTATTAAACATCTACTACTTCTTCTACTTCTCCCATTTCTACTTCTGCCCAACTCTGAGTACAGTAGATATATTAGCTACATTCACATTTAGTAAAATAATACTTCACCGAAAGGCAATAGCAATAGCAATGAATGAAACAAAAACCGTAAAGAGAGCATTTCTGTCAGTCAGTTAACACTTTCTCCTGTTTTGAGAAGTTTATTCCAGATCTTCTAGTAACCCCGCTATTTACCTTCGTAGAGAAACATGTTATCGAGGAACGCAGCTAGTTCTATAAATAACCTGTTAAATATCCACACAGCTGCTACCGATAGAATGTCACATGACATCGCCAACGACAGCCCGAAGCGATACTAGTGCGCTGGTAAGACATATGCCTCATCGTACAACTTCTCACTTTCCCTCGACACGAACGCCATCTCATCAAACAACCCCTAGGCACCATAACATAGCAACAACAACTAGCCAGAATCCGAACGACATGACTATTGGGTTTCTGGTGCGATTTATCGCTCCGCAGTCCGGGGCATAATTAGTTTCATAATCAATGTGTAGTATCGTGTGCAGCAGACCCATGTTGGCTACGGTAATTCTGTGGCTTAAGGCGCCAAAATGCGGATGGCATTTTTTTTCAAAGAACGATCACAGTCGCACTTTGGTTGAGGACGAAATAGTGCACTTATGACAGCGAAGTATGACAGAAACAAACGATGTCTTATAATAAACTAAATTAATTAATTCAAACAGGCCACAAATCAACGAGATAGCGAAAAATAAACATTCCGAAAAATAACAACGAACAGCCATTTTATTTTCCACTCCCACATTAATTCACCACAAACCCATCAGGGTTAGAATACCGTGGTGTAGTTGTACCAATAACCATGAACGGTCCAACCTACCTTTTTATTACACTTTTCACACAGTACTAGATAAGGCATGGCCAAATGCATTTCTATGCCATGAACTCCAACGTTGTGGAAGCCATGCTGCCATGTAGAGCAACCATTATTAACAGATGGTGGGCTACTAACAACCATGCCACTCCATAGTGTCCAGATAGTACGAAACCGTACCATTTTAAACAAGCTTTTATTCTCACAAAAGCACACAAACCATCACACATCCTCTACATCGAACTAAATATCAACAGCGTTTTTTCAGGGCCATCATTAAAATATTGGAATATTGTTTTCCAAACAATTTCCGAGCAGCACTCCGATTTGCATCCTAAATGTTCAATTGAAAAGATGCTCTCGATTGTCCGAGACCATCGAGTGGGATGAAATAATGATGCACACACGCAACAAGTGCAATGACCTACAGAATGTTACTCATCGATTGCTCATTTCAACAAGCAAGTTGAACTCCAGTACGCTTCATCTCCAAATCATCATCGCTTAATGCTGCTCGACAGCTACTTTAACGAAATATACAATTTCTCACTACCTGTAATCCCTGCCTCTGGCTGGTATAGTCATCTTCAGACTCATTCAATGGCACTAGAAATTCTATAACGCTCATACGATTTCTCAATCCATCGTACACAGACTGTCTGGGGAAAATGCAATGTAGTATGATTGCTTCGTACAGAATCATCACTAAAACTATCATCTTTGTCACTGACGATGATGTGGATGACGTTACACAGCAGATAACATGCACATCCAGACCTTTGATCCTCGAGCAGACCTTCCTAAGGCTATTAAATAGCAGATGCGAAACGAGCTGCAACAGTGAAAGGGGAAGATGATTGAAAATCTACCTATAAGGACGAAATTGAAAACAAGAATGATGCATGACGACCCGCTGAAGTATAGTGTCGTCGGTAAACTGGAAGAGACTAAAGGTTTATATGCTTATGAACTATAGACGTTGAATATTAATCCCTACCAATGTTGTTTTTTTTTCTCTTTGACTTGCTGATGCCGCGCTAATATTTATCCTTCTGTCCAAAATGTCTCCAAACACACACTGTTTAATCACGCATGTACGTTGGTTCTTATTATCTGTCATCGAGTTTTCTATATTTTACTCTAAATCCGAAACATTGCTCAAAGAAATCGTCCATTCGTCCATACTTGAATTCCTGCAGACTTTCTTTTGCAATCCTGCATCCAGTAACCCTGATTGCAGTCGAATCTCATTTTTGCTAAATTAGTATCACCCGCGCTGATTACACTTTCTACTCGTTTGACTGCTCTACCATATTTCGCATCATCATCAAATCAGATTCTTAAGTTGTTTCTCACCATCGGATATTTTCAGCAGATACAAACTGCTGAAACGTCTTTATTCCACATATTTCATTGCTTCCCGCAGCATCAGCTAAAGGAGTTGAAACTTAAACTCGTTCCAGGAATATCGTTTCATTCCGTCCTTTATCAAGCTTTTCATTAAATCATTCCAGCCTTCGAGAGCCCTCGAAATGGTGCTGAAATGGATCGGTATTCAGGACTGCCGCTATGCGCTGTTTAAAAATGTAATTAAAATGGTGTAAAAGATCAACGGATCTCGTGTCAGCAAATGGAAGTAGATGGAGCAACGGTTCAATTTGATTCGATTTCTTCCAATGGTGCTCCCCAGAATACGCTAACGAGAACTACGTTTGGAAATGGCATATTCGATTTTATAGCCTGATTACTCGACCATCTTCGCAACCCCAAAGAAGCTGAGGGTAACGCAATCGGGTGGAAAACGTATTTGTGATTTGGCTCATCCGATAGCGTGAATGTTATGTGAACAGATTTTGCTTAATCGTTCAATGCCAGCAGAAAGCAAATGTCACGGATGCATTTAATTGCAGAGAGCGTGATAATTATGGCAACTGCTATTGACGCAAGGAAAATTATATATCGCAGCATGTTGCACTGTCCAATGCTCACGGCTAAAATGCCCTCCGCTCTACTTGTCCAACTCGAATCAACGTAGCGCGATGCAGTTTACCCTAGGCAATGGCGGAAAATAGAAAGCAAACAGTGCAAACAACACGATGCTTTGCAATCTACATAACAATTCTTCATTTTGAATATTCCATTACCATATTTCACAAAACTGCCGACCAGTTAAGGCACTGGCTGTATCCTTTCTCAACCGCACATTCTTCTCAGGTCGGACGGGTGATGATACTTGCGGTTCAAGCAAATGGTAGAAGGAGAACATAGGATAATATTCCTAGAGCGTATGTTTCCCCATATTCTGTAAGCTGCTTCGGTTTAAGCGAAAGGAAACATTAATTATGTTCTATAATTGAAAATTTTCCACCACAAAAATTGAATAGCCATTATTCAAAGAATGCTGGCTGAATGCATAGTTTGTCGAAGAAGATTTATAATACAAAAATATGACCGTCTTTACTGATTACAAGTTTTTTTTAGTTAGTCATTCATCAAGCTGTTTTGTTTCATATTTAAAAATATTTAAAAATTAAATACCACAAGCGTGATACCGTTCAGCGCTTGGTAAATTTTCCGTTTTACCCAATTTCCGTTTTCCTCCCAACGTGCAATTCACGGTTTCATCGGGATCATTTCAGAAGCATATTTAACTCTCTCGAAAGCTCGTTAAGCTGAGTTGATTAATATTTTCTTTTCATATAACAGCTATATCATCGTAAATGCAGCGTAGCGATGAAGAATCTAAAAGTGTACACGCGTGTTGGAAGGAACTAGTACCATCCCTTGACTGTTATTCTTTTCTCATGTTAAAATTGGAATCTCATTAAATGTGCACGTTTTTCCACATCCTTCTCGGTCTACGGCGTTAAAGAAATGGACAAAAAAGTGTGTCACATATTCCCAATGCTGGTACCATCGCATACATGAATACTTCGTTGTTCCCAGCCAATGAGGCCAGAGTGCGCACATTGTAACCACCAACCACTGAGACTTAATGATAGAAATGAAAAATTGGGAGACCGGAGCTAGGAATGCTATTTAATTAACAAAGCGTGCAAGGTGACTACAAAAACGAATGTGCCCGCATAAACCAGTGCTCTTTTTTCACTTACCCTGGAGCACCGAATTACAGCACAGGTAATGAAAATGGGGGTGTACTATTCGCCCATGCTCCGCTGATGCTTGTGGTCGCATTTTCCTCGTACACGACTGGACAACCTGTTCTCTCTATAATGTTATTCATTTATTCTATTAGTCTCTAACATTTATACTTTTATTTTTCATTTATATTTTCATTTGAAGCCGAAGCAATCCCCTTTGTCCACATCTGTTCATAACAAGGCAAATGAGGACTACCGCTCAAAGCCCTAAAACATATCCCTGTACATCGTGCACTGTAATATCAATTTATACACTACTAGCTGATTTACCCGATTTTATCCGGAAAGAATTCAGATTTTTTTCTGGTGACAGAGTGTTTTCATTGAGTATCTAGAGTCCTACCATTCGGCTTGTTATGGCCCGTGCCAAGTGGTATATACCTAGACTCTTAAAAATTTGGAAATGAAAAAGAAATATTGAAATTAACAAAAAATGCATTTGGTCAAAACCAACTTAAAACGACAGCAAAACATAAAAAAAAAGTTTTAGTCGTCTAACTGTTCTTCCCTCTAAGTCAGCCAAATTACC
>KE525262.1:414692-439561 GCA_000441895.2 Anopheles sinensis | reverse complement strand
TGCATTAAATGTGGCGGAAAAGTGTTTAGGAGGGGTAGAGAAGTGGGGAGACAACACCGAACAAAGTTAAAATAACGCCTCCTTGGAAAATTAGTTACCTTTCAACCAGGTTTGGTTTAAATCATTTCGCTATTTTTGATCTTATGCGGTTATGTCATAAGTATAAACGCTTGCCAACCTAAACACCTCCAGCGATGTGTTGTATGGGAGAGAGTAGGAGGAGTATGGGCTAAGATTGAACATAAAGAATCTGGCCAATGGGTTTAGCGACTTAAGATACTACGAAATCGATACCTATATTGCGTTTCTACCAATTTTGAGGAAGGGGGTAGTGTGATAGCCCCCCATACCCCTTCTCCTAGTTAGATGAAATTTTTTACCATGCTATGTCCCTTTGTCAGCAGTATGTGTATCAAGTTTTGTGAAAATCCGTTCAATAATTGTTTAGCTGTAATTATTTTTCATTAATATTAAAGGGAAGGTGTTCGGAAGGTGTGAGGAGGTATGATGATATCAACAAATGAAGTTCAAATAACTCATCTTTGGAAAATCAGCTACCTTTCAGCCAAGTTTGGTGTGAATCGACCCCGTAGATTAAGCGTAAAGCTGTTGCGTACACGTGATAATAATTATCGCTTTTCATTCTGAGCGATGCTACTGTTTTGCTGAAGAGGAGGAGGGTAGGGGGAAATCGGGCTCAGATTGAACTTTAAGGGTGCGGCCATTCGATTTAGTGACCACAAATACTGCGAAAATGGTACCCATATTGTATTCTTACCATTTTTGAGGTAGGGAGTATTGTAACAGCCCCCCTTCCCCTTCCCCTATATGGATGAAATTTTGACCCATACTTTGTTACTATGTAAGTAGTATTTTTACCAATTTTTGTGTAAATTCGTTTAATAATCGCAGAGTAATAATTGTTTTTCATTAATTTTAGCGGAAAGGTGTTCGGGAGGGGTAAGGAGGCGGGGGGATATCAAAAAAACGAAGTTCAAATAACTCATCCCTGGAAAATTAGCTACCTTCCAGCAAAGTTTGGTGTGGATCGGCTGGGTAGATTTTGCGTGATGCGAGCACATACAAATATATATACATATATACAGACAACGTTGAGATTTACATATTAGATTATAGTTTTGAATACCACCTCAAATTCCGGCACCCCATGGGCCAGCAAGCAGACACTCTAAAAAGTTATGAAATATAAAATGTATTCACCCCATCTTACCGTGGGTATTATGGCGTGCGACCTCTACATGTTTCCTCGCTGGTATTTGTTCATCTGACGTTCGTATTTCTCTGCAATCACATTTCATCACACGCTACAAAACACATGAGACGTATCGATTTGACATGTTTGCGCCAAACAATCTCTCCAAAAACGGCGACCATAAAAACATAAATACAATCACGTTACTCTTTACAAAAGAAAGGGGCCATATATTTTACGATTTAATTGGGAAAGATGGGGTTGACTGCCAATTGGTTTGGGAAATTAATGAGTTACTGTATATTATTGATTTTTACTGGTTGGAAAGGATTGCTCATTAGCAAGCTGAATGAAGCCATATTGTGTGGGTTGCCAACTATATCGACAGCTCAAGAAGCCATTCTTTGTTCTAACATGGTGAAAGGTTCTACGTAGTTACACATAATAAGGTGAACATCATGAATTTATGTATATTACATAAAAAAGATGAATATTACATTCTCGTTCATGTTAATCACTGCTAGATTTAATTTTATTCGAAAGATATAATTTAATTATATTGATGCGAATTTGATGAACTTCTTTGAACTTGTTTGGTAAACCTTTCTAAATGCATTTTTTCTTGTAATTAAGTTCTTATATGCTTATCTTTGGATTTTATCAAGAGTGATGGTTGTGACATATAACTTTAATCTTTTTATCGAAGATAAAAAGTATCTCACTCTCATCTTTCTGACAATTCGACGGTCATCAGAAGAAAGCAACTAGGCGCCTCCATTAGCGGTCAACTGAAGCAACGAGGCTACTTGCGTACAAACAGTATTTGGACAATTTGAATTTTTGTCTTCTGCTCTGTTTACGTTACCAGCATACCAAAACAATCAAAATGTTGCGAAAAGTGTGAGTTCCATTTTCTACGCCAAGTCGATGCCCCCTTTAAAAAAATCATTAATACTTTTCCCTGGTTTCTCCGTCGTGGCATGAACCTAGCGCTTATAGAGCGTTCGACTGCATCTCGGTTTCACTTGCTTGCTCACTTTAGCCTCATTTTTTAGTTTTAATTAAGTTCTTTTATTCTTCGTCATTACTCAAGTGGTTATTTTGCTTTCGAGAGTTTGGTCATGAGCGTTTTTCACAAAGATTCTTCTCCGTCCTTGGTGCAAAGTAAACTGAAAAAGGTTATCCGCATCTATAACTATCCAGAGACGAGGAAACCAGCATATGGACAGCACACTGCTTACCGACACCAAGAAAGATGCGCGAATCTCGAGCTCTGGTTGAAACAACAACTAAATGGAGCCGGGCGAAATTCCGTGCGTTTTTAAGAGGGCTTACAAATGAGCGTGCAAAATTACGCTCCACTGGTCTCCACACTTCGATGTTCATTGCCAGCGCTAACTAAAGCCCATTTGCTAATGACTGATGAGCTCCAGACAAACGCCATCCGGTTCAAGACGTCTGTAAGAAGCATCTACTCTGACATCGCCCAATCTACGTCAACTAAACACTCGAGCATTGGAAATGATCCAACTGGTTTTCCTCGCCATTTACGACTGCAATTAGCCGAACCAGCTCTGGAAGGAAATTACGATGTAGCTGCTGCTCTACTTCTTACACCACCAGCAACACTGGAGCGGACAATCCGCATAAAATACAAGCGTCTATTTCAAGAATTTCTCAACAATGTTTCTTAAAAACGGTTGAAATGCTTTTAAACAAGTCTAAATTCTCTAAATATAAACATAATAAGAATTGAATTTTGCTCAACTTTTCGTGCATTTCGATTGATGATGTCTGATTCCGGCAATCGCGTAAGAGCTGTGCAGTGGAGCAGTGGAAACTTATTCACTGCTCACAAACAAATAATTCTATTCTTTGTAAAGTACTGCTTCTTGCTTTAAACATTAAAGAGTTTTCTCCAGTTCGAATATACACAAGACTGAGCTTTTTATTTTCGTTTCATGGTTATGCTAAATGATAAAAGCTTTTGAATTTTGTATTCACGCTGAGCCTTTTTCATTATACGAAAAAAGTGCCTGGGAAAGTGAGAATGCTCATATTAGCCCTAAGATTGCTTTCTTCCTTGGAAAAGATCCAAAAAATTTCTATAAAATATTTAAATTTAAATCGCTGCGCCAATCCCTGCTACCTGAAAGAAATTCTCGCAACAAAGACTCATAAAAAACCGAACATCCGAATCCAACAGTCAGTGTTACCGGCCAACGAGTTCACAATTGCACTCTGGTCCGATCTCGTCGGTGTCTTAAAAATACATAAGGTTCGTACCTTCCAAAAGGGTCAAGGTGAAACCATCTCCCACTACACTAGAATATACGGATTATCTTCTCAGCCCAGAAGCCGAGCGATTCCTGAAAGAACCGTTTGAGCTACACGAGGAACCCCTTAAAACATACGTTATGAATATTTACTCTATACTCTGTTCGTTCTCTTGGCCATGGTATGTCTTCACCCAATTCACAGGATAAATCTCGATGCTCATCAACATTTTCAGCACAGGATGAAAAATCTGCACAACCTCCGCAGTTTATCCGGAACTAATAAGCTTATCAGAGGCAGCTACGTTTATTCTACTACGTTTCCCTCGATGTATCAATGTTGTCATCCAATAACGTGTTAACGTCTTTTTCATCAGTTCATCGGAAAAGTGAAATCTCTGATTTAATTTATATACACTTTTCACTTCATCTTACTTTTTGTCCTAAATATTGTGTGGGAAATGCACAGATTTTTTTGGATGGATATCTTTCTCTTTAGAAAAGGGTGCTTTAATAATACGCACTAGCGATCGACGCATAAACCGCATAATGCACACTCATGTCGGTTTCAAACATGTATGCTAAACTGAGAGAGCTCGTTGAAAAATTGCAAGCTCATCGGCAACAGCCTTTTCAAACGCGTGTCTTATCAACGTGTTACAACACAATAGGACAAAAACGATCATTTGGTAACGTTCGTTTTGCAATTTGGAAGCTGCTCACTCATCGGTTTATAACACGCTTTGTAGTAAAGGAAATTAACTTATCGGTGAGATGTCGGCACGTTGGATGTTAAACCAACGACCTTCAAAATTGAAATTTTACTCCTTCAAAAACTGATGACACCACCGAGATCGATTTATCACTTTTTTTTGCCGTCATATTCTCAAGCTTTATTCACTTCAACAAAGCGAAGTGAGCGTTCAAAAGCATGTCCATTTCGATGCTAGACTTCCATATTGGAAATGGTTCAATTTTGGGAACGACTCGGCCGTTGGTGTCCACACTCCCCGGTCTAGTCCTTAGCCTCAGTTCGATGGAAAACTTCAATTTACACACAATTCAAATGTAAATACAAACAGCAACCCATTTTTCATAGCCGGAACCGTCCTAAACGAGGACGAAAACCCTTCTCAAAAGCCTCCTCGGGCTCGTTCGCAAGCCGTTCCGAGCAGCAAAAGTCTAAATCCCATCCCGACAGAACACAAGCCACCAGGATCATCAAGACCCGTTGGCGACGGCCCTTACCCCATGCTGTCGCAAACACGCGTTCAATTCACGAGGGTTGTAGTGGTAGAAAACTTATTCCTTCCAAAGAAAAACTTGACGATTGAAATATTCATATGCGATTTTCGGAGAATTAGCTACATTTATCGTTGCTCTCTCTAAGCAGGACCTTTCATCTATCTATTTCATCAATTCATGTTCGCATTCACATGTGTTACTTTCGTTCGAGCCCTGGTCCCTTCGCCATGTCTCTTTCGCCAATCTTGACGATGAGCATCCACAGTTTGCACAAGCATCGAAAATACATGGCAATCAATCATTCGCAAGAAAGTAGCAAGAGTTATAATTTCTAGGAATTTGCCCACGTTTTGTAGCGGTTCTCTGATTGCATAAGAAAAGAAGTGTAGCCTTTCTATACTACAGTCAGACATCAGCCAACCAACCTTGATTACGATTGAGGTGATTATATGAAGTGCAAATTATAGTGGTGATTAGCTAGAGATGCGATGTTTTAGGGTATAGCAAAATATGATAAATAATTCTATATTCGTCTGTTAAAAGATACAAACACTATCTCACACAAAAACTGGACTAGCACCATTTTTTATGCGTCAATGTGGTAGCGTAGCAATTGTTATACAAAACTATGTCAGCATGTAAGAGATTTCCGCCTGTAAACATAAACCAAGACATACCTTAGCAGGAATGTCAAACAATTGTAAAAGTCCAAGGTCCACCACAGAGTGATCTATTAAAGCAATGTCTCTAAATAAATAAACAATTTCTTCGTGTTATACAATACAAACCGGATATAATATTCCCTTGCGGACATTTAATGTTAAAATGCGGCTAATCCAAAACCATTTCAAATATCTGATTTGTTCATTTAATCGCTTAAAATGCTAAAAGTTCTCTAGAAAAAACGAGTAGATAAAATCATTGATAAACATTCAATTTTCTGGAGCAGGTAAACAATTCAAAAGGAAATCAAACTCGTTCACGTGTGATACTACACATTTTGATAGTTCAGAAAGAGCACTGTAGCGAACCAGGTCAGACGCATCTACCATACGAAATAGTTACACAATACTAATCATAAAACGATACTCGCAACTAGTGCAACAAAACATCACTTTTATGTTCCTTTGATGTTCGAATAAAGTGATGCAACAAGCACCGAAATGAACGTGTGTAAGAGAACGTCCACAGAAAATTGATATTTACTCACGAAATGATCTTGCACGAACGATGCTGAAGATGAGCTAGTGACGCATAGACACGGCTAAACACTGTTACGTATCGAATGAACTCAACAATGACAAGTGAGGCCCGGAGTCGAGTACATGTACTACGTAAGACCCTCTTTAAAAAAAACGGCTATGTTCGCCGGCTATCTAACTATCTGTCTGTTGAAATTGATTCACCGATGGTGAAGATGATGACACGATGGATATAAAACAATCTAAAAAAGCATCCATGTTAACGTTCACTGTAGATTCACAAGTACAAACGCATCCATTAGAAACTGAGTCTGCAATGCTCTTGTACAATAGGGCGGTATATTTTTGACACGGAGCAGCGATTATGTGAAAATTTGCATAATAACAGTTATCGCTTGACTAGCCAATAACATGTATATTTTAAAAATTGCTTCCAGAAGTTCTTAGCTAGTTTGATACACGTAAAAAAAATCATTTGGCACTGTTTCAATTTGTTTTAATTTGCATTACAAGCAACATATGCAGTAGAATGCTATTATTTTGAATTCAATCAATAGGATTTGAATTAATTTCCATACTGAAACATTCTAAACATTCACAATCCGAGACATTTCACTTTGTCTCTATGACATCTCACTCACTCCAAAAACAATGGATCCTTTCAGTTAATATTTCATTGCAGAAAAAGATAAAGCGATAAGGTCTATGTGCAACAACACGTTGCATATGTTTATAACGACAAACTTGCTCGATCGTTAAATTCAGATGCGTGATAAATAACCATCAAAGTTCAGCAAAAGGAAGCAATTTCTGATATGACGGCCATTTGTGAGCTCAACATACCAACGCGTGTAACTCCGAAAGACGAAGCTCTGTTGTATCGTAGGGTTTCAGGAAACAGTACATCATAACACCATTCAACTGCTCGATGCTGACACCAACATGATATGCTTCGCACCAGCCGTACATTGGCCGGAAGTGTCGACATTTTTTATCCTAGTCGGAGCGATTAGTGCAACTGGACGGACCGACTGCATGCGGGAGCCGTCAACACCGTAAGCTAGATGGCAACATGCACTCAGTCGGCATTTGGCAACCAGCACCTAATCCAGCAACGAGTATTGCAATGTACCACCGGGGCCGATACGATGCTAAACTGAACACTCTTTCCACATTGTGCAAATAACTAAACCCATTTGCTAGGATTCGAAAATTAATAGAGTTTCGTATCGCAACTCAACAGCGAACGCCAAAAGACTTTAACGGTCACCCACATCGCTGCTATCGGTTGATGTCAGATCGTCGTATCGTTCGCTCCCGAGATCGAGAGCCGTAGAGGACTTCCTCGTTTACCACGCTGCGGATGCTGTAGCTGGTAGTCAGTGGTTGATGCATAAAAGGTCAATGAAAAAGGCACAGCCATCTTTCAACCAGTAAAGAACCCGCCGCAATAATTTAGTTTTACTATCGAACGAAATCGCCTGGTGGTATCGATAGCCATGAGATTGCAATGCCGTCCACATCTGAACTCCTAAAGTCTCCTAGTTATAGATATCCACAGCATCAGAAATGACTCCATTAGTTGCATGTATTCTAAAACAACGTCCAACATGGAATCCTTTTTAGTTATAGCACTCTCATGACCAGTTGCAAAAATGTGTAAAATGTGTAATATATTTCGTTTTCTAAAAATGTCCATAAGAAAAACCTGATTTTAGAAACTATTAAACACAATTGGACTACAGCTAGTTGAGAGCGAAACGGAGAATGGATTCTGTTAGTTCATTAACTACTAAATACATTTTATGGTAAAGATCCAACCATGGAAGTCATTAGACTGGGCTTAAGTTAATTGATAAAACCTAGTCAAACCCATCACTCACCCAAAGGTTGGCTTTCGATCGAGCCATGTCATACCCGGGTGAGCCCGGGTTCGTTTTGGCCATTACTAAGCTCTAGCGGTAGAAAATCATTAGCATAATTTCAAAACAAACAGGATCCCCACACCCGGGGGCGTTTGCAGATCCCCGGAATGTCGTTGAGCGCAATGCAAATAACCAAATCTCCCGAGCCCTTCGAAGCGACAAAGGGTAACATGCAGCATGGGACCTCCGAAACCCAATATCGAAAGGATGCCCGATTAGAATTGATGGGTTTAACTCGACAGGTTCAGGCGACTGGCGGAACTGGCGACATACAACGTACAAGGACGGACACAAAAAGTCGCTGTCTAATGAATATATTAATCTTTTCTCAAAACATTCAATCGGCATTCGTTTGATGATGATTTGGTTTTGAATTAAATTGATTCGTTTTCACGGTTTCGAACGATTTCCAATCCAGTTGTTGAAACCAATCTCGGAGCGAAGAGGGAAACGGACGATGCTAGAGACAGGCATGCCAGGAGCGTCCACACACTTCCAATAATCGGTTCTGGCAGCATAAAACTCGCATTAATATCGAATTGTTTGATTTTGTTTGTGTGTCTATGGGTCTGCCCCAATTCCCGGTGCTGCTGCACCTACTGTGACACTTCATAGAAGGACACAGTTTTCGCCAACAATTGTAGCTGCACGTGCTCGAACGTTAGTTGATCCAATCGGCTGTACATTCGGGCTGATCGGTTCGGTTGGGTTTAGCAATTAACGAGCCATAATTAGATTTTAAATATATAATACATACTCCGGCATGCCAGGTTGGCCATCAGCTGCAGGTGCATTACGTGCGGAGCGATGATGCAGGCAAAAGCACGGCCCGATTTATCGGGATAATAATAAAATTCAATAAATTCTCAGTCAATTGCTTCCGCCGAATACATCATAAGCGAGCAGGCCGCCGTCAAAAACGGTATAACAAGGTCCAACATGACCGGAACACACATAACAGACTTCCGGCGCACCACCGCGGCGTCCTCTTTGGACATTGTGCAGGTGCACGCCCTATTGGATCATGTTTTGGTCGCCAAAGCGGCACATCACCACCTTTGCCGTCATCATCGTTCGGACCCTCATCAGTCACTCCGTGTTCGGGTTTCAGGCATGTCGCAACAGTCCACTCTAGTGGCGGGCTTAATTGAATACGGTCGGATGATCAGAGATGAGCCGCAGATTCAGTTGCACAAATTGTTTTTCCCTCTTTTTGTCAGGGTCGTTCCAATACTTTTTCTACCCTGTCGATGGGACCATGGTATGATTTAATATGTCTCAGTTGATAACACAAATCTTATTCATGCGATTAAAATGGATTTAAAACACATCTTTTTCTATGCAGCTCGTTATAGATGTACAAATTTCTCTAAATAATTTAATTTATTTACTCAATACTCAAAACAAGTAAAATACTGAGAAATAAGATTATCTAAAATTTTAAAGACGCTTTTGTAATATTTGCAACTTTCTTATATGAAGATGAGAAAATTATAAACATTATTTTAAGACAGTTGTTGAAGATACATTTGCTGTCTTACCATATGTGGTTCCCGACATGGATACATTTTTGGAGCATGGTCTAAATACAATGAGGTACGCATAAAATTCAGTGCGCTACCGTCATTGTGAGAGGAAAACTCTCAATGTTTTTTTCTCTACAAGCGTCCCTATTCGTTGATACAGATGAAAGCGGTATTAACATCAAGAGCCACCCTTCATCTGTTGCCTTAATCGTCGGCATAACCCCGATGTTCCAGTCTTTATAAACTTTTCTGTCATACCACGTTGCTCCATCCTAACCCGTACATCCGAAGCGCTAGTGAACGAAAGTCGAGGCAGAATGATCACCATAACAAGATGTTATTGTTTTACGCTTCCATTTCCATCAGTTTGCCGGTACGATGAGTTTCCTTGTTTCCAAACAGAAACGACTTCCCACTGGCCATGACAGTACATTTTCTGATGAGATAACGAACAAAAAAGTCCTAGTCAGGGAGCGGGTAATGGATGTTCTACGGAGCCGGAAAAGTAAGAAGGCAAAAACTTTCAATGATTTCAGCTAAGTTAGTCCCGAAATTATTTATTTTTATGGCCCATTCTGTTCAATAAAACATAAAATCAATAGATGGGAACCTACGCCGTAGCGAGTGTTGCGTCGCGTTTCGTTCGTCGTAGCCACAAACTTTGCGATTGGTTATTTTGAACGCCTGGTGTGGCTGGTCAGACGTGCTACATTGACGATACTATTCTCGGGCATTAAGCATCCCGACTTCTTCCCGCAAAGAAACCATCCAAAACGAAAGCTTATTTCACTTATCTCCAAAAAGGCAAAAAACAAAATGTTTTCTTCTAGCCCAACCATGAAAGGATGTCTATAAAACTCGGAACCATCACCGCGTGCACAAAATAAAACCACCCTCCCCAATTGGTGGTGGGAGGGCAACAAAAAACAACAACAACAAAAGGCGATCACAAAGCAATGATTTGGATGAGAATTCGGGATTCAGCCGTAAAGCAACGAACCGATACAATCGACGACGGTCATCGCAATGCTTTTCGTCCTTTGGCCACCAACGACAACAGTGACGGCATAGACATAATACGTCTCCGATGCTGTTTCCTATCACAAATTGGTCAGTGCCAAGGGGAACTATGCTATCCGAAATATCGCCCGCACAACACCATTAACCACGATGCAGTTTTAACGATGTGGTTTGATAGGCCCCGAGCCCAATAAGTTTTTATACCAAACATGTACTTTTACGACATTTGCAGGTTTTGTACAAACTTTTTCAGCATAAAAAAGACTCCTTTTTACCTGACTGAACGTTAGACTTTTCCAACATTTCACCATGTGTTCATCTTTTGTTGAGATTTGAATCTTACTGCGTATTACTGCGCACATAAAATAATACACGTAACGTGAAGAAGTTCATCGCATAACCATGCATAAGTCAACGAAACAATCATAACAGAAGCAGCCATATGAAAATTATCTTTGAGAGAGGTTTTTCGGACAATTTTAAACAAATATAGATACTCCATTATGTTGATCCAATCACGAGTTTTTTTTTATTATTATTTTCAGAAACATTTTCTATTTCGTTTCGTGGATCTTACGCTTTGCAAATGAGTATTACAAAATCATCTTTACATGCCTCCGCAACATACTTCACATTTTCCACTCTCCCGATTGAGTTTCTTGCCAACTTTCTACTAACACATTATCCCTGGCACTGATTCTATGAACCCTCATTTGGAACGAAAACGAATTTCTTCCTGTTACTGTTTACTATTTTTCCTTTCATGATTTTTTTTTCTGAATGCAAAGATTTGTTTCAGTTTTTATAATTTTTGTTAATTTTTTTTCATTTTCCCTGCTGTTTATATTCTCTCAGTGTTCAGGTGTTCATCTTTCATGATATCAACATTTTACGCTGAGCGGTCTTACTCAAGAGCAAATTGCCTTTTTTCAACTTACAACGTTTTCTATTTGCTTCTGTTTCATTTCTTCGCAACTCTCTTCGCACAAATTAATTCTAAAAATATAAATTACTTATCGTCGTCTGCTCAAACCTCTTGCGCTTTACTATAACATCTGCGCAGATATCACTGCACGCCGATTATGACAGCCTATCGCATAGTTTAGTTTCTCTGATTTCACAGCCGTGTTTTATCATTACACTTACACACTTTAAAAATGAAAATTTTCTTAAAACCTTTTTTTTCATTTCTTGATCGTGCCCATTACGAGTTGGCTATTGATTCTCCATCTCATTACTTGTTTCAGTATTGCTTCTTCCTAACTAGGACTATCGTATCACACCTATGGGCGAGATTCAATCAATCTTTAGTTTACCTCATTGCAGTATACGAGTTATAGGAAGAAGAAATCGTTTTGTAACGCAATGGCACGCAATACGTACTGTGAACAGCTATCGCTGACATGTGCCACATTTATACTGTACGTCCGGACCGTCCTACATTGAGGAACGGCTGTGTTCAGCATCCTTTAGAACTCCTATACTCATGGACAGAATCTGATCGATTTTACTAAGATTCTCAACTGGTTACTTATTAGGATCCGACAAATCGTGCACAATTGGAAAGATCACTCATTATTGTAAGTATTGCTTCTAAGCTTGGAATCACTCATTTTATGGGACCTTTCCAGTACGCAAAAGTCCGTTTTTAACATTATCTCTCCTGAAGGATGGCACACCAAAACCTTATTATAGTTATGTCAACGAGATCATTCAATGATACGTTTCCCGGGCTATCTGATTTATGCCTATTTGTGTTGTTTTTGTTTTTGTTTTCTTTTACGTTTCGAAGCACCATTGTAGTAGAATCGTTGTGCACATACAGGACATCGACAAGCATGCAAGTATGCCATCTGGCATCATTCATTTTCTCAGACTCACGAAGACATCCGTTATAATATTGACTGCTCTAGAAGGACATGCAATACTGCTTTTGACTAAAACTGACGGCAGCACTTTTCTTGTTTCTTGATCGGAAATTACTAAGATATCTCGGTGATATGATTATCGTCCATTTTTGAAGAGTGATAAATGCGTTGCTTCAAACTAAACTATGCCGTTTCTGTACAACGCAGGCCCTCAGTTGATCGCAATTGGTTGTACATTCAAACAAAATTCCAAACCCTCGTGTACTGTGCCTTTGATTGCTCCAGGGAATCATCAGTCTTTTTTATATGTTTTGTTTTTGCTTTTTTGGTATTACTCTACTTTCTTGGGACCGGGCAACAGACGCACTGCTGTGAACTGGAGAGAATTGAACACACACTCGAGGGGCATAAGAAGAAAGTCTTTAAACGTCTACAGTTATCACGACGTCATCGATAGCGTTGAAGTAACGGGAGTGAACAGTGGTTCACCAAACAGAACACTTAAATCCTTGGTATTTTTAAGCATTCGCCAAGAGGCAGCGAATGTACATTTGATCTGTTCAAAAACTTCGCCATCGAAAACTGAGCGAGCTGTATTGGTGAGGTCAAATGGCTCTGGAAAAGAACAATAACAATTACAGTCGACCGTTTCACCGCACACTTCCTCCAAGTCTTACCTTCAATGCACAAATGTTTCCATTGATGAGGATCATTCTTATAACTTTTTGCCAGGCGACACTCTTCTATCGGTATAATAGACGCCGTACGAACCGAGATAGCATAATGCGCATAACTAATGGTGAGACATTCAAACGTCCTGTATATTACTTGGCCAGAATGAAAATCATAAATAACACTTACTCAAAGTCCTTATAGTACTCCAGAAAATGCAACAACAGTTCGCCAAGCGTCTCCTTGTTATCGGTTTGGTATGGTTCGATGGACTCGATCATTTCAATGCTATTGATGTCGATGATTTTCTTTTGGAAATACAATCATGTATATAAGTACGCGTTTGTTCCTTCATACTTCTAATGTTGATAGTTCTTACCATAAACTTTTCGGGATGCATTGAATGTAGACACGGCAAAACGGACGGTCTAACCCCGTATTGCAGAAAGTGTATAACCATCAGTACTAGCGAGTAGCTGGATATTGTCATGTTTTTTGCATCATTTATGTTGTGATGCTGAGCCCACAGTTTTACCACCAACACCAACGGCCTAACACGCCAGTCCACTGTAATGAAGAAGCAATAATCGTTAGGGAATTAAATCGATAAGGCACGGGAGTTCTGCTATCGATCATGACTTACTCTGTGAATAACAATGCAGCAGATGTGTGTTCCTTATACCCACGCAGTTGTTGTAGTTCAAATCGACCTCAATCCCGTTCTTGCTGTCCTGGAATCGAAGGATCGGAACTTTCGCTTGGATCAAGCAAAACTTGTCAAAAGTCGATGACGCCAAGCTCACAAAATAGTTTTTAACTAGTGTCAAGTTCTGCAACGCTTCGTTCCGAGCATCATAGTAGCCTGGGCCGGTATGGCGCGATACGAGACACATATCCACGTCGGAATTGTCGGCCCCAAAGCCAGAAATTGTACTTCCAACCAGATAGAGCCCATACTTGGGGAAACCCTGTTTGATGCAAATGTATAAGTCTCGCCACAGTTGCATCTTTTCGAGGTATTTTACTGCCGTTTGCTGTGCACCGCAAAATTTTCCCCAGATCCCTTCGGAAAGCCGATCCCACACGGAACCGTTCGAGAGCCGACCGGGTGGTATTTTGAGTTCTATATCGTTGGCTCGCAAAATAAACCGATCAGCGGGCGTATACTGAAAATCCGTCGGCAATGAAGTGCGATGGGCGTAGTTCATTGGCAATTGGTTGCTTTTGCGAAAACCATTGTTGCCATGCTGACCCTGTCCTTTTTTGTGGCCTGAATAACACGCAACAGTAGAACGGAATTGCTCCTGCATCATGGCTGGTGAAGTTCGACCCGATTGACTGCTGCATTGGTGGATGAGAAAAATAGAAACAGAAATATATTACCCGGCGCAATATACAAGGGTTAATTCTCTTTTTACCGTTTTCTCGGATGTCCGCTCTGCATCGACTGACCATCGTTGGGCGGCACCGATGACGCAGGAAGCGAAGAGGAACTGGAATGCAATGCCATTTCCAATGAAGAGCTACTCCCGAAGCTAACAGTCGCCGAATGACTTCCAGTAAACTGGATCGAATGTTGGTTGTGGTTATGGCTGGTATTGGCAAACAATTCTCCGAAAATAGGAACCGATTGTGTGCCAGAGGCGGATCGTAGCGTTCCCGTCGGTGATCCGATTGGAGAATTTGCCTCACCGGCACTTCTGACGCTGCCGTATGCGGTGAGATTCTGGTGCGAACCGTGATAGCTATGGCTACGAACGATCAGCTCGCTCATACCGGCTGGAGAAGCACGTAACGAAGACGGTATCGATGGAATGAATTCATTTGAATGGGGATTGGTAGCAGAAGACGATATGCCCGAAGTAGACGATGACGATCGATAAACTTGACCACAACTCATCTGGCCATACTTTGAGTAGCGATCTGTCCCATCATGGAAATCAGAAGAGTGCGACGAATCAGAGTCGTATTCATGGATGCTAGCGTTCGTACTCTCAAGGAGTTGTGTTTGCGATATCGTCGACGATATTACCGATGATTCTGTCGATGGAATTGAGATCATAGACGAGGAAGAAGAAGAACGAGGCACATCGCATAGTTCCTTCAGTTCAAATTCTTCATCATCCGGCAATACCGACTTTTCTTGAATTTCCGTTGCGACCTCTGCATCGATACCACATGGAATAATATCATCCTCTGAATCGGTTATCGGGCAAGGTTTATCTTGGTCTCCTGTAGGATTTATATCTATGTCCGATGACTCTTCCGACTTGGGACTTGACGGGGTGCGACCCATCGAACTTGACCCTTCGGGTTCTTGCTCTTTTTTACCAACACCCCTTGCATCTGGTGGCAAAACAGCGCCATGTCCTCGGTCATACCCTCGCACGTACACCAAATTGCGATGCAAATGTTGCTGTTTGTGATGCTGCTGCGGTATGGATGTTTGCTGCTGATGCGACATACCCACGTGATCGTAGTATTGCCCGTGTCCTCCTCCAACCGAGTGATTATGATAATGTTGGTAATTTTTTCGGTAACCATACCCATTACTTTGTACTTTGTTGAAATGCTTCCCACCACCAGCCAGAGCCGTGCCCATTTTTCCTTTGGAACCGTTAGAATTCCAGGACGACTTTTTGCCATTTCTTACACCTTCTTCGCGATACGAAACGCTTCCACCATGTACAAGGTAGTTCAAATGATTTCCACGGATGGCAGATAAGTTCCGATTGTGGTACTGGTAGTTATTATTTTGATGGTAACTATTTATATGGAACTGGTATTGTTGATTATTGTTCTGATACATGGGATGCTGTTGGTTAACTCCTTGTTGTTGTTGTTGTTGTTGTTGTTGTTGCTGATGCTGCTGCTGCTGCTTGTGTTGTTGCTGCTGCTGTTGTTGCTGCTGCTGTTGTTGCTGCTGCTGTTGTTGCTGCTGCTGTTGCTGCTGCTGTTGAATATTAATGTTCCGATTGTAGCCATAGGAAGAATGCTCTAAGCTGGTGCTGGCATTGATTCCATTTTGAATTTCCCCAGTCCCCACGACGGGATAGTTTTGATAATGTTTTAGCTCATTCAGTGTACCGGTGCTTGCATTACCACCACTTTGGGGGGACGAAAGACATGAAACTTCTTCACCTCCGTAGGCGCTTGAGGAATTATTAATATAGGACTGATGCTGTTGTTGCTGCTGTTGTTGCTGTTGCTGTTGTTGCTGCTGTTGTGTCGCAGCATGATGAAGCTGCATATTGTTTCCCTGCCCAGTGTTAGGATTCTGTTGATGCAGCATGTGGTTGTTATGGTAGTGCTGCATCATGTGCTGTTGAAATTGTGGAGTAAAATTGTAGTTCACTTGAGTGGTAGCGCGGAACATGGAGTTGTTGGAAGATGGCCCGACCGTATCACTGGCGATGGATACCTTCTGTCCTACGTCGCGTAAGAAATCAAAAGAGTACTGATGCACTGCTCCATTATTGTTCTGTTGAGCAGAATTATTGTGATCCAAATATTGGTGATACTGTTGCTCGTGGAGATGCATGTATGACGGATGATGGTGTGATGGTTGTTGATTAGGATGAATCGTTGGCAACACCCTAGGTGAAAAGCTTTGATTATGAGCAACATGATGTTCCGCTCGATGGGATGAATCTTTTTGCTTTCTATTTATTGGACCAGGCATGCCGTCCAATATTTTCGGTGTTTTTTCCATCACCTGTCCAGCTGCCGCTGTAATTCTGTTTATCGGGAGCACTTTTGGCGACTGACGTTGATTCCAACCCCATCCTGCACTTGGTGCTCTTGCTTTCGAATGACCATTCTTGTGACAATTTCCTCTAGAACTGAAGGAACCTCCCGATGATACTGATGAATTCAGGACGGCTTCTTTTGTAAAATCGTTGTCCTCAGCTACCGTCCCAGTGTCAGATGAACACTTGGATGAGGATTCAATCATGCTGTGGCCAGACGGTTGATCAACTTGATTATTGCCTTGAGAGATTTCATTTTCCGATGCAATATTGGTAGAACTTTCCAAATCCTTTTGGTATCAAATGAAACATTGTAAAATAAACATTGTAATGAATTGTCTCTTAATAAACTCCTATTATGTCCACTGTACTTACCATCTTTTCGTGAATGCCTTCCTCATTACATTTAATGCTTCCGAGGTTTTTCTCCGAGAGCTCTTTATGTTTGGGTTTATTTTGTTTTATATCCTGAGCTTTCTTTTTCATTGGCGAGCTACCATTCTCAAGAGATTCCAGAAACCGGGTGGGTTGCTCTTTTATGAATGTAATGGCATGATTCGGATCTTTCGCCCTGGGCGTCTCTTCATCCGGTTCTACCTTGGTTTGGTTTAGCGAAATGCTTTTGGGTATATAAGATGAATTTTCCTGCACGATTGTAACAGGGATTTCTGGTAGCAGCTCTGCCTCGGGCTTATCTAAACCACTAGGTGCAATCTTCACATTCCACGACTTTAAACTATTTAGAATCTGTTGTTGGTTTTGTTTTTTCCGATTCGAAGAATTATTGTAACATTTTTTACTTTTACTTGTGCCATACATGATCGGCATATTTCCCAACTGGTGTGCAGCTGATTTCGAACATAGTGATTTAAGTTGCTTTTTGCAAACTTCACCCTCCTGCATGCCATGGTTTATGGATTCTAAAACCATTACCGGGGCTGAGACATACGAGCCATCCATGGCTTCCACACATGTATCGGCTGATTTGTTATCCTCCATTGAGAACCATCAAGTTTACCAATCGCCTTATTGCTAATAGTATTGCACTTACGCTAGAGCCTACCCAAAAGCGTGGTGGCTTATAAATAATATCAGCAAAAGTACATTGAATAAATATTAATAAATAAGATCGCCTTCCAAATCTTCTTTATCACTAGTCGCCTTTTTTGTATAAGCTGATCCTCGACATTCGTGTTGTAGGGACCTTTCTGCTGAAACTGTTGCAATGACCTGCAATAACAAATAACAATAATTTCTGGTTATAAAAAGAATAGGGATATAAAATATTTTTTTATATTCTGAATCGACAATATTATATCAGGTATCAAAACGGTAGAGATCCGGCACGACACATCGATGCACGGTACCAATGAACCTTCTTTATACTGTCATTCTACTTAGCCCAATGTTATCTTCGTAATGGATGTCCGTAACAATTAGAATTTTACCTTCCGTCGGCCGTGGGCTTCGATGCAGCTCGTGAACAAATGCCCACATAGCAATTGCACACTATTGTTTGCTATGCTTGATTGTTAAACCTTGTTGTTAATCTTCTTTCACTGTACTGTTGCAAGTTTCTCTGTCGTTTTTCTCGACATTTGCTTTTTTCTTCAGATAAATCTCATTTTTATGATTGAGCCTTTCTTGCAGTAATGGCTTTACCGCAATATCGTAGGAATAAATACTGTAAATTATGAAGAGACTATGGTCTACCAGCTGACAAGACAACTGCTGGCTGCACAAATTCAATGCTATGGCGACTTATGCTCCCAGCAAAGGATTCAAGCTTCCGCCGTCAAATCCACCGGGGATATCGAAACCATTGTGAACCACACCAGAATTCGAACCGGACAGTCCGTATGCACGCACATAGTTATGATACTTTCAACATTCGGTAGAATGTACTACGCAAGAACTTCTGTTGCACGAGAACTAACTGAATTCAATGTTAATCGTTTGCTTGCCGAACCCTATTGAACGAAATGTACGGCACATGTTGTACAAATCCTTCGTAGTGCATAAGTTTTCCATTCGCAATCTTTCTTCCTTTCTTCCTGTGTTCTTCCACCTATTCAATCACAAAAAGCCAGCATCCCTGAGCACAAAAGAGACGGCATCACTAGCGACCTGTCAGCATAAGTTAAAAGCAAGGTTCATACACATAAGTGATCGGGTTAGGTAAATAATTCAAATATGTTATGTAAGTGACATGTTAGGTAAGTTATAATTATAGTACCACAATGACATAAATTTACAAAAATAAATGCTGTTTAGTTAAGTTCCCCTTATTTCGTTAATTATAATGTAGATATGCCGAAATAACCGATGAGCAAGCAGCACTGTTCATGAAATGACAGTTAGAATGTAAACATTACATTTTTGCCGGAGTTCACATTTGTAAACAAAATCCAAAGTACAGATCAGAAAATCCTGTTGTGTTGATCCGAGGATATTTTTCTTGGGCTTTTCTGCATTTGCTTGGAAAAAAGAGGATCAGTGCTTGCTCCGAAATTGTACTTGCGTTATTGTTCTAATGGAGCAACAGTGTGGCGAACTAACAGAACCAAGCGATATCCCAAAAAGCTTGGCTTACGCGAGTGCGATAAAAATGGATGGAACATCACAGGTTCAGACTGGAGAGAAACCTAAAATCATCTATTTAGATCGAATTTGTAGAACATGTTTGGTAGAAAAGGAAAAGGATCAGTTAAAGGACCTGTTCGAACAAAGTCTGGCTGAAGCAATCATGAACTGCTCCAGAGTTTCAGTAAGAATGCGTAATTCTGCTATTTTCTCAATGCACATCTCGTATCACCGGTTTGATTTATTTCAGATTTCAGAATCGGATGGACTACCATGTCATATCTGCATAGATTGCTGCCTTGAAGTAGAAAGGTGTTTCAACTTCCGACAAATGAGCGAACAATCGGATGCCACCATCAGATCTTTGATTGAAAAATCAGTTATCATAAAGCAGGACAGTGAGACAAAGTATGAAGTGTTAAATGTGGTGCTCACTGATTCGGACGGCAACACCGAAACTTCGGCCGTAGTTGTACCAATCGAGGAGCTGCGCTTCCAACTAGTAAACACAAGTAACACCCCAATAGAAAATAATTTTTCCGAGTCGATTGGCAGTCCAATAGGAGAATCGTACGCATTAAGCTCTGCCCCCTTGGAAGACACTGTTGCTGATGAAAAGAATTCTCAACCGAATAGCCCTGAAGAGGAGTGTTCATTACAGCTCAATCCTAGTGATCTACTGAATGAGCCTGCTCCTACGCCTCCACCCGGAAGCAGCTCGGCAGTGAAAGATTCAAGGGAAACTGCAATGTATAAAAATCTTAAACAGGAACTATCTGAATTCATTGGAAATAGTTGTGGCGCAATATCTAAAGAAACCCCGATGGTTGATGATAATGAAGACGATGAAATCATTAACGTAGACTATCTGAAAGATGCTTTAACAGAAGAATATATTCAGAACATGGAACATCAGTTGGCATCTTCCGTTTCCGCTGCTACAGAGGAGCAGATGGAACAGGAACATTTGAACAATTTGATACACGCATCAATGGAAGCAGAAGCACCTCACTACTCCCAGAAAAACTGGGACTCACATCCCGAAAATACGCTACATTGTAATATCTGTGATATACAGTTTACAGAACGCCGGCTTTATCGCAAACACGTCAAAAGAAAGCATTCCGAGGTAACTATAACGTCATGATTCTGGGATTTAAAAGTTATGTTCACGACGATTTACTTTTTAGAAACGATTCGAGTGCAACCACTGCCCAAAGAAGTTTGCTGAAAAATCGCAACTGAAAAATCATATGCTGCGTCATACGGGCGAGAAAACACACATTTGTGACGTGTGCAAGGCGCGTTTTTACGAAAAATCGCTTTTAAATGTCCACATGCGACGACATACCGGAACAAAACCGTATGCGTGTGACAAGTGTGATAAATGTTTTACGACTCGCAGCATCTTAACGACCCATCAGAAGGTGCATAATGATCCACGTCCATACTTGTGCAGCGTTTGTGAAAAATCATTTAAACTATCATGGCAGCTGAAAGCGCATGAACGGATACACACCAACGAAAAGCCTTTTGAATGTCCGTACTGCCAAAAAAGGTTCAATCAAAATGGTAACCTAGTGGTTCACATACGAACGCACTCCGGAGAGAAGCCGTTCAAGTGCAAGCTCTGCGATAAGGCTTATCCTAGCCAGGGCGAATTAAGGGTTTGTATTGATGTCCATTGGAAGTTAGTTGTTAGAGGAAATACTCTAAATGTTTGCATTGTTTTTGCAGGGCCACATGAGGCAGCACACTGGAGAGAAAAAGGCGAAAAAGGTTTTGTGTAATATTTGTAACAAAGCTTTCCCTGCGAACCACGACCTTGCCATTCATATGCGGACCCACACAAAGGAGAAACCGTTTGTATGCAACGTTTGTGAGAAAAGATTTATGCTTCACGTGCATCTAACTGTGCACATGCGGTCCCACACAGGCGAAAAGCCTTTTGCTTGCACCTTGTGCGAAAAGGGTAACAGATGTGGAAAACCCAGGTATGAAGAAACAGCACTAACACTGGTAGGACATTTTTATTTCTACTTCCAGCATTTCCCACCAGCTATCAGTTGAAAATGCACAACTATGTACATACGGGCGAGAAAAACTATGCCTGCGACGTCTGCAATCGAAAGTTTAGCAGTTCAGCTAACCGAAACACACACCGGAAAACGCATGATCGAAAAATTTCCTGACAAAAGTATATGTTCGTAGGTTAAGGTCCATCTTTTTGAAGTAGCTTTGTGGATGAAAGTATTCCTTTCCACTGTTGAGGGTAATCTGTTCCACATGGATGCCAAACCCAACAACAAATGCTAATAAATGTGTCGAGATACAGTTGCTGGAGTCGATCGCTGTTTATGAGAAAAATAAGAACTAATCCAATCTATTTCGGACATTGAACTATTGCAATCGTGTATCACTAAAAATACTGCTTAAAATAAATTTTATTCATCAAAAAACAAAAACTTACATCCTGTCACACCTCTTGTTTTCCAATTCGATATGAACGCTTAAAACTCAGCGCTTCTTTTGGCCACGAAGGCATATTGTCTCAGATTATTACAAAAAATGAAGAAAAGAAGTTTGAGCGATCTCTGCCTGTAATCATGTTATTCTCCCTCTCTTACTATGTCTATTATTAGATCGAACTTAATAAATTGAACTGCTAAACCAAAATAATTCAACTGACGTGACGTATTTATTGATAATTTTGCTGGCCACAATAATTTATTCTTCACGCCAAAGACAGATCCTCAGCAGCAGTTGTTACCTTATGCATGATCATGTAAGAATTTTCTTCATTGTGCCTCGATGGAAGAGAGGTGGTCAAAAAGCGAGGATCCATGTATAAGAAAAGCGTGTGATGCTTGGGATCACAAAATGTTACTCAAAAATGCTCTTACGATCGCATGCATTAGCGGAAATTGTTTGAAGAACTGTTTTGTTGCAAAAAGAACAAAAAAACCCTCCGTTCTGCAAACTTCTTTTTTGTATAGATAAGAACAAAGTCTATTAACTGATATTCTCTTCGGGCACCGAATTGTTTGCAGTATTCCTTTCCATTTTTAAGAGTTTTCAGGCATTGAATACATCGTGAGCACACAATACTACCGCGTCACAATTTTTGCGTCACCGTAACCCCAGCGGCGACCACGGGAGGTTTGTACTATTGCAGCATGCGTTAAAGCCTTCCGAGCAGCCCACATGGTGCCCTCATTTGCTTACCATCGCGAGGGAACCGGAGCGACTCACGAACAACTCAGAGAGCCAGGCCATGGTGGTCCTCGAGTTTTATCCTTTAGCCATCCACCAATTAACCGCGTCATGCGGTGGGGGGCAGACTTGACTGGCGTGTGGATGAAAACTGACCCAAGGTGATGACCGTCATCACACGCTCCGCTTGCGTTCGGTTAGGTCTCCGGATTGGCTTCCGCCTGCTTTCGATGCGCTCAATCGAATCTAATTCCCCGGTTGTGATTCAGCTTTATCGTATTTGTCTGATGATAGCATCCGCATCGTCCTAGCCGTTCCAGCATCAATTTCTCCCTCGGGTGTGATTATCAGTATGGCTGCGAGAACTGCGAGTTCGAGGGCAACTCAAACATCAGACGATCAGCCGGTCCGGTTTGGCTGTTGTAGTGCGAATCCTGCGAAAGGATGTTGTCCATCTGGGACTGATATTCACCCATGTAGTCCTGCGAGAATTCCGGTTGTTGCGACAGGCTGAAGCCCGGTTGAGACATGTTCTGCGACATACCCTGGGTAAGGGACCCGGTACCACCGGCACCGGCTCTGGCCGCTTGGCCTGCGCTGCTACTTGGAGGTCCGATAGGGCGTGGACGATTCGGTTTCGAACTCGTCGACCCAGCAGCGACAGCGTTCCCGGTGGCCGAAAGTAATTGGCCGGCGGTTTTGCCAACGACCGGGCGACGCGTTTGTTTGGCCGCTTGCATAGCGGCCTGCTGCTGCTGCTGATAGAAACGTGGCGGAACGTTCGACATGTTGATGAACATTCCCACCGGGACGGGCATGTTGCCAGCTGCCTGGTGTGAGCGCTGAGGAGATATGTAGCCGATGGGATCATGCATCTTACGCATGAATGCATCAAGAGGAGTGTTGACGGCACCCGTAGCGCCCGTAGCAGCGCTTCCGTGGCTCGGATGGTCCATAAAGCCGCCTTGGTGATGATAAGTGCCTAAGGCACCAGTATTATAACCGAGCAGCGGATTATGGCCGTAGCTAGTAGACGGTTGATTGCTCCGATCGAAGAACCCGGCCCCGAGCACTTCTTTGGCATCGTACATGGCGTTACTCATGAAGTGCGATCCGGGGTTGAGGGTGTTAATGAGTTTCTTCGGCTTGGTGAACTGAATCAACGATTCTTTCAGATTATTCAAAGATCCTTCGACAAGCACCTTCTTATCCTTGTAGAAGTTCAACAGGTGATTCCAGAGCTCCTGCTTGGCGAGCACCTTCGGATTGCCCACAATGATAATGCCGTACTTGGCCCGCGTGAGGGCCACGTTCAATCGGCGCGGATCGTTCAGGAAACCGATACCCTGATGCTCATTCGCACGTACACAAGACATGATGATGATGTCTTTCTCGCGTCCCTGAAACGCATCTACACTAGCAATCTCAATTTCTTGGTAGAGCTTTGAGTGCAGTGAACCTTGGTACTGCATGTATTGAACCAGGTAGGCTCGCTGTCCCTCGTACGGCGTAATGATACCGATCTGTTCCGGTTTGATACCAGCCTTCAGAAAGCGGGTTGTTATTTTTTCTACGTTTGACGCCTCCGTCCGGTTCAGGTAGGACGTTCCAGAGCCGGCAATTTCTTCCTGACCCTGGGTAACCAGGAAAAACATCGGGCAATCCAAAGAAGGCCATGGGAAGTCCACCTTTAGTTTACGCTCATCTGCACAGACGCCATTTTGAAGGCTTCCCTCATAGAAGAAGTTGGAAGGAAACTGCGATAACTCCGGATGCATGCGATATTGCACCTCCAGTCGGAACGGACGGATGCCCAGTGCTACGAGTCGCTCGAACAAACTCTGCGATAGCCCCGCCTTGGCCGCCTTTTTGCACATAACCACCGGTCCCAGCTGGCAATGGTCGCCGACGAGAATGAGCTGCTTCGCACCCAATACTACCGGCACCATACATTCTGGTTCGGTCGATTGCATCGATTCGTCGATCAAGATCGAGTTGAACTTGATGCGCTGCAAACGAAGATCACCGGCACCGACGCAAGTGCAGCAAATAACGTCCGCCGCTTCCAGCAGTTCTCTCTCGGCCTGCTTTTTCAACGACCGATAGCGCCGCTCGTCGGACAAGCTAAGTTCGCCCGTTTCGTCCTTCAGTTGTTGCAATTTCTTGAGCTCCGAATTTTGCGCCATGTTTCGAATTTGGTTGTGCAGAGCCAGGAAGCTAACCGGTGAGTCAATCGCTTCCCTCGAACGAGCGCACACCCGTACGACCTTCAGATTGGTACGGTGTATTTTTTCCGTCAACTGATCCACAGCGGTATTACTGGGAGCGCACACCAAAATGGGCCCACTGTTCAACCGGGCAAGTTGGTACACGATCG
>KE525262.1:338441-414672 GCA_000441895.2 Anopheles sinensis | reverse complement strand
TTTTGCCCGTTCCCGGTGGACCCTGAATCAAGCTCAGTGGACGTTGCAGAGCGTGACGAACGGCGTACACCTGCGACCTGTTCAAATCGGGCAAGTTCGGAGCACTAAAGTGCTTGGGAAGGTTCATGCGGAACAGCACCTCTTCGGTGCCATCGGGTCGCACGTTTCCGAGCAGCCGTGTGTAGATGTAGTTCGAGACACTTTTCGCGTCCATGGCAAATTTTCGGAGTGCTTGCTGCATCCGCTCGAACGACGTCCCCTTCCAGATGAAATCCACCGCAAAGTTACTCGAACATTCGATCGGAGCCTGATGATTGTGCTTTAGCTCCAGGCCCACGTCATCGCCGTAGTTGTCCGGAACCTTAATCACGTGTCCTACGCAGCTCCATGGTTTATGCAACTCTCCCACGTAACGTAGCTTCAGCTCATCGCCATGCATCAGCTTCATGTCGCCGTCATTCTTCGCCAAGGTGAAATAGGCGATAGTTTTTTTGTTCAGCCCGGTATCCCAACGGATCTCGATGTTCTCCTGAGTTTGACTTTCCTTCAGCTTTTCATCATAATCTGCTTCCAGCTTTACGAGCGGCCCGAACGTATTTTGGTATTGGTAGCCATCGGCATAACGCAACTGTACCTGCTGTGGCTCTTTATCGATTCCTGGCTTTTCCAGATCCTGAAAGGTGGCATCCACATTTTCCTTCCACAACTCCTCCAGTTTGTTGATCTGCGCCGCAGACACCTTTCGGGCACGTAGTTGATCCTGCTCTGTGGGAATCTTCACCAGCCAAAACAGGAAGCAACGATCGGCGATCAGCGGCTTCCACTGCTCCTGGTCCCAGTTCATATCCTTGATAGAGTTTTGTGCCGCACATGGTTGTCTGGGGGAAATGGAGAAGCACATGACAATAACGCACCTGGAATATTTAAGGCATCTTTAAGGAAGCATACCTGCACAACAGCACAACTACGGAATCGCTTTTGGCGGGGATGAAGCCGAGCACAAACACGTTCCGGACGGCGCACGAATAACACTCCAGAACCGTCTCGCCAAGCGGCCCGTCAGCGTGCAACGTTACTTCCCGATGTTTCGCCCGGACCAAATGGTTCACGATATGCGACCCGGATGTACTTCCGCGCCCATTGCAAAACCACTTCTTGCAGATGTTACACATCACGACGGTGCTCGGTTCGCTGATGCCACAGTAGCGACACGCGTGCGGCGGGAGATCCTTATTTTCGCCGGGATCAATTTCATCATCCTCCTCCTCAAACTGCAGCTCCCCAATGGCCGACGTAATGCCAGACAGTTTCGTAGCATCCACTCCAATGCGACGACCAAAACCATTCACCTGTAGGTTGTGGGAAAAAATTTGTTTTGTCTATTCTTCCGAACAACGAAATATCCACCACCTACCTGACTACTACTGCCCAGATGGTCAAGTTGCGACGCCTGAGTTTGACTTTGTGACGGTATAGTGAAATCCCGGAAGTCATACTCCGTTCCTTGGGAGTCCGCCCCGACGAAATAGTTTTCCTCCGTGTCGACGAAGGTCAGCGATTGGGAACCCGCGGTTCCGTCGTACGCATCTACACTCATGGTACTGCTCGCCTCGTGGATTTGACTCGATTTCTTTGCACAGTCGCACAGTTGGCGGATGAAAATCGCAAATGCCTGCTTCTATCAAACCGCAATACAAATTGAACGTACTAAAAACGCTCTGGATAGTTCAACAGTCCTGAAGCGTCTTGTATTTTTCACTTTT
The DNA here is from genome assembly GCA_000441895.2 of Anopheles sinensis. NCBI lineage: Eukaryota > Metazoa > Arthropoda > Insecta > Diptera > Culicidae > Anopheles > Anopheles sinensis. The sequence goes on along the minus strand of KE525262.1, from coordinate 412,909 downwards.
ATCGTAGATATTCTTCCTCGTTTTGGATCGGTGATCTCGGACGGTGCGACACAATGAGTAAAATCTAGTGATGGCAGAATCGGGATTCAAAAGACTCGAAGACTCAATCCCTAGAGGGATTCTAAAGATTTGATTCGTTTGGGATTCAAATCAGATTTGATTTGTTTGGGATTCCAATCAGATTAGATTTGCTAGGGACTCGGTTTGATTTGGTACAGACTTGATCTGAATCTATTTGAATTGGATGTGAATTGATCCATACACGAGGTGAGTCGTATTAGTCACGTAGAGAGTCGATGTAGAGACAATGGGCTTAAGTGGTTGATTTCAGTTGATTCGAATCAAACGCTAGATAGAATTTATTGGACATGCATTGAGTTTTTCGCTCAATTTAACTTCGAATAGCGAAAGATTCGAATCTCTCCAGGGATTTGATTTTCCCATCACTAGTAAAAACTACGACGTTAAAATGAACGTCAAATATGTCAATAAAACCAACCCCGTTTATCTTGACTGATTCATTCTGGGTTCAAAAAACAGATACGTGGACCGCACAAATTATGTTTGAATGTATTACGAGAAAAAAGCCGATTTAAAATTAATTTTTTAAACACTTAAACCTTAAAACAGCGTTTAAATAATTTAATTGTTTGCGAATTGCCGAAGATTGGCGATGTTTTTCTATGCAGTATTTCACGTGCTGCACTTTTGCCGGATTTACAGAACACATTTATTATGACAAGCAATCGTGATGTCATAATAAAGTCGGCAAAATACTGAAAAAATGCTTTCGCATACTTTTCGTCCTAGTTTTCTGTGGATTTCTCGCGGTGGAAAAAGAGTATTTTCTTCGCGGCCACTCCCGAGCCAGGAGCATGAATACACTAGTGAGCCAAAGTATCCGCCGATACAGAACTTGTCTTACCGGGCCAGGAAAAAACGTGAACAGCAGTCATGGCACGATCGAATCGCCAAGCTGAGCTCGGTAGAGGAAAAGCTGTTCGAAATAAACATGCCGAAATACTATGGATACAAAGTAAATCTACTTACCGACGAGAAGTTCCCGTACAACGTTAAACCATTCGTTCAGTATGCTACCAGAACGTGCTTCCAATCCGGCTTGCCTCAGCACTATGATCCGCTCAAAGAAGAGGCAACAAACCTTGTGGAAAAACTCCGCAGTCAGCTGGAGGATACCATTGGGTTCGAGTTGGCTAACAAATGGTGCGGAATCCCTTTTTCCTATTACGTTAGGATGTCATCAATTAGATTTTTTCTTTTTTGCCGTTTCAGCAACCAGGGCAAAGGCGCCGATATATCTCCAGAGGAGAGAGAGGAAGCAGTCGTAAGATCTTTCTTAGTTCAGCTAAATAGAACCATCACGAACGCCCTTGCAACCCAGTACGGTCATCTGAGCGAAGTGGAAACGGATTTTGATCCCCGCCATGAGGCATTTTGGTTTCTAGGAGGCATCTCTCCCCCGAAACTAGTGCGCAAGATTAAAGAAGGCGAAGAGTGGCAAAAGGAATATGCTAGCGATCCGTACGACCGGAATATGCAGTATGTAGGCAAACCGTACATTGCCATCAGACACAAGCAACTGCTAGACCCGTTGGTGGCCAAGGATTTGGCGACATTCGACATTAACAACGACAATGTCGATATACCCGCTTTCCGGTACGATCCCTTGGCCTTGGGATACATAGCTGAGTTTCGGCATGCCACTACCGTGCCAGGATTTTGGCCAGGAGATCAGCATGAGTTTGGTTTGCTCTCATACCAACGTCGCAGTCATGTCATCAACAGGCATCGACAGTGCGCCGTTAACGATCTTGACGAGACTCTCGAGACGCAAGGAATATTGTCTAGCTTTGCTTGGCTCCTGGGACAAGCTTGCTATCAAGGGTTCTCGGTATTTAACGACCTCACCTACCCTTTAACTACACAGACGGTCATAACCGATGGCAAGAAGTGGTCGTTCTATGCATACCAGCTCAACACAACGCTAGTCCACTCCGACCAGGTGGACCTCAATCCACGATACAATTTGTGTTGGGGAACGAAAGATTTGCAGTTGTATGAATCCATCGACGATAGCGGTAAAATCCATGGATTGAACGATGACGTTCTTCGGCATCTGATAATGTTCTACATAAATGCACCGAAGAACCGTGCCGTCGAGCTAAAGCCTTACCTCTGCCCAAGGGAACCCCGAATCGCAGACATTGAGGATGAGAAGCGTCGTGCGTTCATGGAGCAGGCCTACAAACACATCGCATCCAATCGTCCCCGGCACCTGCTCGTCCCAGAAGTTTATCAGTGGGAAAAAATTTACAAAATCGACCACAAGACGCGTCCAATGGACCCCAAACGGCGGCCGTTTGAACTTGGAGAAAATATGTACAATCGTCGAATGGATGAGCACGCACTGAAGTATATTCCCCGTGCGGTGCGTCCAGGTGGATCTAAAAGCCTGCCCAAGTTTGAGGCCACGTACTATCCAAATATTCGAAGACCCTAGACATATTTAAAGGGAAAACGTTGTGGCAATAAACGTATTGAAAAGCGTCACGCAAGTACCACAAACTTCTCACTAGCATTCGAAAAAAGCGCCAAACTCGTACGTTAGAATTAAAACTTTTATTGATCATTTATAGAAGAAACAGTTCCAATAGCAATTAAAAGTCATCCAAAACGAAGTGAAATATTATGAGAATGGAGTAAAATACGAGAAAGGTACAAAGTGAAAGAAACTTTCAAAGCCGCTCTTTAAATCAAAAATACCATGTCGTCGTGAACCATAATCTGATTGCTTTCGGTCATTTGATTCACGGCTGCAGTTATTTCACCAGCCGTGAAAATTTCATCACCACTGTTCTCATTGATATGGTTCGTAAGACGTGACAAAGATACTGCCTGATCGCGGAATTGTTTGAATGCCATATGGACCCCCTGTCGGAACAACTTGAGCCGATCGTCACTGATCGCCACAGCAGCACTACCTTCTTCAGGGCCGGCGGTATCCATGGCCTCGGCGGTGGCTGTTTCCCCTGCGGGGGTGGCAATCGTATGTCTACGGGTTAAGTCGCCACGATCTGGAGAGGACGTTAGAATTTCTTCATGGTCGGAATCATCGGCTGCGGTAGGATCGACGCGGGTACGTTTAGGGCGACGGGTTGTTCCCTGGACATCGATTTTTTCGGATTCTTCATTTTCTACATCTTCATCCTCATCCTGCTCGTCATCGGATTGATCTTCTTCTGCACGGCGACGCTTTTTCTTCTCTTTTTCCAATACCTTCTTGAAGTAGGCGAACTGGATCAATTCGATTGCAGCTTGAGCGTCCTTTTCGGCAACGGTACGCGACATTCGTGCCTTAGCGTGGGCCGTCGACAGACGAATCAGTGTTTCCAGGGTACGCGCTGTTACCGGTTGGGTGCGGGCCACATCTGAGTCCATCAGATCCTCGGAGCGAAGGCGAGAGTACTCGTTCGATATCATCGCACAGGCTGCATCGGTCAACTTCGGCTTCAAACACTTGGCAATGTGAATGTACTTGCGCATAAATTCCATGGACAAAATCTGGTCGCTTCTCTTTCGAGACGATCCATGCAGGAGCGGGTCGTACTTTTCGTACATTGGCGTTTCCTTGTCGTCCTGGGAATCGGCACTAATGGTCGAAAGCATATCTACGGCACTCACACCCATCGGCAGCACATCACCATCCTGCTCCTTCGGGTTTCGATAACGATGCATACGCACCACGTGATCCGAGATCATTCGGTCGTGATCGCTGTCGATAACATCCAGCATTACGAACAGCAAATCAAAACGGGACAGCAGCGAATCTTGAAGGCCGATATTCTCCATGGGGGTTTTGTACTGATCGTACTGTAGAGAAAAAGAAAGTTAGATTGATAAGGTGACATTTTTTTCTTTTCAATTTCGTATGTTACTTACGCGACCGTACACTGGATTAGCAGCAGCCAGTACAGAACAGCGAGCGTTTAGGGATGCATGGATGCCGGCCTTGGAAATGGTAACACGACCTTGCTCCATTACCTCGTGGATGGCTGTGCGATCGATGTCGCTCATCTTGTCAAATTCATCGATGCAAACCACACCGCGGTCAGCCAAAACCATGGCACCGGCCTCGAGGCGACGTTCGCCCGTTTCCTGGTCCGTTGTAACCGCCGCTGTTAAACCCACTCCACTCGAGCCACGTCCAGTCGTGGTAATCGCGCGAGGTGCCGTGTTCAGGACGTACCTAAGGAGCTGCGATTTGGCCACACTTGGATCGCCAATCAGCAGCACATTAACGTCGCCCCTGAGGCGCGCCCCGTTAGCAAGATTTTTCTCAATTCCACCCAGCAGCAGACACAGGATGGCTTTCTTCACGTACTCATGCCCGTGGATCGATGGTGCCAGACTCTTCGAGAGTAGTTCGAAAATGTCGTTATTTTTGGCCAGCTTTTTGCACATGTTTATCTCCTCGCGCGTAACGTTCAGCGAGTTTTCTTTGCTCAGTTGCGAGATGTTGTTAGCAATAAGGACGGTGCGGAAAGTGCCCGTCGTGTAACCACCCTGTTTGCCGGGCAGACAACGGTAGTTACCAACTATTTGCACGCGATCGCCAGGCTTGCAGCGATCGACGAGATCGTCATCGCAAACGATATCCACCGATCGGGGAAGTTGACCGGCAGGTGCCTTTTCCGGCATTTCCTGAATGCTGAGCGTCTGGTGATCCTTGTAAACAGACAGACCGAACTCCGTTTCCAGCAAATTGCCGTCATCATCTTTCGTCGGGTAGACAGCACTGGTCGGCACCGCTTCGAACGAAGTTAAATCAGTGTAGCGGCGTTCCATCACTTTCTTCGTGGCAGGGCAGTAGTGAACGCTTTTGACCACCTTCGGGCGGATGAGCGAAACCTTCGTAACAATGCCTTCGACACACACGAGATTACCCAGAAAGCGCGATGTCAACGAACGCGGCGTTACATGCTTGTTGCCAAAGCTTCCCTCGAACGCAACGTAAAAATCTTCCTGGCACTTGGCATAGCTCGGATCGATGGTGGAAACATACTCTTTTAGTGCGCGCGAGAACGCCAATTGTTCATCAAAGGCGCTATTCAGCAGAGACATCGCTCGCGCCGGGTTCTTCCGGCGAATATCGTTGATGTTGACGACCAAACGTTTGCTTTTGTCGTTAATCATCTTTCGGACGTGAGCTGTGTACGTTCCTTGGTCCTCCTAATGATAGAGCGTTGCGTGAGATTCATCTTCTTATCGCAGCCATTAGCTCTACTAGAAGCATACTTACTTCATCGTCCAGGAAGTTAAGATACTCAAGCTCAATATCGGCAAGCCGTTGATCTTCATCAGCCATATTGCGTTTTTACTAATCGGACAATTCAACCACAACACAAACACGTACCGTAGAAAATGAAACTGATAATTTTAGTAAGCTATTGGGCTATCAACCAACGCGAGACGATCGAACGAAGCTTGGAAACATCACATCGTTAGCCAAATGCGCGCGAAATCCTAGTACTTGGCAGCTGTCAGTATGACAGCTTGGATGTCAAATGATCAAACCAAAATGGTGATTTGTCAATAATTTTTACAGATGACAGCAGAAACAGTCCCGGAGGTCTAGTTTGCTCCACTTTCGGTGTTGATTGGAAACTTGTTAATTAAATTTAGGTTTTCCTATTTACCTAGCCTATGTGAAATAGGACATCCAACCAACAGCGTTACGAAAATGTCTTACAATGTGGAAGAAATGAGTTGGTCTGGTAAAAGTGATTCCAAATTTATGTTCCGCAGGTCCCTGTCGAGCATGGTGTACAGTTGATTCTGATGTTCGATTTTTTCGTGCCCATTCTTTCCCTCTAGATGTCCGGAATTTGTTCCGAAAGTGGCGAGACGATAATGAAAGGAAGAGCGAAGACGTTATGCAGCTTTGGGATGCCATACTGTCTGGCAAACAAAGCAAACTCGGAAACGAACGTCACCTGGTGCTGGAGCAGGTTATTATCGCGGCCCTCGATTGCAACCGCGTCGAAACGGCAGAACACTGTGTTAGCATACTTTCTGCCGAGTTTCCCGGCAGCCTACGCATTCAGAAGTACCGAGCGATGCTGCTCGAAGGGCTCGAAAGGTATGATGTCGCTCTCGACGAGTTGGAACACATTATTCGGAAAGATGAAACGAATGCGGCACCTCGGAAACGCAAGGTGGCCCTCCTCAAGGCCCAAGGGCGTACTGCGGAGGCAATCAGAGAGTTGTGCGAGTACATGAAAATCTTTATGTCCGACCAAGAAGGTTGGCATGAACTGTGCAATTTGTATCTGGCGGAGGGGGAATACGCTAAAGCTGCGTTTTGCATGGAGGAACTACTTCTTCACAATCCACACAGTCATCTGATCCACCAGCGACTGGCCGATATTCGTTACACGATGGTGAGTTGCAAGATGGATGAAATGTTGTATCCGGAATCTAAAACGAAATGTTACTGTCCTACAGGGCGGTCTCGATAACATCGAAATGGCCAAAACTCACTACTGTAAAGCGGTGAAACTAAATGTTAACAATCTACGGGCTTTGTATGGTCTATTTTTGGTAAGTGAAACAGAATACAAGAATTGGAAGACTTTTCTGCTAATATTTGAATTCCATTTCCAGTGCTGCGGACACATCACCAACTCGAAGGCCGCCATCCAAAAGCGAAAGGAGGCACAGAAACTAGCACAATGGGTCATGGGACAGATTCAGTCACGCACGGAACTCCCTGCGAAAGATACCAAAACGACCCAAACCAAATCGGGTAAAGGTGGAATCGACAGCAATGGCGAATTACAAGCGCTGGAGCAAGCGTTTGGTGGTTTGGATGTTGGAAAGTTAACCAATTGACCAATTTATCCTCGCATCATCCCCAATAGCGTGTATGAATCATCGTTGATCGATATCATTATTGAAGTTCATTCTTTTATCACACCTAGACGACGCACTTGCTATACACTACTTGCTAGTCCTATCTAATTTCACTTTCAAAGATATGCTAAGGATATGAAGAAGCTCTGAAAATTAATTATGTTCGAGTTTTTTTTTGTTTTTGAACCCATCGATGTAGAAACGACGGAAAACTAACACAGCCAATAGGATCATAATTTCCCTTACCAATGGGGCCGATTTATCTTCATCGTTATGATTTTATATCGGTAGATGTCGATAATAGAAAGAAAAGTACGTATTGTTCGTAAGGTGTAAAGTGGTCAAAAGAGAGAAATGCAAATTTATACGTTTCCTTTTCATTATCGCCTGGTTGAGGGGCATAATAAAGTTTTAAAATGATTTAGTATCCAATGTATTGGCATTTATTAAATCTTTTTTACCATAGAATGAAACTTAATTAATCTTTAAAAAAAACGTTAAGTTTTATTTACACCAAACTGAGTTATAGTGCATGTTGATTCAACTTGGTTATTTCCATGGCTTTGCTATCGAACTGTATAAGTATCACGACGTAGGTACTGATGTAACCAATCATCTGTAAATAACAAGTAATATGAACCAGGTGTATATTTCGATTAATTTTGTTCTTACTGATGCATAAGCCGGCCAATTCAGAGGTACGAAGCATGTTCTAATGCCTAGCGGACGATGGTGCAATTGCAGCGAGAGGGCTAACAACTGAAAGAAATCATGTTTCAATTTAACTTATTTTAAAATAATACTTCCTTCACATATCCAACTTTCCTACCTGGTCTTGCAGAAGATTATCGTTTGTGGTACGCAGCATTAGATGAACCAATTTAGAAAATCTTTTTGACTCGATTCGCGCCCAGGCCCCAAACAAAATCGTTGGCAAAACGAAAAGGCTGTTGTAAATGCTCCATGCAATTGTTAACCAGGCAAAGTTGTACTCCGTTTCGCCCATTACTACTGCAGCGCGATAGTACGAAAATAAGGTGAATATCAAAAGGGACGTGTAGGCAGCCAAGCACATGAAAACCTCCACTAGAAACAAAGCGTTTATGTGCTGAACAATGGCGGAAAGAACATTGTGTAAATCAGTAATGCCAGCCACCAAATGATGGAGCATTACGATATCTTTCCTTGCCTTTGATGCCGTTAAGGTCAGTCCGTTTTTCACCAACGTACACAGCAATTTTAATCTGCACCGTACGCTAAGCTCACAGGCCATGAACAAAATAAGGAAAATAATGTATGGAATATTACTAACGTCGATGAATGCCACCAGCAGGATCGTGCTAGTTTTGTTGAACACCATATTGCCGAAAATGGCTGTTGCAATGGACAACAGAACTGTAGCTATGCAAAAACCGGCCACCAGTCCGGTTAACCATTGATTGACTTCATCGCACCGCATACGAAAGTCCAACCGTTGAATTGTATTATCGAAGTACTGTACCGAAGATGATATTTTTGTTATCCTGTTTCTTTGACCGAGCATGTGGGACAGCTTTACTACGCTACCCGTTGTTGCTATCAGTAGAATTGAGGGCACTCCAACATCGAGTAAATATGAACCAGTGGCCATATGTAGTGGTTTGTATATCCAAGTTATCAGAACCACGATGACCTCTAATATAATAACGGTGATGAACAAAAATACGCTACGAAATGTTGTGCGTTTGGGACAGTACAGATCCGACCAAATTATTATTTGACGACTTAAACTTAGTCCGATGGATCCCGTTAAAACCTGTTTCAGTTGTTGACCGAATCTAGAAGAAGCCATCGCAAATAGAAACTAACTACTAATAGTTACATGGTAAAATTGTACAATGTTCGAACCTGAAAAAGTGTCATCAACCATGATTGGAATGAATAACTAAAGGCATTCAGGGAAGGTAAATTAACAATAACCCATAAATCGTTTTACTATCGTGGCGCTCTTATCGATGCCATATATTATTTAAATACGCGTTTGTTGGAGAATACATCGAAGACCGACGTCGGTACGCGTCTTTTCCGCAGATGCTACAGCAAAGTCACTCTGCTAGTGTTGCACATTCTAACATTTTGTTGCTTCCTTTACGTTCCGATTGGAAAGATCGAAAAATAACCAAATATCGTATTTACTTCGATCTGGCAGCCAATGCGCCAAGGTCGGCAATACACTTGTTAAGGTTTTCCTTCTCCTGATCTGGGGTAATCGATTTAACCACATTGTTTACAATCCAGTCGACCATGTGCTTCTGCGAGATGCGGCGATCCACGTTCTGGCGCTCAACCTGGTAGTCCAGGCGTTTCTTGACCTCACGATATGCATTCATGGCACGTTCGCGGTAGGCGGCTTCCAGTTGCAGAGCAACGTTCTCCTTCTTGGCTTGCATCAACATCGTCTGGCCTTCTGCACGCCATTGCTCCTTCTTTTCATCTTCGATGGCCTGGCTCAGCTGCTGGATGCTATTCTCGCGGCTTTCCTTCCACTCGTTTTCGATTTTCTGAAAAGGAACGCGAACATGAAACACGTCAAGACGCCTGATTTGTTGGCTGGCGATTTGTTGGCGTAGAAATACTCACATCGACTTCCTTGTCCAGGTAGCTAGCCATCGATGGGCCGAACTTCTTCACCGCGAACACAACCATAATGGCAAGCGACAGGCCATTGTAATATTCATGCTCCATAATGTAGATTTCCTTGGAGCACAAGTACGTCAGCAGACCGGCACCAAAAACATACGGACCAGTGACGCCGGTCTTGTTGTAGAAGAAAGTGAACCACTCTTCGGGCAGGAATCCCAGCCGAACCTTTCCTCCATGTTCCGGTCGCTTCGGGCGCTCAGCTGGCTGACTGGAAGCGCCACGGGCCAGCACTAGGGCTGCGGGCTTCTTGGCCGCTACCGACAGCAATCACGTAAGCAATTGAGATTTTAGTAAAGAAACCATTGTAATTCGATCGATTAAACAACAAAAGGGGCAACTGGCCAAGCGATCCCACTCGGTTGTTCAACTATTTAATTATCCTATCTTGATTGTTTCGCTATTTTCACGAACAAGAAACCGCAATTCTGACACTTGCCGATTACATAAACGTACTATACTCCGTCAGGATACCATGCTAGACTTGTTGTTCGTTTAGTATATTTCAGATGTACCTAACAAATTACGGCCCACCAACTATGCTCACCTGACAAAAGCACCGCTCTGGACAGCATTTTCAATTGCTTTAAAACAATTTACTCGATCGTTTTACTGAAGAAAGGGCCTCGCTGCGCTCTGTTCGGAGACGACGGAGAAAGATGGTCGACGGATTTTTTTTATATTTCCCTTCTGTCAAATCGAATCTGTCAGGGTTGCTTTTCACATATTAAGGCCTGATCACAACATTACGCCAAGGCATGCGTTTTTCATCCGTCAAAAGAATACCGTTTTCAACTGCAAATAATAGCTAAATTCTTCGAAATGCATACAATCCATAAAGAATTTTACTTAATTATAAATGCTAAAATAATTTGAACGCTAGCAGACATGTAACGCATTAGCACAGATCTAACCAATGCAGCAATCGCATCATCTAGGTGTGGTCGCAGCATCATCAGTTGTCAACAACAAACTCCGTCGTACCAAAAGCAGCTGTTGATCAGTAGTCATTTTTAGGAAAACTTGTTTGGATTTATTTTCTTCGAATACAGTATAATGGGGTTGTGTTCGTCGTGTTTTAAAGGATCTACCGAAGAATTGCTAACTCCAGATGCGGTAGGCTGTATGTCTCGCGGATAAAGGACCAAAGTTAATACTAATCACATTCATTGCGACCGTAGGAAGTAAGGCGACAACAACAACGCGAAGCTGCAGAACGACGAAGGATTGAACAAGAATCTCGAGGAATCAAAGATTTGGATAAAGTGCGTAGGCAACAGCAGCGAGCGGCGGAACAAGAACGACGGGAACAGGAAGCCAGCAGAATGGGAGGCCAACCGACGCTTAAGGTAATACTGCCTTCATGAATAAATTTCTCTGCAAGAAGAGACGAAAGAAGCCGAAAGGCTCAAAGTCTCCATAAATCCTCATACTACTGTAGTAGTAGTATGTTCTCTGCAGGATCTATCTAAACAAATCTTTTCTTTTCATTGCAGTGGCAGCAAGATTAACGGTGGAGGATTTTGGACAATCTTATCGTATTTACTTGTGCGAGCAAAAACCCTTTTTATGAACTTATGTATTGTTAACTTGTGTGTATGATGGTGTTTATTTATGTTTGATGAAAATCAAAATAAATCCAAATCATAGAATCTACAGTGTTTAATTAAATTAAGTCAGCTATTGAACAAAAAAAGGTGAAAAATTTACTCTTTTCTGATTCATCAGATGTATCCAATCCCACCAGATGACCACTGTAAGCGGGTGTTTACAAACGCAAGGCAACAACAAAACGATAGCAAACTGTCAAAAACTGTTTTAGCTTCTTCTGCGGTCATTTTCTTGTACTCGACGGGAAGTGAAAACAGTTGAGCCGTGGTCGTAGACCGCACCGTCCGTTTAATTTGAGCTTGGATACCGCCGGTTCGGTTTAAGATTCAGTTACGTGTCCCAAATTGTGGTGTTGCTGCGCGCCGATTAGATTTTGTGCTTCAGTCGAGTGTGGTTCTACTTGTCGTGATACCGGGGGAAGCTCTGGTTTCGATTCGCAGAATGCTCAATATTCCGAACGAGAAGGTAAGCCGATAAGATAACCCGTGCCCTGATTAGTCTCACTTTATAAGTTTACACTTTAATGAAAGATAGTCTGATGAGATGGCTCTTCCCGAGCCGACGTTTTTCATTTTGTTTAACTCGTAACCTTGGACGACCTTGGCCTCTGCAGGGAATGAATGAGATGTTGAACAACATCTGATGACAATCGGGTGAATTAGCTTAAGCTTAAACCAGCCAAAATGGATCCGAGGCAACGACTACATTAATTACATTTTAACTGTGCTATTTATTGGCCGCCCCTCTGGGACCCTCCTTTATGTAACACAACCCTACACCAGTTCTATACTGTGCTAAGGTCGCATCTTATCTTTTGCAAATCACTACCTGTGGCCATTGCTGTTTGATTAGGTTCGCTATGTTATTTTCCAAACTCTACTGGTCAACGGAATATTTACAAATATGAGGCACAAAATTACGCTTTCTCACCACTCGTATACATCTACTTGCCCCACTCATCTTCCGTTGTAGGGATGAAAGTAGCGTAACCTTGTCTTTCCACTACAAAAAGACGCTGATTCGTTATCATTCTCTCGAAGCTGGCAATAGTCCTATCGCTAATGCACGGGTCTGTCTCGGGAGATTTGAACGTTCATACTTACTGGAAGCACACGCAATAGCAATTCAGTCCCGTTTAGGTCGAAGAAGAGGCCACACACGCTACTTGGATCGTTTTAAATTCTACAACTGGAACTGATCCCGACGAGTTTACTTGTACCGTTCAGGCAGTGTTTAATATCGTTTCCGTAATAGTTGCCACTGATCGCCGGAAGTTAATTGAACCTGTTATATGTGATCGTACAATTTGGAAAACGACCATCCAAATTACACCTATAAAAGCGCAAAATGACCGGTGCCATCGACTTGCTACTAAGTGTAAGTTTCATTAGGGTGCATTTATATATATATATATATCGTACGATCATCGTTGATCATAACAAAGTAAGGCTTAAGGTGAGCCAAACCGCGTCCTTGCAGTGATAGTATGACCTTAGCTCTTCCGGTGAAGCTACCCTGTCGCAGGACGCATCATTCGAATATTTTTTGAAGAACAAATGAAAGTCAACAGATATGAGACGTGAGATAAGAGTAACGGTCGCATATAAAGTAATACGACTAATCTGGAAATTTGTAAATCATTTTTTGGATGCTGAATGTCTTTGAAGAGATTGTATTTCCAGTAACGTTTCTCCTTATCCGAGAAGATCGAACTCAAAGCAAAACGTGTTTTGGGGGAACATGTGGTTTTGTGATATCAATTTCCAAACCATGTCGTAAAACAATACATCTCAGCGCAGATGTGAATACGATCGCCAACATTTGTACAGTTGTGGCCAACAGCAATGATGAAACGAGGGATACCAAAACCATGATCACTCTGCCAAACGAGTGACACCAAACCAAACTATGACTAGATAAATGTCGACTAAAGTTGCTTTTTGAATGTTTGTCGTACAAAATGTTCCTCACTTTTATATACTTAGCGTAATAAACCCTCGTGCGATCAGTAGAGTTTTGTTTAAGGGTGTTATCGTATCATGCAATGGGGTTAGTTGAGTAGGTCACGTTGCTTCACATTTCCGAAGACCACTTGTGCAGTATTATTGCTGAGGATTAATTACACCAATGAGGAAGCTTTGTAACAGCTTGTTTTGCCTACTTTGGTGGCGCTAAACTTAAAGCAGATAGTGTTATCAGTTTACGAGTATATTGCAAAATAAAAGTACAATAGTACTACAGATCAACCAATAGCATTATGAGGAGTTGTGTCATTGCAGCTGTTCCAAGGTCAAAAATATGAACTCCAAGGTGTTGGCCCTGATGTATAAAGGAAAAAGAACGGCAATAAACAGTATCTATCATCAGCATGACTGGCATTAAAATACGACCCACTAGTCAAACTGGAAAGCTTTGTAACATTCTAGCGAACCAGAATTTATGATCAGCAAGAACCGGGTTTCAACTACACAAAACTGTAATATGATTGATTGATGGTAAGCCAGCATAACTTTTTGTCGTTGGGTTAGGTTAAGAATACCGGTAATTCTACCGTCTCACAATTTCGGCAAGATTATCTTTTTCCACACTACACGACAACTTGTCGAGCACTTTAAAGCAACTTGCGCCGGTGACCAGAATACGCGTTCAAAATGGGAAGGGGTTTCTGTGAAGCAAAAATCTATAAAAGACTTTGTGAATCCTCTCAATGCTTCAGTATCGCGCAGTGAGATGATCAGCAGCCGTTGGCTGGAAGATACCTGTTCGTGTGGCTTTTGTTGCTTAGATTGAGGAATTGGTTAATCATAGTGTCGAGACTAGAGTCAATGTCCAGATTTGGTGGAACAATTGAAAAACGTTCCCACTGCCATCGGAGCGCGGTTCTCGCAGGAAGCGTCTAGAAGTCAACGTAACGTTAAGTTCGAAACCGGGTGTGATGTTCAGATTACAGAACTCATGCATCGTGCTTAACGCCAAGGCAGTCAACGGTAGTGCGGATGCGGGAAAACCGCATTTTAAAATGTTCCATTCCAACGTAAGCAATGGGCAGGTTCGTTTGCAAAGCATAATTATGTTAAGGCCTTCTCGTAAAGTGCAGTTGACCTCCTCAAGAACACCACGTGACCGTGAAACCAACTCGTGGTTTGGCGCACCGATGAATATTTTATTTTGATCTATTAGTTGCGCTCGAAGCCTCCTTAATGCTGAACATCATTTCTATTTTAATAACTATTGAGCCGAATGAATGACAAGCAAAAAATCATGCGGAATCTAATCTACGATCACTTTTGCGTAATTTGTAGACCAACATTTTCTCTGAACCCTATTAAACGGAATCCAACGTTTCGAGATTAAATGACTGTTGCAAATGGGTTCGTTGAAGGTTGCTCAAGCGACAAATGTTAGCCAGCGCGTAACTGCTTTGTATCATGTTCGTGTCCATGACTCATCAATGTCAATGTCCATATTCATCGCATATTTTTATACAATGATAGTGCAAGATCGTTAACTCTGGTTCAAATTGGTTTGTTTTTATTTTGTCTACTTTTTTAGGTACGTGGACACCAGCGTGTACCATCGGACACGAAGGAGTTCCACGAAGCGACCAAGCGTGATGCATTGATGCGTCTGAAGAAAGACTTGGACAATTTGCTGGAGACGGTTGAAGATGTGCGGCGTCCGACAGTTCAGAAGGAAATGTGCGGCTTCGAAGCACTCTACCACCGATTCCTGCAGGAGGATGGACCCTCGGTCGAATGGGATCGGATTGAGAAGCTGCCAGAAGGCGCGGTGAAGGATTATTCGACGATTAAATCGCCCCAGGAAGATCACATCCGCGACATGCTGGACAAACTAGTGGTGGTGAAGCTTAACGGCGGTTTGGGCACGTCGATGGGATGTCATGGGCCCAAGAGTGTGATTCCCGTGCGTAATGATTTGACTTTCCTCGATCTAACTGTCCAGCAGATCGAGCACTTGAACAAAAAATACAATGCGAACGTACCACTGGTCCTCATGAACTCGTTCAACACCGACGAAGACACGGAGAAGGTTATCCGGAAGTACAAAGGTTTCCAGGTGCAGATCTACACTTTTAATCAGAGCTGCTACCCACGAATCAGCCGGGACTCGCTACTTCCGGTAGCTAAAGATTTTGCCATCGAGAATGATATTGAAGCGTAAGCACAATGCTAATCTACATTGTGTGACTTCAGATTTTAAATACCCTTTATCTTTATTTACAGATGGTACCCACCTGGTCACGGCGATTTCTACCAATCGTTCCAAAACTCGGGACTGCTGAGAAAGTTCATTGAAGAAGGTCGGGAGTACTGCTTCCTCTCCAACATTGATAATCTGGGCGCAACGGTGGACATAAAGATTCTGAACCGTCTAATCGGTGATGATCGACAAGGTGACAAGCCGATAGAGTTTGTGATGGAGGTGACTGATAAGACGCGTGCCGATGTGAAAGGTGGTACGCTGATAAACTATGAGAACAAACTGCGACTATTGGAAATCGCGCAGGTACCAAAAGAGCACGTTGATGACTTCAAATCAGTCAAGACGTTCAAATTCTTCAACACGAACAACATTTGGGCACGCCTGGAGTCGATTGAGCGAGTGCTCAATGCAAAGACGATGAACATGGAGATCATCGTGAACAACAAAACATTGGACAACGGTATGCGCGTGATCCAACTGGAAACGGCCGTCGGTGCAGCGATGAAGTGTTTTGACGGAGGCATCGGTATCAATGTTCCACGGTCCAGATTTTTACCCGTCAAGAAAACTTCGGACTTGCTACTCGTGATGTCCAACTTGTACAGTCTGAAATACGGTTCATTGGTAATGTCACCGCAACGCATGTTCCCCACGACGCCACTGGTCAAGTTGGGTGACAATCATTTCAGTAAGGTGAATCAATTTCTCAGCCGTTTTGCCAATATTCCGGACTTGATCGAGCTCGATCATCTTACCGTGTCTGGCGATGTAACATTCGGGCGTGGTGTTTCCTTGCGAGGTACGGTTATTATCATAGCTAACCATGGCGATCGTATTGATATCCCGGCCGGTGCTATCCTAGAAAACAAGATTGTATCCGGTAACATGCGTATTCTTGATCATTGAAAAACTCGATGGCCGCTTAAATTTACACCCCAGGCCAGTTAGTTTCTTAGGAGCTTTATTACTAAAGAATGCGTTGTGCTACGACCATTTAGAAACGTGGTTATCGTTAAATGATGAAAAAGCAATACAAAAAAATAACTAAAAGACGGACTTAAAGCTCTCATGTTTGATTGGTTTATGTAGTTTAGATGGTGTTTCAATGCGTGTTTTTTGTATCATTGTTGTTTAGTGATGTTATCCGCACAAAATACTTCAAATAAATAAGAGAGTTTTTTTTTAACATGGGCGTTAAATAAAACGGTTGGATCAAAGCATGGACTTGAAAATTTTTTTACGAAAATAAAGCCTGTCGATATATGGTCATGCAAACATGAGAAAAAGTGGTCGCGTTTGGATATATTTTAAGTTGTACAACTAAACGCCCTGATGCTTTAGTGTACGGTGCTTTTGCTAGTATTGTTAAACATTTTAATTAGGTAATTTTGTCGAATTTCAAATCGAATTCTAATCGCTCGGATGTCGACAGCTGTCATTTTTTGTTTTGCACTGCAGCATCAAACGTAGGCGAACCGGGAATTTGACCACTATTTGTTGCCCCCAAGGTTATTTAACCGGGCGCTTACATTTGACAACCGATTGTTTACAAAAATCCCGTTCGTCGCATTCCATTCTTTTTGGCTCTGATAAAGTTGTGTCACGTAAAGTACCGGTGCTAGGCTCGTAAATGATTGCCAACGGCAGTTAAATATCCAATTATTGCTGACGGAAACTCCGCACGGGGGTTATGCGAAGGTGCTCAAACACATCTGGGTTTATTCCTTTGTAGCGGCGATAGTTCTGTGGCGTGTGTGTGTTTCTCCGCCACATAGTGCTAATTGTAGGCCTTGGTAAAGTAGCACAATTAGATTGTGAACAGAGATCGGTTCGGCAGCGTACCGTGTGTGTGCGTCAGTATTTTCTAAAGTAAACCAAAGATAGTTTGGAAAGACTAAGTTCTAATATTCAACATGAGTGGAGAACCAGACAAGGCGGCAAAAAAACAGAAAACAGTAAGTATTCGGTATAGCATTTCGATACAACAAATCTAGTATAGAAAGTGATGGAACATGGGGGGAACATTGTATAGTTTCATAAGTATTGTCAGAATTTCACAATTTGTCACCCAACTAGCCAGCAAGTTTTGCAAATTCTGCCTAGATAATAAATTAAGCTACTAATGTTTCCGATTGGTAGAGTTCGTGTCCAGTTTCAAGAAGCCTATTTCAAATTAACACCTATCACTTGCAACATGCTGATCTTGCTACGCGGTTAGTAGTTTTACATGTTGGATTCAGTTTAAACGGATGAAAAAAGGTAGTAGAAACATTCTCAAAACACGTGATGTACATATGTTGATGGACAAAACGTATGGCGTACTTTCGGCATAACACTAGTGTGCCATATGGAATGTGAATTATCTATCGAATGTTAGGCATTGGTGCTGATAGCAAGTACAGAATATTTGCTGATAAATATGGAATTATCTGAAATAAATAATAAGCATTGTTGGCTTGCTAGACTTTACGCTCATTGAATGAAATTATCAAACAAAGCATATATTAGCCATACTTTTTAGCAATGGTTGCTTGATTAACACGCCGTTCACGGAATTGTGTAGTGCTGAGTTGACAAAAGGCATGTTAAATTGCATACGTTGCACTTCTGCAGCAATTCTTTAATTTAAAAAATAACCATACTCGAACGTTACAGTTATCAAATAGGTTTATAGCAGCCGATAGTTGTACATGCTGGCTCGAGTGGCAAGGGTCATCGAGCGCACAAGTAACGTGACAAGTGCTTTGGTGGACTGAAAAATCTAGAGCATAATTCAATCATACGCACACCATAACCCTTTGCGCGTTGATTACATTGAGCTCCAAGTTGGGTCCATTGAGTAGTTGGGTTAATGAGCTGCAAGGTACGGCCTGATGTGCCAGACGTTGCGGAGTTCGATTATGGTGCGCGGTTGTAATAAATAAATAGGATAGAGCGTTGGCTCATGAGTACTGCTCCTAATGCGTCTATACGCAGTGGCGGATTTACATTTAA
This sequence comes from Anopheles sinensis, assembly GCA_000441895.2. Taxonomy (NCBI): domain Eukaryota; kingdom Metazoa; phylum Arthropoda; class Insecta; order Diptera; family Culicidae; genus Anopheles; species Anopheles sinensis. Next base: position 394,468 of record KE525262.1, on the reverse strand, counting down.
TGGGGCCCTAAGCGGGAAAATGAACGGGGCCCCTATTCTATACCGTAAAAAGTGAAAAATATTCGTGTTATTTATACGCTTTTCAGCTAATAAAATATTACCTCTTTTTTTATAATTAATGAGTTTATCGGCGAACTCCTCGAATTGATTTTATCAATTATTTCTAACAATTCTAATTCAATAAATAGAATATTATTGCGTAATTATACTTCACCCGCTAAAACCCTCGTAAAACCCTAAAACTAAAAAGTTTAGACCTGTTCTTGATATATTCTAAAACATTGCTTTTTTGAAAAAAAAATACAAGGTTTTTCCAATTTGGATAAACTATAAAACATTTTTTCCGTTACTATGATCATATACCCAATTATCCTTTAATTATTTCGTTATGGTTCTAAGCACTCATTTTCATAGGATACAGTAAAATTATCCATGATTGTAAGATTTACCTCGTTCTAATTTATTACCGGTCGATCTTTAAAGAATGTTGATGAATTCTATAGAATATTTATTTCAGTAAAAATTTTGCGCCGAACTTGGGCTTTGGTGGCTCGGGGCCCCTTCCGAGCTCGGGGCCCCCCGCGGCCGCTCAGTCCGCGCACCGTTAAATCCGCCACTGTCTATACGGGGCCACGCGTTCACCTGAAGTCGGTTTGTCTGAAGCAGGGAATTTGTGATGAACTCTGGCGTGTGCTGTTGAAAAATATTTACTGCTTATTTCCTACCGGTAGTTCCACCGTTGGCAAAATAAGTTTGGAAAACTGTTAAAGTGAGGAGGAAAAAAAACAATCCAAACCCAACCACAACAAAACAGTACGAGCTAAGGGTCGTACGATCGTCTTGTTTCGGTGTGTCGATCGATCGTTGGAAACTTTCACCCAGACGACGAAAGTCGCCACCAAGCTATAAGAGCGATCTTCCGCATTGGCCGCATCATAATCATTGCAAAAGCGAGTTTCTTCGAGCACAGCTTCCAATCTTCGAGCAATCGCGTTCCACCGGTCAACGTGATCGGATGTGTTCCTAAGATCAGGGATTCCCGTTTCGTTGACTGCGTTGTGCAACATTAGTGAAACGCTGTGACGTGCATGAGAATTTTACAAAGTTTAAAACAGTGCCACCATTACAGTTGCGTGTTTGATAAATCAAACGATTGTGCGAGAAATAGGGCAGCCGTAACGTTCAATTTCAATAATTCTCAAAATTTAGGACGATCGTAGTACAATGTTCGTCAAGCGCAGGAAAATTGCCAACTTCAATAATAACTCCTTTCTAAGTAACTCCAACTATGAGAATGATTGTGTTAAACGAATCCTCCCAGCAAAGACGCGCTGCAGTAAGCACAAGGACTGCCCGGGAAATGTTTCGGCGGAGGTAAGTTACGCGAACCTATGCGGGTTCACTTTTCCGCAAACCATAATCTTACCCAATGTATCCTACACGCGGGAGACAAAAAAAGTGAATCCAACCCGAACCTTCAGGATGGTCCTCGACATCATCTTGTGTATTGAAACTTTCACTTATGCGAACCACTGAATGATCGCGATCCTCCTTCCTTATGCAAAACAACCAACTCCGTTGAGAAATTTATGGCAGGCACTTCTCCAGAGATGAGTGTGAAATTTACACGAAAAAAAAATCCAAAGAGAAGACTTCACAACGGTTATGACATAGGAAAATAGGAGTAAAGGGAATAGCTTGTAAAGCTTTCTTATTTCATCCCACGAGTGTGGAAATTGATTGGTTATGTAAAAGACAGGAGGGTCAATGAACTGCTTTTGAACCGATGTTTTTTTTAATATGATCTAAGTAGGGTCTGGCCAAGAAAACAATAAAAATGTAAAATCTCTTGAACGGATAAAATGTGCGAATGGTTCAAAACTTGCATTTCAAAAAGTGACCAATGCATTTATTCACCTTGTTGCACACACCCTTCATTCCCTTTTTATTAATAAAAAAAACTGGGATGAGGCCTAAACTATCTTCCTAAATAAATTTTCACCTGATGATCGATAAAGCAAAGGATTTCGATTCCGTGGTACCATACGATCATGTCCACTTTGCAGAATTTAACATCATCCAAGTCAATATCGCGTGTAATGTGCGTGATCGTTGTCGCTCATTTATCATGAAACAAACAAAGTGTACCGTCCTTTGGCACTTAGAAGGTTTTATTTAAACCCCACGTTGCCTCGAGCGTAAAATGCAACAAACGGGTAATGTGTTCCCTTTACTGTGCTCGACGTTCTCGCGGGTACACCATTGCTGCTGTGTCGGGTTATCTTGGATGGTGGATTGGGGTGCAGCTGGGAAAGGAGACGCATCTAACGGCAACCCGTCATACAGAACAAACAACTTATCTGTGTAAGCTTATTATTGGCTATGTTTCCTACCTACGTTGTCATGTACTTAAGACTTGCGTCTCGAGACGCTTCACGTCATTCGACGCCTTTCCGTGTGCGTGTTACGATGCAAGAGGTGGATTTTTGCTGTTATTTTTTAAACGAAGATCAGATCTATAGTTGATCGTGCAGTATTCATTGGTTTCGTTTCTCTTTCTCTCGCTCTCTTCTTTCCACAGTGTCTTCAAGTAGCGACAAATGTCACCGAGCAGAAGCATAATGTATCGCGCGAAATACGGGGTCAAAACCTTGGCCTATGTCGGGGGTTCCGCGGGTGTACGGTGTGGCTGACGGGGCTGAGTGGCGCTGGCAAGACTTCGATCGCGTTCGAGCTGGAAGCCTACCTGGTGTCGAAAGGGATTCCTTCTTACGGTCTCGATGGCGACAATATACGCACGGGGTTGAACAAGAACCTCGGCTTCTCGCAGGTGGATCGGGAGGAAAACATCCGACGTGTGGCGGAAGTTGCCAAGCTGTTCGCCGACAGTGGCGTGGTAGCGATCTGCAGCTTTGTGTCACCGTTTGCCGAGGATCGTGAGATGGCCCGTAAGATCCACAAGGATGCCGATCTGAAGTTTTTTGAAATCTACATCGATACGCCGTTGGAAGTTTGCGAAACGCGCGACACCAAGGGACTGTACAAGAAGGCCCGCCAGGGAATGATTCAGGGCTTCACAGGCGTAACGCAGGCGTATGAGGCTCCAGAGTCGCCCGATTTGCGCGTAAGCACGGAAGGACTGTCGATTCGAGAATCGACGCACAAGCTGATAACGCTGCTTGAGGACGAAATGATCATTCCAAAGTTCCTTAAAGAGGACGAGGCTCTGCCGGAGCTTTTCGTGTCGGAGGCACTGAAAGTGGCTTTGGAGGCGGAGGCAAAAACGTTGCCGGCCATACCTATCACCACGGTAGAGTTGCAGTGGCTGCAGGTTCTAGCCGAAGGTTGGGCCTCCCCATTGCGTGGATTCATGCGCGAGCAGGAGTATCTGCAATCGCTCCACTTCAATTGTCTGCAGAATGACGACGAAGCACTGCGTGTCAATCAATCTGTCCCGATAGTGCTGTCGGTTAGTGCATCCGATAAGGAGCGGTTGGAAGGAGTCAGTAGCCTTACGTTGCAGTACGAGGGGCGCCCGGTGGCGGTGCTGCGGAAGCCGGAGTTTTTCGTCCAACGGAAGGAAGAACGCTGTGCTCGGCAGTTCGGTACAACGAACCGCGACCATCCGTACATCAAGATGATCTACGAATCCGGCGAATATCTCGTCGGTGGCGAGATCGAGGTGCTAGAGCGTATCCGATGGAACGACGGTCTGGACAGCTACCGTCTGACGCCGAACGAGCTGCGTCAAAAGTTCCGCGAGATAAAGGCGGACGCCGTTTTTGCATTCCAGTTGCGTAATCCCATCCATAACGGGCACGCTTTGCTGATGAGCGACTGCCGGCGGCAGCTGTTGGAGCGGGGCTTCAAGAATCCGGTATTATTGTTGCATCCACTCGGTGGCTGGACGAAGGACGATGATGTACCGCTGCCCGTGCGCATGGCGCAGCATCAGGCCGTGCTGGATTCGGGTGTGCTTGACAGACAGCATACCGTGTTGGCAATCTTTCCTTCACCAATGATGTATGCTGGGCCGACGGAAGTGCAATGGCATGCAAAGGCTCGTACGTAGACACACATACATACTTGTGTTGAATCGTTTTTGTAATGCTTTTTTGTTATTTATTTCAACCAGGTATGAACGCCGGAGCGAATCATTATATTGTGGGACGCGATCCTGCCGGAATGCCGCACCCTGATAAGACGGTCTATCCCGATGGAAACCTCTACGACGGAACACATGGAGCGCGAGTTCTTAAGATGGCACCAGGATTGGATAGCATCGAGGTAAGCCGGCGCATTGCTTTCAAGGGATCATGTTTACCAACGCCATTCTAATCGCTCTCGCAAATTTGCCGTTTTAGATTCTTCCCTTCCGCGTGGCAGCTTACGACAAATCGGTTTCTAAAATGGCATTTTTCGATCCAAGCCGAAAGGAGGAGTTTGATTTCATTTCCGGTACGCGAATGCGAACGCTCGCGCGCAACGGTGAGAATCCGCCCGATGGTTTCATGGAGCCAAAGGCTTGGCAAATACTGTCGGAGTACTACCAGTCGCTCCAGAGCACGAAGTAGTGCTAATAAGGCTATTGTTGGAAAAGGATTTTCTTTGTTTTTGATATACAAGCATAGATTTGATTTACTTTTGGACATCGAGAAAGGCTCCGTAGAACATGGCATTACTCGGTTCTTTTAAATGTTGCTGCTTTATGTTAAAATAATCTCTATCTGTAACACACGACCACACTTTATGATGTTGTAAATGCACCGGGTAAATAAAGCGCCGAACTGGGTACGTTCCTACGACTTTCTCAACTGAACGTTAAAAGCAACACAAGGACACTCCAACCTTATTTCTTAATGCGAAGGTATTTTTTATTCACACAAACCTTGTTAGACGACTTCCTCGCGCAGTAAGTAACATATTTATCTGTGTGCAATGTGACGGCAGAGTCACCGATTTGCTTTCTTTAGCCGGATAAATGTTAATCATATTCATCTTAGAAGATTGCAGACACGCAATTCGAGACCATAGTAGTTTGTTACGTGTCCGCGGCGTAACTGGAAACTTTAAAACTGCCATCGCTACGGAACTACCGACAGCCGCAATTGGTTTGCAGTCGGAAAAAGTAACAATGGAATATTCAATCCTCGCTCGCTGATGACCAATAAAATTCAGCTTCAGCATCATTATTTATCTAGCTCTAATATTTACAAACGAAAATCTTACAGCTAGAAAAGATACACCAAGATCGACATCCATCGGCGGCATATCTTTACATCCTCCTGCGCGGTCGTGTTTGGAACGCACAACTGCGCGTTTTGCTTCGCTTCTATTTGGGAAAATCGGCCTCGCTTGCAATGATTCCTTTGTGAGCCATCATGTCGTCGATGTACTTTTTAATTTTTCGCTCAGCTGAAAAGGTAATTGTAAAAATAAAATACATAAAATAGAATGACGATGGTCCGACTTCCTGTCTTCCGACTTTAACGTACCGGTTACATCGGCTTCGTAGAATTTATGAGAAATTTTCCTTGCCAGCCCTTTGAACAATTCTTTCGAACATATCTTCTCTTCGCGATAGTACGGCATTAGGAATTGAATCACGCAGCTGGCCAGATTTTTCTTCTTCTTTTCCATTTCGGCCAGCTGTGAGCCGGAAGGTGTCGATCCGGCAGAGTCGGGAGGCCCTCCAGGCGTGAGACTGGCCGAAGAATGTATTAGGTGCTGCTGCTGGTTGGCGACCGCCGTGACATTGTTGTTCACGTTAACGCTCACATTAGCGACAGTGTTTAGGACAGCAGATTGTTTCGGTAGAGCTCCGCTCTGCAACATTATGCCGCCGGAAGTGCTTACATTAGCTCCCGCTATTCCAGTGTACCCGACCATCGGAATGCCCGCGGGGGCAGATGAAACCGGTACACCGCCCCCGGAAGACGGAGAACTTTTAGGAATACCGGCCAAACGCGGATCGATCACGGCTCCATCGTACGGTGAACGGTGATCGTACGTGCGCTGATTCTGAGTGTGTTTTTCGTGATGCATGGAAGTTTGTGGTGGTGGTGATGCGGGAGAAGATGAAGGAAGCGGCGCCGGCGATGGAGGCACGTAGTTTGCGTGCAAGTACTGGTGTTCCGGTTCCGGAGAGGGTGACATTGGTGGCGGAGATGCAGGTGGAGGCGGATGATTATCCTTTGCCCGGTTGCTGCTGGCCAGAGTCGGTTCGGGATCGTCGTCCCACATGTCCTCGTTGTTGAGCATCTGCGAGGAACTACCACTGCCAGTGGTCTTCTGTGGCCCATAACTGTTGTACCCGGACGACGATCCCCCTCCCGAAGCATATGTTGCACCGATACCGTAACTTCCGCCTGCTGCAGCCGAACCGCTCTCGGCGTAGTGCGATATTCGTTTTTTCGGGGCCACGTAGCTGATGAACTCTTCCTCTGGCGACGGGGACGGCGGGCGTCGGGCAGGTTGGTGGTGGTGGTTGTGCTTCATACTATTGTTCGCCTCGTGCTCGTCCTCGTAGCCACGCTGCTTTTTGGTTAGGCCACGATCATACTCCCGATCGTACTCCTCCTCTTCGTACTGTCGCTTCCGTCTTCGCCCCACCTCGTCTTCTTCCCAGTCTCGCGAGCGAGAACTACCCGAACGGTAGGAGTAGGAACGTTCTCGTGAGTACGATCGGCTGCTTTCGCGCGATCGTTTGTAGGAATTCTTTTGCTTGGTTCGCGATCGCTCACTTGAATATCCCCGAGACCCGGACCGGGATCGTTCCTTATACGCGCGGTCCTTCGAAGCCGTCCGCGAACCAGACGTCGATCGACGGCGATGATCACTGTGTTCGCTCAAACGGCGCGTCTGTGGCGGCGGGTCTTGGTACGCTTCATTCGACACGTACTCTACCGACGGGGATCGTGGCGAACGAGGGGATCGGGGTGATGGTGGCGAACGGGGAGATCGTGGAGATCTCGGTGGTGATGGTGGGGATCGCGGTGATCGTGGCGAACGGGGCGAACGCGGTGATCTTGGCGAAATCGGAGAGGTTGGAGGCGATCTAGGCATTGGGGCGCCGATCGCTAGTGGCGCAGGAGCTTGTCCTGGTGTTGCCAGTTCGTTGCTAGAACGTCTGCCATCCTTCTTTGGATCAGCGTCCCACATGTCACCATCGTCGATCGTCATCAGTCCGGATCCGGATCCGCCTGCCAATGCTGCCGAGGACGACGAGCAGGTACTATTTTTGGCGCCAAAGTATGAATTGATCGATGACTGACTGAGGCCGTCGCGGTCCCGCGAGCTGCTAGGTTTTATCAGCAGCTTCGAGGATCGCTTGCGATCCCCATTCCGTTCGCTCCGGTGATGATGGTGGTGGTGATGGGAATCGTGCTTCTTGTCATGACCGTCTGAACGAAGCTCTTGGACGACATTGTCGCCATACTTGCGCTTCAAATCACCCTCGATCGTCCGATAATCGCCGCCCATGGCGGCACGGTGTTTAGGACAGTGCTCCTTCAGTCGAGGAAGAAGTATTTTGTCAGCCATGGCCGATTTAATAGCGGTAACCTACGGAAAGGTATAAGCATTAAATTGCTAATCTAGCAAAGTTTAGCCTGTCTCGGCAACATTGACGCTGCACCAATTAACCACGCGCAGAAGAGAGGAAGAAAACTAAATTTTTATTTCGTTTCGCAATGCATAACTGAAAAGTGCTACGATGGGTCGCGATGTCAAGCTTTTCTTTACCGGGACAATTTTTGTTTTTTTTGCTCATTATCTGCCAATTCGAAAGCTCAAGGGCATAACATATTTTTTTCCTTATTAAGAAAAATATTTGCATATGCTAACAATAATACCTGGTCATACTTTTGAACCTTGATTTTTGATATATTGATTGCTTGGGCGCGGATTGCAGGATAGTCTTCTTCACAGGTTGATCTGATCGTTGAACCCGGCGCATTTTCACTGGTAAACGCAAAGGCAACACAAACGAGCAACAGAGGAAAAGTGTGGTTGAGTTGGCGATTGAGACGGATACTCAGAACAACATAAGTTGATGCCGATGGTGTGCTAACGCCGAAAGTTGGTTGGGTGGAAGTTGAGCAAAGAACCTACGGATGGAGTTTGCAGGCCGCAAACGCACTCTGGTGAATGCTTTTCCAACACCTTGCGCCTTCCGTCGATTGGGTCTGGGTCGACGATATTGCAGCCGTTTGCCATACGCGTCTACACTGTGGCAACTTGTGTTGGAATTACACGTTTATCGTTGATAGGCGTAGATTGATATGGATTGTTATGCTTGCAAATTGATTTGATTCACAAAAAGCGAAAAAACGCACCTTGATTGAAAGTTTCTGAACTGATAGGTGAAATGGCGGTAAATAAGTATATTTGATTGTACTAAGAGGCCATATGTCCTAGGACGTATGCAAAAATAAAATGAAGGTGAGAAAACAGTTCTATTGAATTTCACCCAGACTGACAATGGCGTCTGGGTTGCAGCGTGGGAACACAATTTTGCTCGGAGTGATCACCAATCATCTCACTTACCTGCTTAACAATCGCTCGATGGTACAGACTTTTCACGGTATTTTTGGTGAATGCCTCATACTCCATCTCGACGGCGATGTCCTCGAAGTCCTTGTACACCAGGCTATAGTCGGGTTCTTCGATACCCTTGCAGTATTCCACATTTTTCTTCATCAAATCGGCCAGGGTGGTAACGTTTGTTTCGCGAGTCGCAATCGTCAAACCACTCACTTTCACGGGAGTCTGCATTGCAAATTTTACACGCCCGATCGTTGCGGAACGATGCATACTCATTTCCTTTGCACACGCTGCTTTGCGTAGGGCGAACTGTTTTTGGATCAGTAAAGCGGATTCACTCTGTTTGCGCTTGTCACGACCTTCGCTGTAGCTATTGCTGCTGCCGTCATAATACTCATTATCTGCTCCTTTGCGGCCACCACCGTACAAATCTGACGGATCCTCATCGTATACGGTCATGGTTTTAAGTTTCCCAGTGTAAGCGAGCTGCTGGAACATTTCTATCGCCTTTTCAACCTTTTTTGAATTCGTGCACACGTCGCACATGTTGCGACAGTCTGGCGGATCGTCGCCAAAATAATCCGAGAACAACCGATGCCGGCAGCGAGCAGTTTCACAAAATTCCACCATCTTTTCAAAGTTTTTCACAGCCTGCTTTGTAGCCTCCTCTTTGTGCGTATCTTTGCTCTTCTGCAAATCCTGGCGGAGTAGGAATTCTATGGATTTGCACTGCTCTCGGCAGTGGTAAATGCGGCAGTAGGATTTCTTTCCATCGCGACCAGCTCGACCCGATTCCTGGTAGAAGGCGGCCACGTTCTGCGGATTGTCCCAATGCACGACAAATCGCACCGAGCCTTTATCTACTCCCATGCCGAAGCTGATAGTGGCCGCTATGGCAACGTACTTGCCCTCCATCCAGTCCTCCTGGACTTGCTCTCTTTCCGACTGCTTAAGTCCGGCATGATACGGCACCGTACGAAGGCCAAGCTTTGTCAAGCTAGCGGCTACACGCTCGGTATTTTCCCGTGTGCGGCAGTAAATAATGCCACAGGCACGTTTGCTCTGTAATGAAAACAACAACTTGTCAGTACAGCAGTAGTGTTGTAGTTTTGGGAATGAAATGTTCCTACTTACCGGCTTCACTTCATCCTGTTTGCCCAGAATACCTTCGATGTATTCTTTTAAATGCAGGTAGTCGTCCTGGATAGAGTTTTTGAATACAACGTCGTAGTATAGATTATGTCGGAAGCAGTGGGTTTTGAACATAGCCACAGGTGCTTTCAATCGGAGATTTTTCAAAATATCTTCGACAACCTGCTTCGAAGCCGTTGCTGTCAAAGCTATCCATGGTATGGAAGGATACTCAGTTCGCAGGTTACCCAGCTTCAAATAGTCCGGACGGAAATCGTGGCCCCATTCACTGACGCAGTGCGCTTCGTCTACTACTACATAGGCAACTTTACGAAATTTTACCAACTGGGTCATAATATCTTTGAACGTAGCCGTATTGGCCTGCTCGGGGGTGATGTACAGAAAGCGTATGTCTGTCTTTACGCTCTTCAGATCGTTCAACACTCGCTCGCGGTCACGAGCACTCATTTTAGAATTGATCGAATCAGCAGGGATTTTATTTCGAGCCAACGTGTCTAGTTGATCTTTGATCAACGCTAGTAACGGCGAAAATACTATTGTTACTTTATTATCTTGCATAACGCCGGGCAGTTGAAAGCAAAGCGATTTTCCTGCTCCCGTAGGCATCGAAACGTACACATCACGCGTTCCTGTGGAAAGGGGGTAAGAAAGGAAACAAACATCAATGTAAAAAAGAACTTAACAGCGCGCTAGCCTATCGCTTTTGCTTTTCGATACGTACTTGCGATGATGGTTTCGATAGCTTCCTTCTGCAGTTGACTTTTGAAATCACGATGGCCGAAGTACTGCCACAATTTCTCCAGCAGTATTTCATCCGCTTTTGTTTCTTTCGGATGGGCCACCCTGCGCCCGGAACAATCCGGAGAGTCGAGAATGTCAACACCTTCTGTATCCGGCAGTTCCATTGGCGTCTGTGGTCGATGGACAATGTCATCGTAATCATTCATAGGCGGTGTTTTGGGGGCTCGTGGAGGAACATAGTCATCATATTCTTCACATTTCGGATCTTTCGCGAGCAGTTCTTCCAGCGACGCATCGATGTGGGCATCGATTTTTTTGTTATAAACAACGGTTTCAGGGAGAACAGGAGGGGGTGCTTGCTGCAGTGGTTCGGGCAATGGCTGTGTCACTTTCGTCACTGGTTCGGATGCATTCTGTTCGGATTTAGTTTCAACCTTTAGTGCAGTGCCGTTTGCTTTGCGCTCCGCACGATTATTTTTGACATTTTTCCAAAATGACGCCTTCAAGCACTCTTGGAACTTGTCGAACTCCGAAGACATTTTGACGGATGCCGAAGCTCCCGTCTGGGAACAAGCGATATAACTTATAAGGGGCCGAAAATGCCTATTGTTCACAGTATCCGAAGCGCTGTTTCTATTTTTCACTTTCACTGACTCTAACTGCAATAATTTCCATTCATTTGCAACAGTTTATCGACCACACGGTTTACCGGATCCATAAGAAAAACTCTACAAAATGGACTGAGACGCGACTCGTCCGCCAGAATCGACTTTTTTACTCCGCTGAAAAATCAGCCATTACTTGTCAAAGCTTGTCAAACATAAACTAGCGTAGGGAGTTTCATTCTGCACCTAGTAGCTCCCCAAATTAATCGAACCAGGTGGTTGTGTTGCACCCATCATAATCACAGTGTTTCCGCCAGCATTAGACCTCAAAATAAAACTCTAGACCAATTGATATACACTTGAAAATTATTCCATTATTTACCCTACAGTTTGCGAACATTTCAATAAATGATTGTACAAGTCCTGGTCCAGGAATAGGTGCGTAATTCCAGAATCTGGATCGCTCCATAAACTTTTCAATGCTTCTTGACAATGCCCAAAGCGAGGAAAAATGTCAAAACAGGAAAGGAAACAAAGGCAGCAGTAATAAAAACAGAACCTCTCGAGATTGCTTTATGCATTACTTCTGAAACAAATTTTCGGTTAGCTTAACCCCAATGTCGTTCCGCTCAGTTGCAGATTAAAATCAATAAAATGAAAAGCCAACCAGATACCCAAACCAGCATTCTACAAAAGTAAAGATAATAAGCTGTTTCAATAGCATCAGTATTCTAGAATGATCTCTAGGATCAAGATGTGGCATAATGCAAAGGTGAAACATTAACTTGATTGGTACAGTCAGCGATGGGACTTTAGATGATTTGCGATATGGCAATTTAGACTTACGGGACATTAGCTTGGACATGCTAGGAATGCTAAACAGTAATTGTCTCTATCTGAAACATCCTCGGGATGAAAATATAATTTTTTTCATAAGTCGTAAAAGACGCTAAACAATTTTTTCATTAACCTTTCAAACTTAACCCACCTTGGTCTTTTCTAAATAAAACGTCAAAATGTTCTAAGTGCCGCTCCCGTGTTTTGTTATGCTGGTTCTGCTAGCAAAAAAGAGAAAAACATGCAGGAAAACCAATCATCACGAAATCAGTTGAAATAAAATAGCATAAGTGAGATTGTATGCTGAAAATCGATCGAAAGTCATACCGAACCGCATGCATTTTGCGACAATCTTTCAAGTTTGTAAAATGCTTTATCAATTGTGTTGGTTTCTTGCGACATGCTGCACTTTCCTGGTCAACGCCTTGTGGTTATGTTGTAACTTTGCATCAGTTGGCATTCCATGGTTGATGCTTTTTTCGTTTTGCTATGCATTGCTTCCAAGTTCGTGAAGCTGAAGTCCCCTGAAGATGCGCTTATCATGTCAATGTTATCTAAAAATACGAAAACGGCACAAGGAAACGAACCGCTGTATTGGCCGATCATGAATCGTGGGGGTGCTTTTGATGCACCAGATAATTCACTGGCTGCTATCAATCAGTGTCTTGTACATCAATGTCGAAATATACTGCTAGACCTCAGCGTTACCAGTGATGGAAAAGCTATAATTTTTCATAAATCTTCACTCGAAAAAGCTAACATTAATGAGCCAGTGAGCCGACTGCAATCCAGTTTCTTCGACAACTTCAGCATCACCGAGCATCATCCACTGGGGTAAGAAAGTAGTTTTAGTACTAAATACATACTTCTTAACAAAATTCAATCATTTTTACAGAGCGCTTTTTCAGTGCGAGATGGTTTTGACGTTCGAAAAACTGTTAAAATTACTTGAAACCACTGAATTCACCGTTTTCCTCTTGGCTTCCCAAGTAAGCACCAACTTGCTGGACATCGTTTGTGAAGCGGCTAAGAATTCTCCAATATTCACTAAACGTGTTATATTTTGTTGTTCTTCACCGTCGACAATTTATCGAGTAGGTTTAATATCCTCCCAAGCCAATTGTGAGTGTAAAGCATGTAACATATAACATTAAAATGTGTCGCTTTTTTATTTCGCAGCTACGTCGTGAGTACCCGGAGCTGGTGTGTGCACTATGGATGACAAAACATGGCTTTATTAAAATGCCCCACTTTCTCAACACCTCTGCTATATTACTATCCATCATCGGTGCCATTTACCGCAATTTAATTGCCCCAGTCGTTGGTATTAGCTTTGTCTTTCTTCACAAAGATGAGTTTAATGCGTAAGTATGCAATAAAAGTTCACAATATAGTGGGACTTCTAATTCAAGCTTTTTATGTTCCAGGCAAATCGCAACACTATGGAATAATGTTGGTGTTCGGCCTATCGTATATACAATAAACTCACCGAACGAAAAGCGATATTTTCAACAGATAACGAAAACGCTCTATGTCACGGATTCACTCCGCTCTGAACCTCAACTTATATTCAAATCGTACCAAAAATAGTTTTTCTACTAGTTTGCGTAAAAGAATAACAATAATTTGTGATTTAAACTTTTTTTTACATCGTATCGCAAGCATAATGTGGTAGCTAGCAAACATATAGTGGCTCACTGTTCTTTAGCTTGTGACAACAAACCGCATTCTTATCTAGTCCGCGAAAGATTGGTGTAATACGTATTATGTAAACTTTTTATTGCATAAAATATGTTTTCGAAAAATGAAACGTTAGCACATATAATATCGGTATAGTCCATGCCTAGTGCATTCTTTGTACGGATCAGTATTTATATCAACATGTCTTACATGTCACGCCATCTTAGTCATGATCATTGAATCAACATCGTCTTGATAACGTGCCATCTGGGTTCCTGAAGGCTATAATTCTTTAACGAACAGTTTTCATTCGTCCGCATTGCATAGGGAACTCTTTCCTCTAACCTTAGGAAAGAATATGATATAAAAAGCATTAAACTGCCCATCCCCCAATATTTCTCATGAGATACCCGGCTCAAAGTAAAAGTGCAAGAGCGAAGGCATAGTAAAACAAGTCCTTTACTGTTTGAGGGCTTTGAGAGAATGATGGCAACATTAAGTATTACCAGTTTCTAAAACTGCATCGACAATTTGCTGAATGCATGTTTATCGTCTAGATTCAATAGGAACCATTCTTATGCGTGTATCTTAAATGCTTTGCGCCAACTTTAAAAGATCGTTGTTTTGTATCAAAATATAATCGACTTCGTAAAATAAAGCGACAATTCTAGCGCTGTCCTCCAAAATCTTGTGGTTGCCGTATTTCTTTTGCGTGTTCTAGACAACCTTGGGGTTTACCAAATTTGCACAGTTGGTACAAAATGAAACTAGATTCACAAAAATGTATAAAGAGATGGATCATCTGTACAAACGCCGCATTCTAAGCGTGTCCGTTCCGAGTGCGTGCAGCACAAGGGTATCGTAATGTCGCGACTGTTTTTATTCCTTGTATTATCGATAGGATTTATATGGGCCAGCGTAGTAGGGGCTTTAGAATCACCACCCCTCGCAAGTGGCCGCATTGTAGGCGGAAGTAATGTCGACATAAGCAAATATCCGTATCAGGTTTCTCTTTTGAACGATGGTTATCATTATTGCGGAGCATCGGTCGTTGCAGCTCAATGGGCATTAACCGCTGGACACTGCTGTAACGGATACGACGTGCTATCGGTAAGAATTTCTATGAAGACTCTCCCAACAGTTCGTGGATGTTTGGAAAATATCGTCATTTTTCGTTTTCTTCTTTTTTGTAGTTGTCTATACGAGGCGGCAGTTCTACAAATAATCAAGGTGGTGTGCTTTTCACCGTCGAAAAACTGGTTCTACACCCATCGTATGATTCAGTTAATTTAAACTTTGATGTATGCATGATCCAAATCAAAGAAACATTCCTTGGGCATCCCAATATTGCAATCATTCCATTGAGCAACAGTGACAGCATCCCCAGCAACGAACTGGGAACCGTTTCTGGCTGGGGAGCAACGCAGTCGGACGGGGAAACTGTCTTGCAATTACGTGCTACTAAAGTTAAAATTTTTACTGACAAGTCTTGTACTGCAGCAACTCGCAATTATGTATCCTTAACGAGCAGGTAAGCTACCCATTGCGCCTTGCATAAATGGAATGGGTTTAAAATAGTTTTATTTATGGCAATTTTTTTCTACCAGCATGTTTTGTGCCGGAAATGTAGGAAGCTCCATATGCGTGGGAGACAGTGGAGGCCCATTGGTGTATAATCAGCAGCAAATTGGAGTCGTGTCTTTTATCGTGCTCGAGTGTGGAGGTGTTGCGCCGGCAGTTTACACGCGTATTGCAAACAGAACAGTGAGGGATTTCATCCTACAGCAAATAAATAGCTCTAAAATGATTAAAACTACCCCCAAAAGAAAGGGATAACATTTTAGACATCGAGATGAAGCTGATAACCGGCAGGCCTCAAAATGGGGTAGACGAGTAATCAACGTCTGGTAGCCGAATCATTAAGAAAAATAAAGCAAATTTAATCTGCATTTCATCCTTCCTCTGATAAGCTATTCCAACCGCTCTTTCCGATTTGTTATGACGTTGTGGGATGAAATTGTTTCCGACTGTGGGTGGTTGCTTTCGTTCTACCGGAGGGAAGCTACCCTCGGAAGATGGGGGAGGGGGGGGGGGGGCTAGCTTTTGATGGCGATGGTTGGTGTGTTACCCTCAATAGTTTCATGACGTGCTGGTTTTGGAAGATTCGCCCAGTCGCGGGCCGGTCACCAACAGGCCGAAAGATAAACGGTCGCATCACGTATCTCATGTTTGCTGAATCTTGTGAAAGATAAAGATTATTTTTTGAGACTATGATATAAACGGTTTTACTTCCTGCAGCTTCTTCCATTGAGTGTTGAAGATTTGGGATATGCATGAGAAACAGATGTGTTGTGTAGTGTCTCAATAAAAGAAGGAACAAAAATTAGATTCAAAATGCGCCAACTGTTTCTGTTGGCTCTTGTTATTGGTGGTGTAGTCTGCGCAACTATCGGTAATTGATGATAAATTTAATAAATAAATAAAACGTCGTAGTACATCTATTCAACTGTTTCGTTGAAAATTGTTTGCAGATCAACATTATTATTATTCACGACAACCGGCGTTATTTCGCCTGTTGATGAAGTATGGTCTATGGCCAACAAACCGAATGGTGATTTATGAACGACCATCAGTGGATTTAACGGCTCCCACGCCATTCATTTACGGCGGAGAGTCCGCATCAATCGAAAGCCACCCATATCAGCTCTCGCTGCGCCTCGAGGGAACACATATTTGTGGTGCCTCGGTCATAGCTGCACAGTGGGCTTTAACCGCCGCACATTGTTTGGATCAGGAAATTTACCCGATTGGTGTAAGCAGGACAGTTATTTTAAGGTCAGCAAGTGCAATTTGAAATTGTGATTGAAATTCTTTTTCGAATATTCCTTGACAGATTACGTTACGTGGAGGCACACCACATCGTCTGGCAGGCGGGTATATTTTTCACGCTGATCAATACTTTCTTCACCCAAAGTTTGACGACAAAACTCTGGATTACGATGTGGCTGTGGTGCACGTTAAGGAAAGCTTCTTAATTGATCCAATTCAAGCAGTTTTTTTGGCGGACACCAACACCATATATCCCATTCCTTCGGCCGCAACAGTAACTGGCTGGGGATTGTCCGAAGATGGTTCTTCACCGGTAATTCTCCAGTCGCTTCAAGTTTACATTCAACCTTCCGCACTGTGCATGTCGGCATGGATTGATCAACGTACGGATCGGTAAGACACACTTTTCCGCGAGGAATATATTCGTGAATAACTTGGCTTGTTCTTTCTTTGGTTTTTAGCATGCTTTGTGCCAGTGGCGGCGCCATTGGTAAGGAAGTATGTAATGGTGATAGTGGAGGACCTCTCGTGCTGAACGGAGTTCAAATAGGGATAGTTTCCTGGGGTTCTCCTACAACATGTGCCATCAACGAACCAGCAATGTACACGTCCCTAACAAACGATGAGGTGCGTGCCTTTATTAAGATAACTACCGGCATCTGAAATGTCATGTAAGCACAGCGTCAGCGTTTCCCACAATAAATCCATCGATAGAATTGGAGAATTTAACTTTTATTAGCTTATCCTTCCAGGTACTAGCTTAACATATGAAACATACGAACTATCATGTATAAGCCAGCTTCTTTCCAGTTAAATAAGGTAATTTCGATGGCCATTGGACTCTCTAAAGAAGTTTATTGATGCGCAAGGGGAAGGAGATAAGGCCATTTATCGTTGTAGTTGATAACATAATCAGTTATGAGACATGTTGCCTATGGTCTATGTTTTCGACTTCATTGTATTTTTAGACAAAGTGATAAACAAATGTGTATGGCAGCCAGGCAGGAAAAGCTGTGATTGTAGCTAGCAGACATGAAGACAAGATAACGAGTGCTGTGTGCTTCCTCTATGGTCTTATGCCTAGTTTACATGAAGCGTAAAAAACTGAAAATCCATGCGAAAATGACACTTTTTCGGTCATTTTTTTTCGTTTCGTGTAGACGTTAATTTTTCCTGGGCCGATGCAAATGAAAACGCATTCAATATTGGCTTGAGTGCTAGGGCGTTTAACTTTCAAAAAACAGCGGAGAGGTTATTTGATCACTGAAATCTCGTCAAAAAACATTTTACATCTTCACAAACACCAAATATTCCATACGGTTGAACAAAATACCACTAGCGCAAATCTGTGTAAACCGTATTTATCACTCGCCGACCCATAAACAGATTTACGCTTGCTTTGACAGTTGACAGACATTTTCGCATGGATTTACAGACTTTTACGCCTCGTGTAAACTGAGCATTACACTTACACCCCCGAGTATTCCTGTATAAAGTTGCGTATATTCGGATGTGCGGTACTCGCAAAAATAGCTGGTAAATTTCCGGTGCAATCTGATGTACCCCAAGAGGAAACACCCATCTGGTATCCGTTTACGACCAATGGACCACCGCTATCTCCGTTGCACGTGTCGCGACCGGATTGACTAGCACACAGCATGCTGGGAATTTCATAATGTTTCAAGTTTATGTCAAAAAGTGTCCTAATTATGCTTTAGTTGCATCATAACTTACTCTTCGGTTATCCAGTCAGATGGCCAGCTTGTGCGACATTCTTCGTTGCTAATCAACGGAAGGCTCACCCACTGCAGTTGTATCGGTAGAGAGTTCGGAACGGTTTGGAGACCCCATCCGGTAGCGTTGGCCATGGTTCCCGGAGCGAATCCGCTAGTTGCTGGCGGTAGCAGTACGGGGGCTATAAACTGACCAACAAAGTCTGCTCCTGCTAGCAAAAGGCTAACGTCGTATTCTATCGTGTAGTCGCTATATCGAGGATGAGTATAGATTTGCACTACATTGTAGATAGTTCCTCCGAATAAACGATTGTCACTTCCAGCGCGCAGCGTCAGCTGAGAAATACAAGCAAAGTTACGTTGAAATTTATCACATTTTTGGACCCTGCTCCAATTCGACGAGCGTACCGTGTTGAGATCTGGCTGTGGGTAAGTGCAATGTGCGGCTGAGAGTGCCCATCTCAAGGCAATAACCGATGCCCCGCAGGCATGCACATTACTGCGACGTAATGATAATTGATAGGGAAATTCTTCGATACGAGCATCTCTTCCACCAACAATCTTAGCACTCTTGAAGTTATCCGAATTAAACGAAGATTTCTGTACAAATACTCCAGGTAAGCGGCTATTGTACTTGAGCCAAATATTGAAATCTGAACACAAAACCAATGTTGCCGGGAGTAGAAGGAAATAAAGAAGCTGAATACAAGACGCCATTATCGGATGCTTTTCACAGCGAAGCACAATCTCAACTATTGGACATCTCGTACATCAAGCCTAGTCGAGATTCACCGGTGGAAAGGCTTCGCTTTTCTGACCATTATTGAATTTACAGAGATTAGATACGACAAGAAAGAATGACTCAATTGAACCGGTAGGTGAATAGGTGATTCACTCTTTGTTGAACAGGGATTGGTTATGGCCGTTCAGATACCAGAAGCTGATACTAATCTCCACAAAAGAATGCTGGTCAACATGTCATCACAATAAAGAAAGTTTGAATATTGTTTGGTTATGCTTCACGTGTTCTTAATTCGCTTAAGCAGGTCATAACATAGAAATGAAGTCTTAAACTCCGGTATTCTGCGAGATGAAGCTGCGAATTCCGGCGTTACCAACGTTGGCGTACACTCCTGGCAGGTTTCCACCGCACTGCACGGCACCCCACGAGACAATACCGAACTGGGCACCTCCAGTGACCAACGGGCCACCGCTGTCACCGTTGCAAGAGTCGCGACCTGGAGCACCAGCGCAAACCATGCTGAAAAAATAGAAGATGTCAAATTGGTTATTACCAGGAACCATGTTTTAAGATAAATGTATGGCATATAAAGGGTACTCACGTGGCAGTGATACGTCCAGCACCCCAAGCAGAGCTGCAGGTGGCCTGGGCAACGACCGGAATGTTAACGGCACGCAGATCGACAGGGAGAGCTCCTCCGGGAGCGGTCAGACCCCAACCAGAGACGACGCTGTTGGTACCGGCAGCGAAGTTAGTTCCACTGGCGACCAGGCGGATCGGGGAGATGTTTGCTCCGACGAACGAGGTGGTGATACGGATGACGCACACATCGTTGTTCAGGTTAGCGCTGCTGTACTGCGGGTGGTTGATGATCTGGGCAGCCTGGAAGATTACACCTCCAGCGGTACGGCTAGCACTGCCACCACGGAAAGTGATCTGAGGAAACAGATGGAAGCATTATTACCAAACGAAAACTTCAACAGCCACGATATAGAAGAAAAATGAAAAAGAGCTTACAGAGTTGACGTTGGGCATGGGGAAGGTGCAGTGGGCAGCGGACAGAGCCCAGTTACCGGAGATGACGGAAGCACCGCAAATGTGCGCTCCGTTCGAACGAAGCGACAGTTGGTACGGGAACTGGCTGATCGGTACAACCGAACCACCGACGATGCGGCCATTGTAATCGGCCTGGTTTCCTCCATCGACGCGGACCTGCTTGGACAGCCAGATGTCCTCCTCGACGCCGGCGAGAGCGCCGGCCACAAACAGCGACAGGAGGAAGATGGCCTTCATGGTTAACTCGATAGGGAACCGAAACGAATATTCTACCCTGGCTACGACCAGTAGCTTTTATACAAACAACCTTATCATATTCGGAAACGTGTCGACCATGTTGGACACAAAATCTAATGTTCAGCAGCGAGTTAATCAATGAGCGATAACGTAGAAATCAATAAATTCGGGTAATTCCAGGTTCCAGTCTGAAGAAAGGAAGATAAAATTGGTTAATAGCTGCAACTTCAGAAGCACGCTGCTGCCGTTATCGTCTATGCCAGTAATAACCAAGAGCTGATTACATTTTTTTTTGAAAATCTTTCCTCGTCATGGATTTATGATAAGGCCAATTTTAAACGAGCACGGTTCAAATAAGCATTAAAACCAAAAATCCATTACGTCATTAGATCAAACAGAGGTTATCGCCGGGAATAAACTTCTTAACTTACAGCTTACTGTCTTAGTTATTTTCCCGTCGTAAAGCACCATTCTAGGAAAGGTTTTATTCGAATAAATGCGCATTTTCCGCACGTACCGAACATGCGGCAACATAAAAAATGGGTTTTAATACAAAGTGGTCATGTTCGTGCAGTTCAGATACTGACTTACATAGTACATTATCACAGATTAAATCTGTTCTGTTGTCTAGGCCAGCAGTACCAATCACATTTCTTGTCATGGCCGATAGTTCGGCTCTTATCTAGGGGCGTCGATACTGTTTGGTCTGAGTTCAACATACTGGGTACTTTGGTGTCTATTTTCTTTGATCAATGAAGGAGTGTACGAGTGCGAGCTGTGGTTAGCTTCCGTTTTTCGCTAATGTTCTGCAGCAAACTTTATCCAGACGAAAAATAAAAACTTGAAACTTTTTTGGACCATCGTCTACAGATGAGTTGATGCGCGTCATTTCAGAAAATTTGCTAATGTAGCATAAGCTGCCAGCAATATTACCTTATGAATCTACGAAACATTCGTACCACGTAATGCAGAAAAACATTTGTCCATGCGCTACACGCATTTACTCAGATGGTTTGAGGCTGGTCTGCTATGTTTGTTTTTTTTTGTTTTAACCAAAGTCTGGCTTGAGCCCCTTGCGTCTGAAGCAGAGAATGATAGGAGATCAGTTAGATCCGACCGAGACTTAAAGTAGGTAAGATGAGGGTGGCGTTACTGTCCTTCGGGTTATTGTGCCTGCTAAAGTGTTCGGTAGGACAATCGCAAAATTTTTTTGACTTCTTCTTCGATATTGAGAACAAGCGTCAAAATGGGCGTATCGTTGGTGGTGCAGCTGTGACGATTGCCAAGTATCCGTACATTGTGTCCATACGGCGCAATACAGTCCATATCTGTGCTGGTTCTATCATTTCGACCTATTATGCCGTAACATGCGCACATTGTACGTACACAATGTCTGTACCTACAGTAAGTATATTTGCTGTGCAGTTTTGCTTCGTGTAAAGCGGTCTAATAAGTTGTTTATCTCCATGCTCTTCTATACCTAGGTGACCATTTACGGAGGATCTACGAGTAGGAACACGGGTGGAAGGCAGTTTAGGGTTACTGAAATCGTCGTCCATCCAAACTTTGATACAGATACCATTGATAATGACATATCAGTGTTGCGAGTGTCGACTCCGTTCGTTCCTAACACCAATATTGCCCCGGTGCCGTTGGTCGCAGCAGACTATAGCTACCCCACTGGAGCTATCGCATACGTGGCAGGATGGGGCCGTATAACTATGGGCAATTCTCCATCCTCCTTGTCCGCCTCGCTGAGAGCCGTGAACATTCCGTTCGTTGATGACGAATCGTGCCAACGGCTGTGGTCGAACAAAGATCTCACCGAGTCGTAAGTGTTCTAATTTGACTTGAGCTAAGCTGATTTATAATCAATGTCCTTTTTATGTCACTTTCAGGATGGTATGTGCCGGCATAAAAGGGCGTGACGCGTGCATTGGTGATAGTGGTGGGCCTCTGGTGGTTGCTAGTCCTACCAACGCCAATGTAAACCTCCTGGCAGGTATTGTTTCCTGGGGATCGAGTGCGTGTGGCAGCGAATATCCTGGAGTATATACTAAGATAAATGCCCCAGCTGTAAGAAAGTTTTTGGCTCCTTATGTATGATTAAACCGTTAACTAGTGCGATTGGAAACTAATTAACTGAAATAAACTTTATGGATTTCACGTTTTGCATGGGCGTATTACAGGTCAGAGGGTAAACAATTAAATTGAGTTTTATGTGAAGAGTTTCTAAACCAACTTCACAAATTGTGTAAGAGATGTTCATCGAATTAACAAAAATTGAATCAGTCTACAAGAATAAAATATACAGTTCATTTTAAATAATAGGACTAGGTTCCGTAGTTCTAACCAGGTCCACAAGTTTACTAGCTTGTCTTATTATTTTTAAATTATATTCTGTGCATTTGAGATTTTAAATCAGCCTACTTAAGCATTCATCTAGAAGTTAAGATTTCTCATAGTTATCTACACACTTTATGAGAACACACGCTCATGAGAAAGTGTGAAGGACCCTCTTGTCCATACTTGTCTTTAGTAACAAGCAAATTGGTGTTGGTTTACACATCAATTAATAGGTATTTTATGTTAACAATTTGTAAAATCTTGCAAAATTCTAGAAAATGGATGGCATTTTTTCCCATTTTCTCCTAATTTTTGATATGCGTATAGGTTGGTAACGATTGGTATAATGATGCTGCCGCGTTGGTGATTTTTTCATCAAACTGCAATATGAATGTGACCTGGTCGATCACCAAATACGTTGGATGGTTCGTAAGCCATTGGACAGTGATCTTTTAAAACACATGGCGTACCACCCGGAGACGACAAATTTGCACTGCAGAAGTTTTTGTTAATTTCAGTTCTAATAATTATTTTCCATAACAGCAAAATATTTTCTTTTATTATTGGGCACATTTGTTTGCTTGTTTTTCTGCCAAATTTGACAACAAATAAATTTGATCCTGAAGCTCATTTTGAATATGTGTTGCTACATGGCATTGCTGAATAGTATCATACATGAAATTGTAATATCCCATGTTTGCTGATCTGCTGATGAGATTGTGAGGTGCAAAGCATTTGCTCAGCATATTCGAGCTATCTGCCACGTAGTGCCAAGTAAAAATGCAAAAATTAGTAGTAATATAATTCTGCTGATTGAAAAGTTTAGCTTCCACTCACTTTATCATACTTTTGCAGTGTAGCATATACTGGATTAGAGAAGAAACAATGAAACATTGTTATCCCCTGTCAACATTAATCGTGCAAAATTAAGTGATTCAATCTATTTAAATATTTAAAGTTGAAAATGTTAATTTTATGTATCGTTGATATTGTTGGGAAAGTGCAAAAAAGTAGGGTTTATTGAAGTTCAGAAAACATTCCATATTCAATTCAGAACCTACTTGTTTCCAGATTTGATTTTTTAAAATTATTTTTAAAACGTTATAAGTATATTTTTAGACGATGTGTTTTGAGTTAAATTAATGTGGATTTTTTGTTAAATGTTCTATTTTCGAAAACAACGCCCTGTTTCTCACAACGTAACGAATAAGTGTTTACACAACTGTTTTGAACATTCGGAGTGTGAGGTGTTTTTTTGGTCGTTATTGCACTCGTACACGCACAACCGACAACCCAGTTGACTGCCATCGGCTCTGCTAAACACATAATATGGTTCTTTTAATAATTGTGCTATTATGCGTAAGTAGTGCTTTAGCGGACTCAAGTGAAGCCGAAGCATGGCGGGTTATGCAAGTACGCAGGCCTATGACAAGTGGGATACTAGTGTCCGGTCGCATAACAGGAGGAAGTGATGCGAACTACGCAGATTTTCCGTACCAACTTTCGTTGCGCAAGTTTAACAACCACGTGTGCGGTGCAGCAGTAGTGAAGGATCAACTTGCTGTAACTGCAGCGCATTGTGTCGCAGATGCTGATACCGATTCGGTATGGTGACACTTTGGGCGAATGGTGTGTATTGATTGGTTTTCAGTTACTGATTCAAAGGTTTGCTTGTCTTTCAGTTTACCCTGACTGGTGGAAGCTCCAATCGTTCGGAAGGCGTTACATATTATGTCGAAGACATCATTATACACCCGATGTATAATCGAAATATTTATAGCTTTGATATCGCATTGATCCGAGTTAATGAATCATTCCTCGAAAATGAGGATATATCCCCAATTTCTTTGCAAAGCAGTCCAATTTCTTTTTCAACATTTAATCCAGTATATTGCACAATCTCTGGATGGGGACAAATGAACAATGATACACAGGAGCTACCGGAGATATTGAAAGCTGTTAAAATTCCATTGGTTAACTACACTGATTGTCGCCGTAAATGGAGTCCATATACGGTTACAACAGCGTAAGTAATTAAATTTTTGTTGCCCGCAAAAATTCTTATTTTCTATACAATTTTAGCATGGCCTGTGCCGGAGAACTTCGACGTGATTCCTGCAACGGTGATAGCGGAGGCCCTCTGGTTTGCAATAATCGACTTTACGGCATTGTTTCGTGGGGCGATCGGTATTGTGGAAGCACATATCCAGGGGTGTACACTAACATTTCAGCAAAGGACGTGTACAGCTTCTTAGAGCAAAACATTAAATGCAAATAGGTAAAGGGTAAACCAAACTTATTCGTCACGGTGTTCTATTGGCGGAGTAAGAAAAAGCAATAAATGTAAAAGTAATGGAAAGAGAATTGAAATAATTGAGAATATTGAAATATTCTCGTTTTGTTGTTAAAAATTGTCGATTAGACAGACCGAGAAACATGACGATTTTGTCAGCCGGGCAGTGATTTGACTGCGCACCTATTTTCTCTTTGAGAAAAAGTAATGATTCAATATCCGTTTTTCAATACAGAGTGCAGATATGTAGATCCGTTAATTATCACTGCTGAAAACTAGCTTCATGCTTTATTTCTCAGGCAATTATTGACAGACAATTTTGTATGTTCTTTCTATCTATTCGATCTAACTGTGATCGTGTTCTTAAGTTGTTTATCGTATTTCTTTTATCCAACGCAATTCTTTTAAACTATCCAACGTATGTGGACTTCAATCTCAACCAAGGTTAAACCCTCTCCATTACCAGGTCTGGTCGGATCAAGATTAGCCCAATAATTAGGGCAGGTATTAAAACTGGTCGATTAACGGTCGAAAAAGAAAGAAAAGAAGCATGAATGTTTAACATGATATACTTTTATTAGAACGTTTACGTAGACTTCTTTATGACATGCAGAAATAACACTGTTTTGCTGACGATGAATTTGAACAGCAGTGTTTGGTTAGCACTGGCACTAGAGCCCAAAACGAGATATACTTTGTACATCTTCATTTCGCGTTGAACACGTCAGCTGACCTTGGTTTGGTGGATTCATTTTTCCATTGGTAAATTTAAATTTTTTCGGAATATCGATAAATGGTAGTCTGGTGAGTTTAGTTTTACCACTGCATTTCCATTAAATACTCAAATACATATACATACATCAGTTCACATTTTATGGTTTATTATCGACGAGAACTTTTTAGCTTATAATGTTCGTAGTAGTTATACGCCAGTGTATTTTTTAATAAAGGAACGGATCTTAGGATTACCGATAAAGGTGTAGATGCCGGGAAGAGGACTACCACATTCCGAGTTACCCCACGATACAAGTCCGATTTGGGTTCCATTTTGAATGAGCGGGCCGCCACTGTCTCCATTGCAGGAATCTTTTCCCTGTTGTCCAGCGCAAATTGCTCTGCAATACAGACCGAAGATTTATTTGGTTAAAAATGAAGGACGGTTACGGTTATGAGGCTAACGTAACATTCAATAAAAAGGGAGACTTTTTTAAATGCACCACTTACGATGTTGCGATTGAATAAGGTACCCAGACTTCTTTGCAGCTCTTCATGGATCTTATTGGAATAGTGACAGCTCGCAGGGTCGGTGCCAGCGTCATATTGGATGCAAGAAGCCCCCAGCCAGTCACGGTGGTGTAAGAATTGGTTTTAACGACATGACCGCTCTCTGCTATCTCCACAAGTTGTATGTTAGGAGATTCCAAAAATGAAGTCGTTACGTGCATAAGACAGACATCCTTGTCGTACGTCGCTGCGTCAAATTTTGGGTGGCAAATGACTTCATCCACTTGAAAGACTGATCCATTGAAGTCATCGTCCCGCTCGTTGGTTCCTCCGAGTAATGTGAGCTATGTGAGAAAAGCATACCATAAAATGTTTGTTACTTTTGCCAGTGTAAGTTCGTTCTACAAACCCGACGGGGGTCGATCGGTGGAGAGTAGCAATGCGCGGCGGTCAGTGCCCACTGCTCGGCGATGGCACTGGCACCACATATGTGGAAGTTAT
Organism: Anopheles sinensis; assembly: GCA_000441895.2. NCBI lineage: Eukaryota > Metazoa > Arthropoda > Insecta > Diptera > Culicidae > Anopheles > Anopheles sinensis. The sequence continues at coordinate 367,948 of KE525262.1, read as the reverse complement.
TATCGCGTAAGGACAACTGGAAGGGAAACTTTGAAACATCTACTTCGACGCCACCAACGATTCTTCCGCTAATCTTAGCTCCCGTTTTTCCAACCGGTTGCACACGACGTTGTCTTGCTGCATATAAATCTTGCGCTTCATCGCCGAAAATCCCTACGGCAAGAAGCGATAAAAGCAATAACACGCGTAGCATCCTATAAGCACTCTTTAGCGGTAACAAACAAACTGAATAACGCCTACTGAAGATGGAGGCCTCTCGGCGAGCTATTCTACAGCTTGAGTACGAAGTGGAACGGCAAGTTGTTTTTTCAGCTGTTTTACTTTTTTCATGCGCAAAAAACAGCACTCTTCCTCTCACGTGGCATGAATGCCATGTACAGACGACTGTCCCTGGTACGCGGTTTGATGTGGAATACCTGTGCAAAAAACCTATTAGACATAGAAACGTGTTAACTTTAGAGTATTTTTGCAGCATTACAGTTTTTGAAGAAAATTATACAGTAACAATATATATTTCTTGCAGATCGTAAATTCGAATTGAATCAGGGATTTACGCGTGGCGCTGAAGAAAAATGTATGACGGCAACGATGAATGCATAACGTTGATAAGACGTATCGTAAAATGATTCTTCAAATCAAGATACAATCGTTGATACGCATGCAAGCATGATTTAGATGTGTACGTAGCTCCTGAGTTGCGTGCTTTATGAATTTGTTTTTTTTTTAAATTATCGTCGATAATTTCCTGTGCCTGTCAAAATGATAATCTAGCTTTGCTTATCGCAGCATTACGGGAATTTTGTGGCGATACTCTATTTTCCTATAAATTCATCACCGTTAGACTGGTCAGCTTAGTACGATCTTGTGATCAAAATGAAGCTGTTGGTATTGTTTGCGTTCTGCGTGGCGGCAGTGGTGGCCAACTCCGAGCTGGATGTTTGGCTCCAATACAACCGTCGTATGCCGGGAGAGTTCTACACGAAGGGACTTCAGGCTCGTCCACCTTTCCAGGGCCGCATTCTTGGAGGAGTAGATGCAGATATTGCAAACTACCCCTACCAGCTATCGCTTCGCCGGACCGCACATAGCTGCGGTGCTTCCGTGATCGCCGCACGGTGGGCTCTGTCTGCTGCTCATTGCACTTTCCCGTTGCCGAATCCAGTTTCTCAAATCACTCTGCAAGGTGGCAGCTCCGATCGTACTCAGGGTGGTGTTGTGTTCCAAGTTGAAGACATCATTAACCATCCGGACTATGATGACTGGAACTTGATGAACGATGTGTGCGTGCTGCGAACTGCCGCTGATCTAACAGGAGTCAACATCGTACCGATCGCTCTGGATCCAGTTGGTGCTACACATGCTCCAGGATCTCGCGCTGTCCTCAGTGGATGGGGTCTTTCTGTACGTTTAATTAATTAGGTTCCGTTATATGAGATTGGGCTTTGACAAACAATTCTTTTCGTTTACAGTCCAGGCAACCTGACGTTCTTCCTATCATCCTTCAACGTGTGGATATTCCAGTTGTTTCCCAAGCCGAGTGTGTTGCTGGATGGCCTACTGGATGGGTTACTGATGAGTGAGTAGTTGAAAATATTTCATCAGTCGAAAGTAGATTAACTTTCGATTTTTCCCATTTCATAGCATGATCTGCGCTAGTGAACCAGGACGCGATGCATGCAATGGTGACAGCGGTGGCCCGCTGGTTGTAGGAGGACAGCAGATTGGTATTGTATCCTGGGGAGACACAGCCTGTGTTGGAACAAACCCTGGAGTGTATGCACGTGTTGCCTTCCCATTGATACGCAACTGGATCACCCAGGTCACCGAAGTTTAATCCGGACATTGATATTACTTGCAATTGAATAACATTACGAATGCTAAAAAAAAGACCATGTATGCGCTACAATATTTTCAATGGTACTGTGAAATTCCGAAAATAGTCGTTTGTTGATGAAGTGTTGTACAGCTTTCTAAACAATTTATTTTGCTTTGAAGAATGCAAATAACAAAAGAGCTCTGACTCCTGGCTTCGATCATGCTCAACTGATACTCATCCTACCCTTACCGAGGTGATTGCTTATCTTGATAAGTCATGTCATGTATATTGCCTCGTACTCTCCCAACACAATAGTCAGTCATCGTTAGTCGAGTTTCGGTTGGGATTCGAACCCCATCGTTTAAGGACCGGTTTTTTTAGCGGTGTAAACGCATGGCATCCGGACTCCTGCTTGTATTATTTGTCATTATTATGTCTTTTTAGAGTTAGGTTCTGACTCGAATATATTGCAACGAAATATCACTCGAACTAGGTCACCAAATTCGGTGAAAATTTGTTTGTTATGCGTGCATCACTGGGATCGTAATGATGAACTATTTTAAATGCCGATGCAATTAGTCACCGTTATTTTTAGGATAACATATCTTGTTAACACACTTATAAGAAAATTTAACACTAAGCTTACACGAGGCACAAATGGATGGGATTACCTTCTCGTCCACCGTTTCTTGGTAGAGTCGTAGGAGGAGTCGATGCAAACATTTCAGACTACTCGTACATGCTTTCACTGCGTAGGTTTGAGGGTCACTACGCCTGATCCAAGTGGTGTACCGCAGGATCCAAGTGGCGTACAGCTCTTAGGAGAATCCAATGATCGTACACAAGGAGGAGTGATGTTTGATGTGGAACTGATCGAAAATCATTCCCAGTATGATGATTGGACGGCTGCATTCGACGTCTGCGTATTGCGCACAGTTACAGAACAGAGTGGATTGCAAATTACCCCGATTTCGTTGGACCCTGCTGGAACTAGTCACACACCAAGAACGCGAGCTGTTGTCAGCGGATGGGGTTTAAACGTAATACAAACGATACCCAAATGAGTCGGATGTTTCTATTTATATTTTTAATTATTGAAAATCATACCTTATTTGTATGGAATATTGCTCATTCTCTCTGGCTTTTAGCATCCTTTGTGCTAGTGATCCTGGACGTGATGCTTGCAATGCAGATAGTGGTGGTCCGCTAGTTGTCGGGGGGCAACCGATCGGAATAGTATCGGGGGGCGATACTGGATGTCTAGGAACATTCCCAAGAGTATACGAACGAGTGGCCTTCCTTATTATCTGTAAATTTATACCTTCAACCGCCGAAGTTTAACAAAAGGAGTTTTTTACTGTGAATTTTTAATAGAAAATGTAGTTCTCCAATAAAACTGGAAACACATAATTCAGACTTTATGCATTGCAGATCAAATTTAAGTATCGTTTCTACCATATCTCCGTAATAAGAGGAAGTTGCAGATCATATGACATTATTTTTCAGATAAGTCGAATGTTTTTTCCTCCTCCTTGCAAGCAGGTGGGAATTTTTATCTAGAAAAGCTGTTCTTTATAGGTTCGTCTACAAAACACAGTGACGGGCAGAACGGAAACGATAAGTCTTGTAACTGTTTTTGCTGAGCGTTAGTTTGCAAGCTGATAAGTATTTCGCTGTTTCGAACTCGATCGCATTCTGATAGTGTCAACTAAAGCAATTGGCAGGAGTCACTGCTTACCAGCTACGAAACAATGATTGAGTGGCCATCTCCAGCAAATTTGGGCAGCAGCTTGGAAAAATGCATCGCTCTCCAAAGTACTATAAATATCATAAACAGTGGCCTGTATGGTCTATAAGCGTGATCGGAGTCCTACAGTGCAGCAATGAAAGTTTTGGTCGTAGTTTGTGTGGTTGCATTTGCAGTTGCCAGTGCGACCGAAGAGAATGCGATTAAGAGTCGCATGCAACCCGATGCAGCTCGGCTGATCGATGAACGACAGGAAAAATCTACCCTTAGTTCGTTGAAAAAAATCGTGGGAGGAGTATCGGTCAGCATTGAACAGTATCCCTATCAATTGTCTCTACGCAACTACGACTACCATATCTGTGGGGCTTCGATCATTTCCAATGTATGGGCATTAACTGCCGCACATTGTCTGTATCCAGATCCGGATCCAAAAACGGTGAGTAAGCTATGTAATGGAACTGAATGATTAGTAACCTGATCATTAACCTACCATGCAGATATCTCTGCGAGCTGGCACATCTAACCAGTCGCGAGGTGGTCGAATCTACAATGCGTCTCGAATTATCATCCATCCGATGTATAATCCCAGCTGGATGGATAACGACGTAGCCGTGATCCGAGTGAGTACCCCATTCAGTGGTCCCAACACAGAACAGATCCGTTTAGTTCCGCAAGGTTTTGAACCGATCACTGGAATCCGCGCAATCGTCACCGGATGGGGACGTCAAGTAAGATGAAATCCGATCAATAAGATTAGATAGGATACAAAATTCTAATTTGATTTTTTATAATTATAAAGAGTGAAGATTCAACCCAGGTAATGACGTTAGCTGGGGTGGAAATTCCAATCGTAGATAAAGAAGATTGTTCGAGCCAGTGGAACGGAGTCGAAGTGACACCTCAGTAAGTAGCCTACAGCCGACCATACTGAACACGACGACAAACATTTTGAGTAATCACCAATATTTTCACAGGATGATATGCGCTGGGGAATTGGGTAGAGATTCCTGCAACGGAGATAGTGGCGGTCCTCTCGTTTCCGGAGGACGCCAGATTGGAATCGTTTCATGGGGCTCGACCAAATGCGGTGGACCCTTGGCTGCAATCTATACCCATTTAGGTAATGCGGCAATCCGCACCTTTATCAGCTCTACTACAGGTGTGTGAATGGCACACGCAGCCGAGCGACCAGCGAGCGACAAGAGAATGAAGTAAAATAAATATGTCAACGCATAGAGCTGTGTTTGATTTGGCTCGTTATCTCCGCATTGTTGAAATTGTTGCAATTCAAGGTTCGAAATTTGGAGGTTTAAGATTGTGTAACAACCGGTGCCAGAAGCTTTCAATCTCGAGCTTTGGTTTAACGGAAAATGGCTTGTATACAAGTAATTTAAAATAAAACGTCAAAGTAGAAGCTTTGTGCATTGTTCATATCGCTTGAGCCACCTCATACATTCCCTTTTTTTAAGAAATCGGTAGCATCCGGTTGTAATTTCACATTGTACATAGTTGGCATCATATGCGGTATCTGGGTGAACGACATCCCGTTCCTGGTAGATAGAGGATATTGTAAAATCATGTTCAGTTTTATGTGGCACTTTAAAAGTAGTTCTAGGAATTCAGTAATAATTTTAGGAATTAAAGTAGCATGAATAAATTCAACGAGCTTAATTAAATAATTTTTTAATGGATAAGGTTGTGGATTCACCATGCAAAAATTGTTCCGTTACCGTAGGTGCTAGTTAAGTAAGCGCTAAGGGAGGCATTACCGAATGCAATCTGAAAGTAAATTCGATCATGATTGTTTGCTGCATAAATTCAAAACTGTTAGATGAAACTCAAAGTGGTTGTTGGATCAGGATTCGTAATTGAGAAGTTACGCTTCAAGTGAGTATCAAGCACGTTCAACATTTGGTTTCTTCTACTACTACTTAATGTAAACTTTATCATTTTCTCTATTGCTTCTTAAATATCAAGTAAATAACAAAATTATCATGCTAGAGCCGGAATAAAGTGTTAAAGCAACTCAAAGCAATCGGTCACTCGTTCCTCCCGCATATAATCGGTTGTTTTTGGATGCATTTGTAGGGAATGCAATCTGTACATAAAATTAGCAGACAATTTTTGAATTGGAGGATTTTATGCTGCTCTGTACTCCATTCAGTCACTTTACTTTAAAATCCCACCTGTATCCGAGTTATAAAACGCTAGTGATGCTTCTATAGGGTTTCAGAATAGATCTACTTGCAAGCTTATATGTCTGTTTTGGAATAGTCGCTTCTTATATCGTTCTGGTTGTTAGTTTCCCGTTCGAATGCTCTTCCACTAGGTTGTCTGTGCTGCTAATGCATTGCCTAGAGGCGGAAAAGGAATATATGTTCTGTGGATGCTAGAGACCTGCAACGAATGTCGTACAACAGTTGTATCGTTGGTTTATGCAATCAGTTCAAGTGCCCACTAGACAGCGAGCGAGCTACAATTGTATGCCTTGTATAAATGGGAATGTAAGAGAAGAAAAAAGATTCCACTAGATAAGCAGACGAGAAGATGTGTGATGGTATAAAAACTGCTCGTCACCTAAAAAAAACATGCAAACAGCATTTTACTCAAGGAGGTTGGGCCTAAAAGAAACGAAAGGAGGAAAAATTTTCTGAAGTGGCTTTTGCTTTCACTGCGAATTGGTCGCCGTCAACGTGGGTAGCCACTAGAGAATATCCTGGTTCCGGTTTAGAAGAACGCACAGCTGGCACAGCTCATCGCAATAGGCTGTCCGATTTTGAATTCATCCGGATTCAAGAACGATGAATTTGTACGAGAACGAGAGTCTACCGGGTGTCCGGAAATTAGCATCACCCTTCATATTACAGCTCCACCGCGTGTGTACGAGGGCCGGAACAGAAGTAAATAAGCCTGTGCAATTTGGATGTGGATATTTTTGCTGTATCCTGACTATGATTTAAGTGAAATATGCAGACAGCACCAGCACTAATGCTTATCTTTACAAAGTTATTTTATCTTTACAAAGAGTATCATGGAATTATTTGAATAAAATGTTATCTTCACGCTACTTTTTACTGCCGAGCTTCGGAAGATTACTTGGTGTATATAGATGAAAATCGGTGAATAATGAAACCACAATCAAGTAAACCAACAAATCAGACGAAACGTTACAAACAAACGAAAAGTTCTGAAGTGATGACAACACTATGAAACTGCCCAGATTCAGACGTGTTCGGTGGCAATCAAACGAGGTGAGAAAAATCGATTAGATGGTATGCGAAAAAATGATATTTCTGTCCACACGAAACTGTCCACCGTCGTATTGACACATTCTCAAAGGGAGTGGAGGATTCTCGTACCAGCGAACGAGAACTTTTCTTGATGACAAGTGGATTTTGTGTTGATTTATTTTATGTGCAGTGCTGAATCTTGAAATGAAGCAAAATGCACGAGCAATGGGTTGACGAAAAGATAATGTTCTGACGTATTGTAAAAGGGAAGATTGCCTATTGGTTTTTACATTTGTGATTTATGTCATTATACTGAAGCTTCTATTGCTGTCATTTTTTTTTATTTTGAGCTGATCTACACTATTATAGGAAGTCAAGTATCACATTAATTTTAATTTGTTCTTAAAAAAACATTTCTTAGATACCCTGCCTTGGTAATGTTCATCGATGTTATAACTTGTAGTGCTTTTGATTTGGAGACCATTCAGGGAGGAAATTCGAACGAGGCAAACAAGTTGTTGAGTGGATGTTAAGATTTTTAGTGGTGACACTTTCAGTTTATTACACCCGATGTTGTCCATACCATGGGTGAGCGAGAATGGGTTGTGCTGTTTTAAAGTTAACCTATCCAAACAGTCTTGCCCTTGCTTGCTATATGCTTTTTATTCCTCTTCTTCATTTTCCTCTCCTTGAGGCCATTGTTCAGAAAATGTGTGATAGTGTAAGGCTTATGGCATTTTAAGTGGCGATTATATCTTTATCTTTTTCCGAGATTTCTGCTGGCGTCAGCAGCGCAAACCAGAGCCCGGTTGAACTACGTTCTGTGCACGGGAGCTCTGTCCCTAGGGTGATGGAGGATATGAGTTGGTCATGTTGGGAGGGATTATTAAATCCAAATACGTACAACCCATTGTGGTGGTATTTTGGGCCATTAGAAACGCTTCAAAATTGCTGAATTCGTAGCGTAACATCGGGTGTGTGGCTCTTTTCGCTGTCGTTACGATAGACCCGAGGTCGTCCTCACCTACTCCGTATATCCCGTTGTTCCTATGTGTGCCGAACTTTGGTCGATGTTAGGAAGATGGCCGGCAGCTAAATGTGAATGGAAGACAAAATGGATGGACATGATGGCAAATCGCGCGACGGAAGTCATCGAAAGGCTGTGAATTCAACCGAAGAGAGTGGCCAGTCAGTTTGGTGAGATCATAGCCCGGTTTATCAACCCGTACGCAAGTTGCGGGGCGTATTACGGCCTCTTCAACCCTCGCATACCTTTCCTCCGCCATTGATTGGCATCTTCCTACAGCTTCATCATCGTTTGCCGCTGCTGGCCATAATCGGAATGGCTTTTATCCTGCGGTGCACACTTGTACATTTGCACATAAAACACCTGTCCCACCCGTCCCTTCATGTCGATGGTGTCGACAGTGAAGTTAACCGACAGCCTGCGGAGTCCTCGGATAAGCGAACGACACGGATGACCAGGCGCCTCCATTTCTGATGAAGGAATAAAAGGGAACTTTTTGGTCCGGAGGCGAGGAACTGGGTTCGTGGCTGGTTTGATTGTTTTTTGGACTATTCGAATGTGAAGGGAAGATACATTTGGCTTTTTGGATAGACATTTACAGTGGGCGTAGCTGGGTTGAAGCTGGCCAGTATAGGATGAGACGAAGTGTTGACATCAACTTGGTGAAATGTTCGGAAAAGTTTCTGTAGTCCGGCTGATCTGGCTGCGTACTAGCGAGTTCGTGCCGAAGCTGATGTTGTTATGGTTTTAAGCGCAGTGGCGTTTGTGTTTTGCTGAGCGAGGAGGGAGTTAAATTGTTTATTGGGTGGTGAATTTATTTTTTATCGCTTTTTACGATTTCGTACGGCTAGTTTATGGCAACAGTCATAGCGTCCTGGGGGGATTGAAATTTAGCAGTTTTCATTCAGCACCAGGTCAGAAGCGTCGATTCAAGCGAGTAAGATATAGTTAGGTGGATGTATTTTCCAGCTCGATTTTTGATGCCTTTGGCATGTCCAGAGGAGCGTAGTATGATCCAGTAGATGTAGCTATCACAGATGGTTTAGTATCGTGCTATCGATAGAGAGCACTGAGCGTGTAGCTGGATTCGAAAGTCCACGACAGCACAAACATCACATCCTACTGTGGCGGATGGACGTTGTATGTGGCCTGGGAACATGAGGTTGGCATATTTTACGAGGGTAGAGCATCGATAAATTCACACCTTACGTGCCGAAGAGAAATGGGTAATGTGCGAATGTGCGTCAACAAGGAAGCGTATGTGAAGTGTGGTGGAATAAAAATGTAAACATGTTTACTCATCGCAAACGCTGTAAACTCGCATGATAGGATGTAATACGATTTGGAGATGTAAAACTTGTTTGACGATGATGGATTAGTTTGCCTGGATCAAACTGAAAAATTACTCGAAACACTTCTACTTATTCGTGCTGGACCTAGAGGGTATGAAGAGAACAAACTTTCTGATACCATCGCTGACCATGTCAGCTTTCAAAGGACTTTTGATTTCAGCATGGGAGATAATTTGTCAGCGTATGGCTGAGCTTTTGTATATCTGATGGTAGGATTAGTAAGGAAATCCTTTTATATTTACAAATGGACAGTGCTATTGATGGTGTGATGCATATACTGTTACTGTAATTACAAATTATGTAAGGGAAATATTCCGAGCCAACACAAAACCTTATACTAGAGTGTTGAACCTTGGCTTACACCATATGGTTATCGCAGCTGGCATTTCAATTCACATTGCTAGCAAATCAAAGTTTTCGAGTATGCTTTTGCTGACTTATTTATTTACTTTTACATTGTTCATTTCGAAGTTGGGTAGAGCAAGGGATTGCATAATATTGAATCCCTGATTTTCAGTTCAAATAATGCTAAACATCGTACGAACTCTTTTGGACCGTGTCTGAATGCTTCTTTTATTGGGATCAGTTGCACGATACATAATCAAATTTCTCATCACATTCATATTTTTCCAACTTTAGGTTATACATTATTTTCAAAATACTCTATAAGTAGTGAAGATTATATGCATATTGGTTTTTTGGTACATGGTATGTTAACATGTTGCTTAATGGACATTTTTGAGAATCCTGTTTTTGAAAAAATACTTATCATTAGTTTTATAAATGTAATTATGTTTAGAGAACGCATTAAAAATAAAAAATAAAACAAAGTGGAATAGCGAACATTCCTTTTTTTGAATGTTGGGCTTCAGTCGCAATATCATGGAAATAAAATATGGATGGAAATAACAATTGGTTGTTCCGTTGTCGTCAGCGCGTGTCCTGTTATGTAACAGAATTCAATTAAAACCCAATTCAAAATCACACCATCAGGTGCCATGGGATTTATCGGAAAAATATCGAAGGGGATGTTTCAAATCTCGCTAAAATCACCGTCAGCTGTTGGTGAGCTTTTGTCCCCTCGTTCATGGGTAGAAGTTATCGAAATTCTGGAAGAAAACTTGTTCGACAATAGCTATTGACGTTACTTGTAACCGAAAAGCCTTGAGATACCATTTTGTAGAACTTTTTCCCTATTTCACGTGGGGGAAGATAGAAAAATCCATTCGACAATTTTTGTTGTCTGAAAAATAATCAAACCTTCAGCTTGTTTAATAATCCAACATGTGTCTAACGTTTCAACGTCAATGCTGGCCGTGCTGTTTCTGCTAGACAGGCATACCGTTTAAAAATGTATCACCGGTGGTATGCACTATGTTTCTACTTTTGAATTTGTAGAATCTGATGTATTGACCTTTTGACTGTGTTTCCAAAGTATTAAAAGAACTCAAATAGAACTTATTTGACAATTATTTCACATAGTTGTTAAGTTGCCAAAGAAACCGTCTTTTTAAATTCAGTACAAAAAAGATTTAGCTTTGTTTGTTCTTTTGTTCTTTTATACCTGCTTGATTTAACAAAATATCATGCGCTCCGTACCCTAGCCAATAAGATAATAAAAGAAATCTTCGCAAATCGTTTTCGCAGACACGCAGAAAGCCGCACGATAGGAAAATAAATTTTCCTAACGGATCCGGTTTCGTGTCTTCAATTAGATTGAAGTGTTTCTTCGATTATTTTGAAGAAAGGAGCCTGTGGTCAGCATTGGGGCGATGGGTTTGGGTGTATGCATTCGAGTGTAGTTGAGGCACTGGGTACGAATGAGAAATGATAACTTTTTGATAAATGGTTTCTAATTAAAAGCATGCATGTAGGCTACCGCACGGGGTTTTCTTTGGTATGGCGAGTATCCGCCATACCCATGAAGCTTTCCTTAGCGATGGTGTATGGCCGATAAATTTAGCTTCTGATTGCTGCAATGGATTTTAATGCTATTATTGCCTCCTTCAAATGGCACCCGAACGACTGCTCCAGCAGGCCATTATTTCGTTACGCAATTGAATATGTGTTCTCTAATTCTTTCTTTGATTGGCTAGAACGGCAAGCTCAGCATGCAATCTTTGATGGTCCGTGGGTAATGTGGCAGGGAGTGGTTTGGGGAAAGTGTTATTAAATTACCCAGCACTACCAGCCCATCGAGATCCGGTGTTTGTGCCAGGGTTCTCGAGGAACTAGTTCTCATCTCAACGGCATATCCGGAGTCACGGAATGTAGGGAGCGCCCCGATGAGGGATAATGGTGTGTTGTGTGCAGCGAGCTCGAACAAACACGGTACACACAGGTTAATACGTTTATTGCGTCGTTAATGAGGATAACGAGTGGTTTTGCTGTGATTATTGCTTAATCCTGATCGTGTGCCCTCATTTATCATTTACGCATTGTGACCTGTTTTGACACTTGCCTCCATCGAAACGCTTCTCTGTCCTCAGAACGGACGGTGCTTGACGAAGCATAGGCACACGGGGTCAGCGGTAGGGAAATGTAGGTGCGTAGGTTAAATGATCTGCCACCATAGATGCCGGATCAGGTTGGGCTATGTAAGTATGGTTTTCGCATGCTAGTGGCCATGATCCTTAACACTACGTCCTGCTGGCGAGTTTACCGTCTTAATTATGATTGCTTGCATCGCCACAAGTATTTGATTCAAAGCAACGGCAAGCAACATACCGCGAGGTTTGAAGACGTTCCCGGCCACACCTTGAATCAACCGAGAGGCTTAACGTGCTTCCCTGCCGATCTGTGGTTGAAACATTCATCTGTCGGAAAATACCAATAGGTTGACAAATGACCATTCCAACGCATATCAATTTTTCCTCCTCTGCTCTCGTTTTCCCAATGTTGTTTATCTCTGAGAGGACTGAATGATATGTCGGTCAATGTTGTTAGCTATTTTTAATGAATTTGCATTCTATTTGTATTCGCACCGTTTAATATCAATTAATAAAAAAGAAAACAATTTTTTTGCATAGGAAAAATGTGCCCGTAAATTTCATCAAAATTCTATATTTCTTTTCATAAATTGCCTCTATTGCTTTGCCACAGCTGGTCTGTACATCAAATGTTCTTAAATTAAAAACAGCAGTATTTTTTTTGTATATTTGAACCAAATCGTTTTCCATATTCAATATATTTATGATTGTATTAATGCGTCTGAACCTGAAAAGAACCGATGGATAAGAGCAATCCTCCCTTACCGCGTAAATGGACTCTTTTACCGATAATCTAAAGTTATGATGTGCCTATCGATTATAAGAAAAGAACATAAAATAAATGAAGGCTGAATGCTATCGATACTTAAGTGAAAGATTAAACCGTTCCAACCGCATGGGGAGCAGAAAAACAGGCATCATAGCCTTCGTTTGAGACAGTTACCGAAAAAGGGAGAAATGTAAGTAATTAAGCATATAGTCGTTATTATGGTAATATCGCTAAAAATAATAATAATAATAATGATTTGTCTCAATTAAAAACTGACGGCTTCATCTATCGCACAGTACCTCAGATTAGCCATCTTTAATAGAGCTTAAGGCGTGGAAGCATAAATAGATACAAAAGTTTTGCACTTAAGAATCTGTAGCACTTGTTTATAGCGTCGTTTCGGGCAGTGCGAAAAGTGAGTGTGGTGCTCCGTTAAAAATCAGGTGATGTTTATGGTGTTTCGTAATACGACCCATGGGTTTTGCAATTGGTAAGACAGTTTATGGCTGGAGACAACCATCGGGTGGTTCGGGAAGAGGAGTTTAATTAGCTATTCTGTTTGCTCGGGGATTGAAATCCGGAGCCGTGCTTTCCATCTTTTTCGCGTAGTGTAAAAAAGTGATCGTTTACATTGTTGGTGACGATGTTGCGGCTTGTGACTCATAAATTACTCCTTTGATATCTGGAGGTTTCATGGGAAATGTAGCTTTTAGTGTTGGGACGATTACGGTATAATTAATATTCTCATCGTAAATTGAACCATTGATGACTCTCATCATTGAAAAGGCCCCCTGGAAAAATTCTGACTTTGAACCCTATCACCCTAGCTAGAAGAGACATGGCTTCTTTCTGATAGCTGTCCGTAACATCAAGCGCTGGAACAATTTCCATAACTTCTTCCGGCGAGAACATTAACAAGATAATTTAAAATATTGTTACGCCAATCAATATGTTGAAGGAAAGAGAAACATGAATCTAAGGGCGTTTGATTGAAATCATCTGAAAACAAAGCTCAAACCTAATCCTGCACGATATCAGAATTACTTCTTTCATATTGTTACTACATGAAGTATTTTCATGCTTTCAATAATCGAAATTAATTACTAGTTGTATGTAATACTTTTTAGAAACAAACCACGATTAGCTTTAGAATTTCAATGATTTCGACCAATCGAGAATTTAACGAAAATCCACTGAGCAACTTTCGTCAAGTTTTCTGTCTACTCCAACCAACTGTCTATCTACACAACCCAGCTATAGCCATCGCTTGGGCGAAAACGTTGGAAGCAGCGAAACAATTAGATTTACATTTGAAATGCTTCACCACAGAACTTTAGAGTGTGGCCATATTTTTGGGATTCAGATTATTTATTTTTGAGAGTTTCAGATTGGACCAGTTCGCTATGGTTAGTTCATAGTTTCTACCATTGGTATGAAAAGAGAGCCAAATCAAGTCTATCTCAAACAAAATTCACACGTGCACAAAGAAACACCATACCACTGGCTCAAACAGATCCTACGAGGCATAACGGGTACTTTCTAACCCGCTGGTGCTGTTTTCAGTATTGTATTCGGATTTTTTGTTCTGTGCTAGATGAGATAGTGTTCCAGAATGAGTCAATCGTTGTGGTCGAAGTGTCTCACTGATGAATTGTTTCCAACTTTGAAACCTCTTTGGATAAAACTATGGAAACAATACGAGAAAATAAAAACGGTCTACTCAGTTGATAAGCTCCATTAATGTTGAAACAAACGTAACCAGCGCTAACATATCGACATAAGGTAAAGTGAGGCAATATGCACCCCTTAAGCGAAAACAATTTATTTCTCGCAGTACATTTAAGAAAATCGTCCGAAATTGGCACAGTTCGATTCCTTAACATCTTGTAAATTGAATTGTGTATTTGGTGTTGCTCTTTCTATAAAGACTGGACTCTTCGATAAGAGCAGTAGGCACCGGTTGGTTTGTTTCAATATCTATGGTTAGAATGCGTTTCCTTCTTACCAGTAAAATACGGTGAAGGATTGTCGGGTTGTTTACAGAGGTAGGAAACCAATGATGGTACGCTTATGACACAATTTGCAACCATTGTCGCAAAGATAACCTCCCATGAGAGTGTTGAATACAACACATTCATGTAGCAGTCTAGGAACTCTGAAAATTTGAAAGGAGTAGATCTATGCGATCCTATGTTCAATATCGTAGGATGAAACAAAAAACAAAATGTAACATTTCCACAGATCTTTTACATTGATCTATTTTTCATGTTGCATGCAAAGTCAGTCTTTCATATTGAGCTATGCTTCATTGGCACCTATTTGACAGATGGTGGTTGTTGTTACGAAGCATGGCTAACATTTCATAGTAAACTTTTTTTTCCCTTGAGGCTACAGCATACTGGTCTTTTTCAGGTCTACAAGCACATGTTTATTGAATGCAAAATCTTGAAAAAGTGAAGTAAATTGTCAAAACTTCGGTCTATCGCTTCAAGGCGATGTTGGAACGCCATCGAAGAATGCAGCGTAACTGGACGAAATCATTTAAAATTAATGAAGCTGTTGGGTAATTTGCCTCGTACTGACATCCCTCAGGGGCCATTTGTACATGGCAAAATGAATACGATCATCTGTTTCTTGAGCATAGTATAATATAAATTTTTTTAGTGGCATCTACAATATAATGTAATCTTTTTTTGTTCTTTTCAAATGTATTTGGGTCCTTCGAAACATAATGCAGTCAGTTGAATAGAATTGAGCATTTGATTGAAACGTTGATCCCTAATGGAAGCAACCATTTAATTCTAGATTACAGATGCTTACTATTAAATATGCCTTTTTTAAGGCTGTAGAATCTTTCATGTTTCAAATATTGAGAGTTCCCGCAGATAAAAGGATAGGGTTTTTCCGGTTATGAACCAAAATTTATTTGCATTATTTGAAATCAAATAGGAGTTAGGAGTTTTGTATGGACCAGAAAATAGAGCATCGAGTATTGTAAAAGAAGAATGTAGGAATTGCAATTGCACATTCGTATTGATAGTTTAATCCCAACCATAAGATCCAGTCACGTTGATTGTACAATGTAAACTGTGCTAGTTGTGTCAGCTTTTTCAAACTTCATGCTAAGCGTCTTCGATTCAAATCGAATATTAGAATTGTCCTAATTTACCCGAGTATGAATTACAGTTTTTAAGCCTTAAAACACATAAAATACAATCATTTATTGTCTTACATAAAATGAAACGGCAGTTGAATGCACTCAAAGGTATCTAGATGTAAGAGTTGTTCTTGATAAATTTGCAACATTCACATCCCATAGGACATCAAGGACAAGTACCGATGATTGCGTCTGCAAAAAGATGGATTTAATTAAGTTTAAATAAATGGACACTCAAGAAACCTTACCGCACACGGAAAGTTTGTGCACATGGTTTCATGGCTTGTTAATACATTTGTTTGTTTGTACTTATTACCTTCTTGGAAATTTTTCTTTTTTTATTTGCCTTTTTTGAAGGTCTTCCGTGCCTTGGAAAAGTTTTTTAATTAAAAGAAAACATTTTTTGTATTGCGGTAATCATTTCGACAGTAGCCTCCTTTCCATTTGCCCTTTGCTATTCAACTATTGTGGTTTCTCTTTGATCGAATCTATAGGAGGAAAAAATTAATGGACATTCGAACCAAGACGAACAGCTAATGCTTTCTAAGCGTCATAAGGTAAGATACTTTCACTTGAGATTTCATGTCTTGTGACGATAATCTCTAAACGTTAGGACTGTTCACAAATCACTGTAGTTCGATTGTCACTTGCTGCTAAGAAGATCACTTTCTGATTGACACTTTGTTTTCTCTTTTTTTCTCTCACTGTCTTTTGTTTCGTCGTGTGAGTTCATCGATGGCATTGAAGGTGGCTGGTTGTGTGCTTCACTTGTGCTGATTCGACTTTAATGAGAAAAGTTTTATATTTCCCTTTGCCTTAATCTCGGAAAATGTCCGTCCAGCGTTTCCAGATCCTCGGTGGCCGTGATTGATTGGATAGATCGATGCCGGGTACTTATAACTTACTGGAATGCGTTCCGGAAGTCCGGGGCTGGTCGGTTCCAGTTATCACGACCGGTATCAACCTTGGATAGTGGCCAATTCATTTTGATCTGGTATCACTTTCAGAACTGGTGGAAGTATGTGTAATCATCCTTGTTAGATGATCTCCATTCACGCCATTTCGTATGTTTGTGTGGTGAGATGTTGAGATAGATTCTCGATGTCAAGGGAAAGTTTTACTTTAAACTTCTTTGATTACTATACTATTACCTTTTGGCATATTAAGGGGAATTCCTATTACCTTTGGCTAAGGTTTACTGTTTAACTATTTATTTTTCTTATACCGTAGAGCGTAAATTAGCAGAAAAATTTTAAAATTTTAAAATGGTGACATAAGAGAATTTGCATGTTGGACTCGTCTTGTCTATCCAACCAATATTGATGCATGAGATGAGCATATGAGCGAAATATATTTTTATAGTTATTTTAAACATTACATTTTTATCTAAATTTACATTGCATGTTAATTGCACAGTTTCATCGCAGTTTAAGTTCAATTCATGGATGTCTGCTATCTTCAGTTGAATTAAGAAAGACTAAAAGGGCCGTCGTTACCCTCGTCCATTTATGCAGCACTACTAGTTTATCTTTGATCAAGAAATGAGGCCTTTGTTTTCATGAAATGCTTCTGCTACATGAGGCTATTCCTTCCTTTCTCGTCGTGGGACCCACACAAAGTGGATCATCGTGTTGACCGGATTTGGCGGTTACCTTTTGAAACGTGCAAAGTTGTTTCTACCAGGCGAACAAGTATTACGCTTCAGCCATTCTGCTAGTTAGTGTTTTCGGCTTTGCCTCCTTCAACAAGGGTGGGAGCCTATTTCTGTACGTCTACAGCCAGGGGAGGAGTGTGGGAGATCGTTAACGAAGAGTCATCGCTGCGAGGTTGCATAAAATATCGTTGTTTTCCTCTGACAGCAGGTGCACTTGTAACGCAGGTTTCTCGAGTCCCTTGGAAGCAGTCTGTTCTCCTTCTGCACATCCGTTCACCTTCAGGCGTTTCGGTGGTATCGAATTAGCGAACGGCGAAACTCAAACAGGAAAATGAACATTAAAATACAAATTGAATAGATAACAGCCGTGCTGTTTTCGCCCACCACCATCTTACGCCATCCGCAGATAATTTTGCTTCTTTTTCTCTCCCTCACTTCATGGTACGAGTATCCTCGCGAAGACAGGAAACGAGGTGTTTGGGCAAATGGACGAAGGAAAATTAAAATTTAAAACATGCCATGACTGAAAGTAATTAAAAATGTGCCTACATTTTGATGTTAGTGGAGAAAAGCTGGGTCAAAGATGGGCTTGCTTGCTGGCATGGGTTGCGTCAGACATTCGCGCCTTCTTAGCTTGGTAAACGCCAAAGGGTGTCGTCCAGGGCAGAAAACAACCGCACCCATTCCGTTTTGGGATTCTCCGCTACGCTTATTGAGTTCTGGAGTTGCTGGGGTGTGATTTGTGTAACGAGCTTAACGGATGGCAAACTTGCGATGATATAACTTGGCACCCCGGCAGGCTAGCTTGTGTCCGCAGGATCGCGCTTAATTATGACTACGGTGTAAGGTTGGCCTGCCAGGCCAAGGTTGGAGCACAAGCTCGAATCGTGGGAAAGTAATAATGTGCGTCAAAAGGTAGAAAGTGGACGCATTTGTCAATGTCCTGTAGGAGTTGTAAATGGCTCTGGCGTACCTGTGGAAAATAAATGTTTTGCTGAAATGTAACCGCTCTCGAATGAACAGCTTCTTCAAAGCCGACCCGTTGTATATCGATATGTTAGACCATTTAAGACAATTTTGTGGCACAGATTTTACCAGCTCCATACCAAGAATGATTACGGGCAATAAATTTCGTAATGAAGAGATTAGCTAAGCCACGCTGGTTTGAATTTGTTACTGTTCCTGGATTTTTTTCATGTAGGCTGGTTTTTCTTGGAAATGAAAATAGTCCATAATTGCATTTTAAAACGACTAGGGAATTCCATTATTTTGCTCCCATTTCCTTACAAACAGAACAAAGTAATTTTTTGTGTATTTACCGTTGGAGATTGTGTCGTCATGAAAATCTTATTTTCGCAGAAAATCATAATGAAATGCGTTTGTGTTGAGAAGTCTTTGAATTGTGTACGGATTTAATTCTTGCAGATTATTATTTTATACGTTTCCTGGAGAAAAATTGCAAGAATGGATGAACTTCTTTTTCGTGGCGTATCGACCATCTTCGGTCATGGGCTAATTTTCTAGCCGGGTGGGTGGGTGCACTAAACAAATGAATCACTTCAGAGAAACAATAGGCCCGATCTTCTTAGTAGAAAACAGGCAACTTCTTTTCTCCAACTTTAAAAATTTCGTCTGCAAATCAAGTATATTCTATTTTCGTTTAAATGCTTCCTATGAAAACAAATATGAAAAATAGAACCGAACAGAATTTTTTATGTATAAATACATGACCACAAACTTATTTTTCTATGCGCTATGATCTGTATACAGTTACATTTCCCATTTCAACATTTAACAACATTTTGTTACCAAAATTATTTATTTTTTGGCTCTAACTGTAGCGATTGTTTTTCTGTGCTCTCTTTTTTAGGATATTGTTAAAGGAGGAGTGTTACTAGATCATGAATACTGCATCAGATCGTTTAGCGAGAAAGTGTTCATAAAGTTGGTAAGTAAAGTAGCGCTACCGCCAGCGTCCGCCAGCGTTGGGTGTTCCGATTTTCGACAAATGTGCTTCCCATTTGCTACCATCAGCCGTTTGAGCTTGCGGTGTGTTTCGATCGGTTACGTTACGGGCGCATGATAGCTGCCTCGAACCTAAAGGACCATTAGGAGGCAACTTGTGCTCTCCCTCTTAGACTCCAGCAGCACTGCACAAACCTCCATGTTGGTATTTGGTGCTGTTTTCGTAATCTGTACTTATGCAATCGAACGACCCGTCCATCCTCGGTGGCTAGAAAAGCATATAAAATGTTTTCAAACGATCTTGCCGAGAGGAGGGTAATGTTGCAGTTTAAAGTTTTCAAAGTAGAAAACATAGTGAAGCATTGGCAGTGTAATCCGTGTCCCGCGGATGTGCAATGGAACTGGAAATTGATTGTCACTTCGTTCACGGGCATGGGACGGTTTCAACTTAATGGGGGTTAAACTTTTCCGGTGACTATTCCCTAGGATGGATTCATCGATACGGAGAAGTGGCACTTTAAGTTCCTCGTATCCGCGCTCTCCCCGGAACAGTTTTCCACTAGGGTGAAAGTTTATCTGGATTTTCACGATTCAATCTCTTTCGAACCCTTCTTCCCCTGCTGAAAATTGGAGAGCTGTTATTGATTGCCTCGGTGGTCCAGTATGGAACCATTTACGAGCTCCTGCACTGACAGTTGTCAAAAGTTCGGCTTGCCACAAAATAGTTAATCCTTTGGCATCTAACGAATTGATCCACTTGCCAAATGGATGTCACTTCTATACCGATTCTTCAATTACTGCATATACTACCATTTTATATTTTTAGCGTTCAAAGCTTCTGCTCCATGATTTTATTCTTCGTTCATGATTCATCAATTCCACTTAGTGGATAGCAAGTTAAGTCACATCGGTTAGGTTTTTATGTCTTTAATGTGAAATTCAACTGCTAATTTCAAATCTAATAGTTTTGTTATACAAAGGATAACACAGTTTATCGATGCAATTAGCAGGAAAATAGGAGATGAAAATATCTTTTTTTTATTTTGTTAAGTGTTTAAAGAAGAGTAGTTGAGACAAAATTGTAAAACTGTATTCGTTGAAATTCTGGCGAGACGCGACCTAATGGTAGTTCGTCAGTTTCTTTTTTTAAAGCCATCTGGCATGTTAAGCAAAAACTTTGTTAATACATGCATGATCGACTGCGAAGGATTCAAAATGTAGAAAATTCGCACGAGTAAACCACACGTTACATTTGGGTGTTTGAAGTTTTTTTTTCACATAAGATTCTTCTTAATTTCCCTTCAAAATGTTGTGTAGAGAATTTGATTTGAGAGAACATACCGGTTTTGCTTGGGATTTAGTTTTTCTTTTAAACCGTTTTACGCTCGTGACATGAGCATGTGTTTTGTTAAGTTTAAGAGTGTTAGGAGAATCTCGGTATATTTTCATCTTCTGGTTGCTGTAAGAAGAAGAATAAAACAAATAATGCATAGCACAAGGATAGTTTTTCATTCCCACGTAAGAGTTTAGACAGACAACTATCGTCGTTTCGTTAACATCGTCAAAACTTTTCCAATTCATTACGTGTTATCTTTTTTCTTGTTGTTGCATACTCGTTTAACGTTTCAGGATGCCAGCTAAAAATCCCTTCGAAGTGAGAAGATGCTGGTGGCTTTCTTGACCCAGCATTGAAATCAAGATGCGATTGGCAAAGTGTCTCATAACTTTGAAAGTTTAGTAGGAAGTGAAAAATAGCATATCACGGACAAAACAAAAGAACTAAGATGCTTTGCGGCCGTACTGTGACGAAAAATTAGACTCGGGCAAAACATGAGACGTTTATGTTTGTGAAGCACGAATAAGTCAGAAGCAAAAGGTTGAAGATAATATCTATTTTTCTGTTTAGCGTTTTTAGGAAATATTTTTTTATAGAGATATTTGTAATGTAATACTTTGTAAAATATTTAAAAAATTGAATGGTATGTAACCAATTTAAAATTGTAACCATAATATTCATCACAATAAAAATTTATGTCCAAATATGGTATGTTCAAATATTTATAGTTTTAATCCCTCAATGAATGACAACCTACTAAAAGTAAAAATTGAGTAGGACATTGAAAATAAGAGAAGTAAAATCAAACTTTTTTTTTTATACATATTTCTTCGACCTCCATAAACATAAGGGTTGACGTATTGTATGAAAATATTGTTGAAAAAATATAAACGGAGGTCGAATACAAGTTTCTTTGCGCGTTTATACAAAAAACAATGAATCTCATTTCCACTTGCTGCGCCACAAAACGGAACTACAAAGGAAAACCGAGATGACTGTCGCTTGGATGGGTGGATGGTTGAACGGTTGAATGGATCGTTTGGAGCGTGTTTGTTTTCCTTTTGTTTGTGTAGCCTACCAGACGTTAATCTTCTTCGGGCGCGTGTGAAGTCGGGCGTAAACCTTAACCTTGGCGACTCGGTCGTTAAGACTTTGACGGAAACATCTGACGCTTGGGGGTTGCTGCAGGAAAACAATGGAGATAATGTGATGCGATGAAATAGTTCACCGTTTCCAGAATTTATCTGAAAAATGCTGTGTAGTTGTTGTGCAAGTTATGCTAGAATCTTAAACTGATAGCAGCTGGTGTTAACAATCCTTATATATGTATATTTCAAAGGATGCCTGCAATGAGCTATAAATTATTTCAATGTTGATGTTAATCACTTTCATCACTTGACCACTTGATTAAAATTACTATAAAACCAATCATTTTTTATTAAATCAACCTAAAGTTCAGTGGTCCATTATAAAGATTCCTGCGAAGCCACTTTGATTAGGCGTTTTAAAAAGAAGGCACCAGGGGAGAAGTTATGGAAAACGCTAAACTTGTTTCGGTCATCTAAACGCGGGATCCTGCGGATTGAGTTTATCTGATTTTCATTTTCTTCACATTTATACGATCAAGAAAAGGCTTGGGAGTGCTAATAGGGGTGTTAAGGTTACAGAAAGGGAACTACAACAGCCCCCCGGTTGTACGGTTCTGCCCAAATCGATTGCGTATGTTCGGGCAACCGTAGCTTTCGGTTTCCGCTTTTCCGGTTTCATTTAGTGAGGAGGGTTTCGTGCAAGTATAGCGTGGAAAGAAGATTGGAAAATAGCAACGTCGACTCCCAATGTAGAATGAAAGAGGCACAAAAGTTGAAAATCAATAAGTGAATTAGATGCCGATGTTTGCTCTTTCCACAACTTTCAAAGTCGTATTGGTTTCGTTCTTCGTTTGTTTCTCGCTGTATCATCATCAGTGCGCGTCGCAACTTGGAAACCGGGAAACTTGAGCGAGATGGCACTTGGAAATGTTCGCCAATTCCTTAATTTACCCATTTTTACGATTCACCTCCCACGCTAACAAGATAAATTTTATGTGTTTTAAGAAAAGTTGTACCTTCTAAAGTAGTGGAAAGGGTCCCAGGCAGGGAAAAGTGTGGTAGGCAGGCAGACTCGTAACGATCGTTTGATGAACATGAAATTAGTCGATTAATCTTGGCAATCTTTTTTGAGAATTATTACGATGGAGTGAGGGACACGGCTTACCGGAAAGCCCGACTTCTCGAAGCCATCCGAAAAGAGCGTTCTTTCCATTGTGGGCTGAACGAGCAAAGCGTGGAACCCTACCGGAGGAGCCACTTTGGGGTAGAACGATGCTCGGGTCGTTTGGTGCAGTTCTTATGACTATGAGGTCGTAAAAATTCATCCCCTTGACTGGTGCTGCTGGCATGAGGCGCCGTTGGGCGTCATAAAGACGGCATAAGATTCGGATTTCTATTTTTCATTTCTAGCCTTTGCAAGGATAATACAACCTTGTCACCGATAGCATCGGTTCATATGCTGTTAAGCGGATGTTTGCGGAGGCAAACAGCAACTTCCGCTTTCCCGTGTGGGCCACACCCTCTGAACAGCAGTCTTTAGATATTACCTGGCCCGAAGCCTTTACGGCAGCTGAGCAGTCAGCCATTGCATTTCTGTCAAGGTGTCTTTTGTTCAGTGAACCTTTTTCCTACCTTCCGGATGTTACGCGCCGTTATCGGGATGAAGAGCTCATGGCGATCATCACACGGCCAAGTTCTGGCCACCAGTGCCATCTGGTGGCGAAGAACGTGTATGCGTGTACACATGCATTATTTATGAGCTTACGAGCATTTGAAAATTTTATGCTAATACGAAGAGGGAGGTGGCGCCTTGTTCTCGTGTCTTGCAATCTCCCAAGTCGTAAAACGTGGTGAAAAAGGTAGCAGCGCTTAGCTATCTGCCGATCGTTCAGAATCGAAGCAATTCTTCGGAAACTTGGTTCTTACCACTCTAGGGCATTTAAACATACACTACCTCGTACACACACATACACAGTGCAGAGTAGCAATGTTCCACCTGAGGCTTTTTGGTATGGCATTTCCGGCGAGCGGCAAATTTCCTGTGGTGAGCGTCGTGTCGTCTTTTTCCCTTGTAACGTTTCCATTTCCTTAGCCAACGAAAGATGCGTATTCTTTTCCAGGCTGTCCTTGGAGTCAGGCAGAGATTAGAGGAATTTTCTTTCAAGAACGATGCTTGTAGGAGGGAGTTGAAAGTGACACACATGTTTCTTGTGCTTCTAGCCTGTAGCGCTTGAGGTTTATGCTACTGCATATTACAACGGAATGAAATTGTATGTCTTGTGTGTCTCATTCGTATGCAGCTATCAACATTCGGCTAGGTTGAAATTGCCCCGTTCGTGCTGATGAATTTGTTTTCTTCGGTACCGGTTTAACATTGGTATCGGAATTGCTTTCTTATGTGGCTCAACATCCCCAAGTGGGACTAGGCCTCTCTCCGTAGAGAGTTACTGTGACCGAAGGACGGTAAATTATAGATCGGTGGTCAGCCGTTCGTAATACCGGGAGGTGCCAGACTTGGGATTCGAACCCACACCTATGGCGTGGTGTTTTCTAGCGCTACCGCTGCGCCATGGGCACCCCCCTATCGGAATTGCTTAAATATAAGTAAAATTTTGGTTTCAAAAACCAAATTGAACTAAATATTACAACCATTTGCTAGAAGTCTCTTAATATTACAAATTGCAACTAACACATGCTGCCGGTTTTATGCATACATTAAAAAAGGTTCCGATACTTAACATATGCATAAAAATTATTAAAATTTGAATGTTTGTAATTCAATACAAATTTGCTATTTTTAACTAAAATCAGGAATGTTTCGTTAATGGGCTGATAAATTGATTTAGACAGCGTTCCCAACGTTTGTATCCTAGAGACGATATGCTTGTTTTTAATTTTTACAACATTATTATACCAAAAAAAAAAGAAATTAAATTTAAATATCTAACGATTTATTTGCGTTAATTCTTAAATTTGGTTTGTTTACTTGTGCAGATAACCTCAATGTCGAACTGCTTCGAAAAAGGTTACCAGGTGGCAGTTACAAAGTTATATTGAATTATGATCAACCTAAAGGTACCAACATCGTTGGGGTTGAGGTTACATTTGCTGCATCATCCTTATGCCCAACGCTCAGAAGATTGCCAACGACTTATTTCGCTGTAAATCACGCTTACGTCACATCCACTCGATGTCAACGTCAGTAAATCTTGGCTACTTCGTAGTACCATGTTTTCTGACCGGCATGGGCGGCTCCCGTGCCGATTGGGGAAGAAATTTCGGTCGAATGATTTTAACAGGAAGTGGCAACCCAAAATGGGGCTTGAGAACGCAGTCTCTGAACCATAACGGTGCGATAAATGTAACGTGTACGGTAGAAAGAGCTACGCATGGACTTCGGAAAACGTTAGAACACGGCGGTAGTCGATGAGGAAACAAATAATCTGATCAACAAGGGTGGGTAGAAACGGACAAGCCATGTTTGTGTACAGATACACACGCGACGCTCGTGTCACGTGCAAACTTGAACCGGTGATGGATATACCTCATGACGAGGTGTATGAAGACGCCCCTTGTATGGCCCCCGATCCATTAGAAAACGTTTTGCGGTTGCGTTTCAGTTCGAGGGTCAGTCAGGCGAACATGCTGACATTGTAAAGAGGTATAGGAAAATATGAATGGCATATTGGGCACGGCAGTCAACTCCCCTTTCATGCAGAGTGATTGCCCTCAATATGACCCACGTTCTTAAAGAAAAGCAACCTTATGCTTGTAATGTAAGCGGTTTTCTTTGAGTCTTCCTGTTTCTTTGTTCGAAAGTCTCCTTTGAAAACACAAAACAACATAAAAAACAAGGGACTACGGGACTCAGTCCTCGAGGCTCGCAAATAAAAATCAATGGAATAATGGATGAACCTCATAGAAAATTTGATTTGCACTGTCATTGGCAAATATCAGCAAGTCATTGAAACTTACAATACAGGTGGTTTGAATGCAAATCAACTTATGTGAACCTCATTGAATATAAATTCTTTATTGTGGTGACCATGTCTCATGCTTGGTAATAGTTAAGGCATATTGGTTTAACATCCAAAGTTCACTAATTGTGCACATAATAGCTGTACTTTGAACTTTATCAGAGGAAAATTAAATTTTGCAAACAACGAAAAGTTCACTGCAATGGTTGCCCATTGAATTATTATTGGCGTTCAATATTTGTGTAAGGAGCGCTGTGGGACAACTCTCGACGGCGCGGGTTCAGTTCTTATTGATGTTTATTTGTCCATCGAGTGCATTCTGTTTGATCATGTTCTTCACAATCCTTAAAATAAACAACGAACTTTTGTCAACTGATGACCCGGAGTAATTGTCTTATAAATACATTTTACGTGCTATTTACTCTTTCTAAATATTTGTCCATTCCATTTTCTTCAACTACCATGTATGGTTATGTGTGATATATGTTTTACATTTTCTAAAATGCATGAAGTACCGATAAATTAGTTACTTTAAGATCATGATTGTTTCTCCTTAACTTGGTTACAAAGTTCCTTTGAGAGATTTATGTTAAATGTCGTGGAGCGATGGCAGCCATAAACTATTTACTCGCATTAAGAGTTTTTAGCCAATTTCAAATGGAGCCTCGTTTCTAAAATGCAATTAAAACAATCCACTGTGGACCATACCAGTCTTGGAAGAGTTTTACGCAAGAGGTTCGATTCGCCTGGGAGATGATGAAACGTAGCTCGACCATTTCGTGCAGTCAGTGAACTTTTCAAACATCATTCTAATTCCCAATGCCCAAGTGTGGTTAGGCTTGGATACTGGTTTCGATCAGGATTTGTGCTCTTCGTTGCGTTCTTTTACACTAGAAGACAGAAATCCAGTATTACAGTATTCGATGAAGTATTAATTTAATTAAAATACATTAAACTTCACAACTTTAAAATAATATACGGTATAGTTTCAATATTTAATGAAAATTTGTTGTTTTATCAGGCTATCATAATTATAGTCGTGAAAAAGCACTCTAAATGATCGCCTAACTCCATGTAGACAACTTTCGTGTAGTTCATTCATGAATTTTAAAAAATGCGTATCTTGAGGTTAAACCTACTTCCTAAGTCAATAGTTTTAATGTAAAGAGAGAAGAGTTCCCGGTAAGGGTTCTCGGGAGCCGTTGAAGTTTGAGCAGTGCTTTCTTCCGGACCTTTCCAAACTATGAGGTTAGAGAAAATGAAGAAGGCAGCTAGGAGTGGAGTAAAGATTCGTCCAACGGACAATTGTTTTTCTGTGTAAGGCATTTTCAATTGTGCTAACATTTATGAAAAATCGTAGCTGGAACTGAGTATATTATTGGCTGGAATTCCTCATATTATAAGTTGTACGTGCCGAACTTATAATATAAGCACAACACTAAGTGAAATACAAAGCTAAAATGGAAAAGCTAAGGTCAAACGCAAGAAAGTAGACTGGATTTCAATTTCAAATTTTCGATTTCAAGTCCTACCTCTACCTACACCTACGATCAAGTTGGTCATAGTTTTATAGTTAAAAATAAAAACAAATAAAGATAAAAGATATTCGCGCTAAGGATGAAAGTGTTCATTAGGCCCAAATAGATAACATGGCTCCTCGAAATTTATCAGCTATTCCTTTAACTGGATCTGATGATCTTCCTTACCTTGCGTTTCGATGGGAAAAGGTGGAATCCAAACGAGGTCGAGAATGTATTGAATTGCAAAAAGTTTATGTTTATGCATGAGTGAAACGAGAATTCATAAGACTGCATAAATAAATATTTTGTTCCATTCAAAAGGCAGGCGCCTTTGTCATCGGTATTCCTTGTTGCAGTTGATTTCTGAGTTCTCTTCATCACGACGAAGTTGTCCACATTTCTGATGATGGGGAGGATATCACGAAACGGATTGACACGGTAATACCAATTTTCGCATTTTATTCATTTATTCAACCTAATAGTAGTTAAAACATTTCGCTTGATACATCTCTAAGATCCACTTTGAATCGTCACTTTATTTCTGCTTGTACTATTTTTTATACCTTTCTCTTTGCTTCTCTACCATCGTTGCATAGTTCCAATAGCGTTGGTGGTACGATCCAGAGCTTGCAATTCCGCAAGATGCTTGTTGCTCGTTTCTACTGGTACTTGTGAAACGTTTTTCGCAAACGTTTAAAATTGTCTATAGTTTTCACCACGATTCTTCCTTTCCTTGCACTGTCTTCATCGATGCAAAGCCTTCTTTGTCACGCTTTGCATCTACCTTTGTATATACAAAAAGTTAAGCAAGTATTCTTGCTTAGCTATCGTCATTATCGTTTGGTTTCTATATTTTTTTGTATTTACATTGCTATTTACAATAGAGCTGAGGGAAGTTGCTTGAGCCGATGGTTGGAATTTGTGTTTGTTGATCAAAACGCAGGAAAAAGGATTGTAAATAGGAATAAAATGGGATTAAACAATCTCTGTGGCAGCGAAAAGGTGCAAGCGTTCAAACATAAATCTGCCACCTAGAACGAAAAGTACGACCATGTGTTCATGTTTTATTTGCTGACCGTTTTTTCATTACTTTTGGGACCTAAAGAACTCTCAAAATCAAGCGGTTGGTTGGCTTTCATTTTTCTTCAAATTAAACGAAGAAAAATTTTCCTAGAACAAGTATTTTAGCTCAGGTTTAGACAGGATTTTCCTCATATAACTTGAACTGGATTCGCCGAGGCAAGGTTATGTGCGAGGTTCACTTTTGTGCAGTTGGAAACTCGCACTTTGTCCACCGGGAATACCGAAAACGTAAGGCGGTTGCCACGGACATTCACGAGCGTGAGCGAAGCTCAAAAGTTTTCACACCACATGGGAAAGAGTGATGTACAAAGTTACGGGCATTGATTTAAATTTATTGATTCTTATTTTAACTTTTCCCAATTTATTTCAACACAGCATTCCTTTCTGCTCTTTGAGTTAGAGCACGGCGTAGCTTTTATCGGCTTCCAGAAGGTGCAAAGATTTGGACAGGTAATGTTATGTTAAGCCATACGGAAACACGCCAAAAATGGCGGTGGCTTTTATTTCTGGTTGCCAAAACATTTCCCTCCACAGGAGTAGCAACTCTGTAGCGGATTCAGAAAGAAGCACAACGTGGGTGAATTAAGTCGCGACGAAAACGACGAAGATGTATACGATGGTACAGGGGGAATGGGAGAAGGGAGGGGAATTTGGCAATTCTCAAAGCCTTCATTATTTGCCTTAGCTAAGTTTTGTTCGAAATTCTTTGTTAGAGCGGGGGATTTGCAAACTCTCGGGGGAGGTTCTGTGGCATGTTTCTTGTGGAAAAGTAAAACTAACGCGGGTGAAGAAAAGGAAGGCGGAAATCGGCCAGAAAGCGAGGAGAAAAAGGCTCATAATACTTTCAACGCGTTTTGTAGCGAACGTGTGAGCTCAGAAAATCCCTCCTTGCTCCCCGTCAAGATGCTATGACCGTGGCCATAATCATGTACGAACGCACGAACGTGATCGTGTGTTGTGCACGGCGAATTTCTGTGCCAGTTTCTCATTTCCGCCAGCATCCCTTGACAAGGGAATTGGCGTTGGGGACTCTGTACCTGTACGGAGGTGGCACTGATGTTGATTCTACGATAAAAGGGCGTACTTGAAAACCCCGAAGACGTGTAGTATGTTCGCCTTTTCGTCAGTATGCGTTACGGCGCCAACGGTGAACCAGTGTCACTATGTCATATTCACGACGCCGACGCTCGCGTCTCGTGCAGGTGCCATGGTCTCATTTTGTTTATCTTATCCTAGTACCTTTCCTCCTTTCTTTCTTTATCTCTCTCTCTCTCTCTCTCTCTCTCTCTCTCTCTCT
>KE525262.1:318782-338421 GCA_000441895.2 Anopheles sinensis | reverse complement strand
CTCTCTCTCTCTCTCTCTCTCACTACTCTCAACAACACACACACACACACACACAAAACCCCACAGATATACACACATTCATATTGCCAGATGTTTCCTGACAAGGCCATATCATGGCCTCACCCCAGTACCGTACCGAAGGTGAAGGGTATTATCTCAGCTTTGACACGAAGGAATTTAGTTATCTTTACACTCGCGAAAATGACGTTACTACGCAGACACCTGGCCTGGATGTGGTAGTAGTATTTTTCTTTCCCCAAACCGGATGCTAACCACATCCATCGGAAACTGTTTGCGTATTTGTACCTGCGTGAAGGTTCACCTGCGAACGATCCGTAAAGTCCTTGGCGCAAGGTCCTCCTGTTTTGTGATGTTCGGTTGGTTTTTCCGCGCCCATGTCATGTTTTCTCCCGACACGTTGGAGCGTAGCGTGTCCACCAGGTCGCGTGTGCACGTTTACGCAGGGTGAAGATGGAGTCTGCGTCACGTCGCGGAAACAACGACGTAAACATACTTCACCGCCGGCCCGTTACGGAAGTGACGGAATGGGGTGGCAACGAATGAAGAAAGAAAATGTATTCATACCCCTCGAGTGGTGGCTTTGATGAGTTTGACGGAGGGCCAGGTTGAGAGGGGGTCGCTGTATGTTACTGAATACGTTGTAGATGGTTTCGTGTTTCCCGTAGCTTATCTGCAATTAAACGTAACGAAATAGAACGATAAGGTTGTTCATTACGCATTTTGGCTTCATCGTAGTCATTCGCTCCCATTCGCGCACCAAAAGCCTTTGCGTTTGATCGATTCATGAAAAGAATTGGCATGGATTCATTAGCCAGAGATCAGGGATTGGGCCTCTACGGATACCACAAAAATACACCGAATTGTAGAAAGCAAATTCTCCTTACTTGCAAGAATCGCTAGATGGCTGACTTTGTGTAGCTTTCAAGCGATGTTTCGTTCATGAAGATTGCATGTAATGAAACCAACTGTGCTGTATTGTGCTTAAAGCATGTTGAAGGATACCTTAAAGCTGACGGATTTAAAATGTCATGGATATCTTCATTTTCCAACGAATCAGCTTTTGGAATGTTGAGCGTATTGAATTCGCAATACTTCTCCCAAGTCTCTGCTTGTAAGAGATTGTTTAGCAAAAGTACTTTGATTTTAAAAGATTCATAATCTAATCCCATTGGTACGAGAAAAGTTAAAAGGAATAATCAATACACCATTAAATAAACTAAATGATGAGCATGTACACAGTACCTATAAATCAACTTAAATTAAACCTAATGCTGTCGTTTTCAGGCACATCATGCTTTTCTCAAATACACTAGAGTCCGAGAGTCAATCATTTTTCAACCTGCACGAATTTGTGCGACGGCATTCCACACGGATGCGGATCATAATTCACAGCAATTGAAGAATGTTCGCAGGGAATACATCCTTTACTTGCAACCTTCTGTGGTAGTTCTCACCGTTTCGTAAGGGTATTTTCCTGTACGCTTAGTTAGCTGATATTTGGTATAAGCTTTCCCATGCAGCAAATTTAATAAGTCTTTGTTTTAGAAGCACTGGAACAATATTCCGGTTCAATACCGCCTAGCACTTACAACCGTAGGCCACATTTCTGCATGTGCACACGCCCTACACATCCAATCCGGTTTGTCTTTCCGCTTTTCACAGTACCGTTCTAGTGCGGACTAATTCATTCTAACTTGGAGGGTCGAGGGCGTAGAAGCGATAACCGATGTAAATTAATCACATTACGATGGCCAGTCGTGGTTCATCCCTCGTCAACGTACCTATCGTATGGGCAGCACTGCAGCTGGTAGCGATGATGATGCTGATGATGACGTTGATGATGCCAGCAAGAACGGCGAACCTTCCAGCGGAAGTCGAGAAAGTAGCAGAAGCTGGAAGCAGGCAGATATTATCGCCACCGCTATCTGCTTCTCCACCAAAGTTTGTACAATTCCGGGTGCAATTTAACGGGAAAAGTGAGTCCCAGGAGTAGTACAACGCATTTTCCGATAGGAGGTAGGGCGAGAGAGAAGGAAAGTGAAGAGAAATGTCATTTAACACGAACAGGTCAAGTCGAAAGGAGGGTGGAAAATGGATGGTTGGTGGCCGTGGGTATAAATTAATTAAGTGACCCTTGGCGTCAACTAGCGCCATGGGATCACCGAGGGCGCTGGGCGATGGAGTACAGCCCATTGGCACAGGTGATACAGAAATAGAGCAGTTTGGATTGATAATTACATATGTTGAAGTGCGAGCCGCGTTAGCGCCATTTACTCCGTGCTGCATCGCGGCCGGATGTTCCCCTTTGATGACATGGACCACAACACTGGCGGAATCTGTGAAGCAGAGAAGGAAGAAAGCGTGAGAGTTTAAATTAGAGGTCAAGCGAGCTATTCTAAACAACATCACCGTTGGATAAGTAAGGTCATAGCCTAACATTTATTATTACGTGCATTTTATAGGTGTTATGTGAAAGCGTATTTGCTGCCTCTTGATGGAGATACATCAAATATAAGGGTTTTATCCCCTACACAAAACATCATGTTTTGGAAGTGTTATAGCAGTAATAATCCATACCGATTGCGAGGAACAATTATTTTCATTGGTGGCAATGAAGCACCTTGTCATACCTCGATGGTGTTGAAATATCTTGCAGGGCAGAACCTCATCAACTGAGGGTGAGTAAAATCATTTAACACAAATCAAAAACCAACGTGAACCAGCATTCTAAAACAATTGCTAGGCATTAAGAAATCTCCACAAACCACTTCATTAAGCTCGTTCTCGCTAGAGTTTCTATTACGACGATGCCGCCTCGCGTGCTATTACCTGTGAGCTTATGGCAAACTTAAAGCGACCCACCAAACCCTTCATCATCATCATCATCATCATCAGCGTTATCATCGGGATGATTCTCATCAACGGCCACCGGTTGACGCGCGAGACGATGTTGAACAGATATCAAAAGCACCATAAATCTCGCGCTCGGAAAAGCTCCATCAAAGCGCAATCTTTACGACCGACCGCCAGCTTCAGTCGTGAAGCGCACCGGTTGTAGTTCATATGACAGGAAGATTATAACCCTTTGCGTTGGTTGGGCTCCGTAGCTCGGGTTGCAAACTTTAGGAGGTGGTGTTAGTTCTTATTTTACTATTCGTGACCGTTCCGCGACGGGTTGCGAATGATGCGATAAATTGGGTTTTGCTCGGTAGTTTCTTGACGCTCGATCGTTACCGGTCACTTCCCCGGTGCCGTGTGTCTTTCATTCGTCTGCCCGTCTGTTTGGTCAAAGTATGCTGATATAGTAGCTAGTTCGGCAATGGAGGTCGCAATTTTCCTGCTACACAGCCTTCCCGAAGGAGACGTCGATATAAACTGCATTTAATGTTGTGCATAAAATTTTTAAACGAACCGTAATTTATCTGCTTTCGTAAGTGCCTTGTGGGTCTTTTCCCATTGAGCTCGGGAAAGGGTGCTGCGGAACTTGCATCTTTCGTGCAGCTCGTACTCGGTGCACGTTCCGTACGATGATAGTGATTATGGCACAGAAGAGGCGCCACGTGCGTCCTTTATTTCGAACTGGAGGACGGGCCCGAGCTGGCATCGGACCGCTCACGTCGTTCGCATAGTGAAAGCAGGACCCATCTCTTGCCTATTCCGGCTCAAACGAAGCGAATTATGTCGTGTGTCAGATACACACACTGTATCGGGTTGAGTTTGATACGTTGCCAACGGTTGACGATAGCATGGCCTCCCCAAAACCTCCGTGGCCATTGTTGTCGTAGGGATCCGGTAGAAACGGGTGCTTAAATGCATGGCTACAAGAACAATGATACGAACAAGGTGCGCTTCGAGGGAGAAAGTAGAGGCTTGGATGTGCGACAACGTTGCTAGGCAGGCACAAATTACAACCACAAACGCAGGAAAGCTCCGGTGCTCAGTACTTACCGGAATTACTTGGGGCGCAGGTATAGTTTCCGGAGTCGGATGGAGAAGCCCGCGATATCACCAGTCGGCTGGTTCGGGTCTGCTGCTCGGTCAGGACACTGATGCCGCCGCGTTGCGAGTAGTTGATCACTCGACCGCCCTTGTACCAGTAAATAAACGACGGTGGCAGCGGCGACTGCAACGCTTCGCAGGTCAGGTTAATGTCGCTGCCGCTTTTAACGAACAGCTCCGAGTTGCCCAGGATGTTCGCCTTCGACACTGTAGATGCGGAAGATGTAACGGAAAACGGATACACCCCAGGGTGGCATGCGTAATTAGAACCTTTTCCAAAGGCCCTGGCTGACCAGCCAAGGGGGCTTAGCGGGTATTTCATGGACCACCTACCGACAACGTTGAGGCGAAACGATTGACTGATTTTCGGCTCGGTTGATACTTGACACTCGTACACGCCCGAGTCCCGGGCCTGCGGCGACGTGATGCGAAGCGTCCATTCGTCGCTACCGTCGGTATGGAGCGACTGGAAGCGCTGGTCGTTGGTGTAGGTCAGGATGCCCACCGTCAGTATGTGCAGGTCGCGCTTGCGGATCCACGAAACCTGAGAATAGCAGTGGTGAGGCGCATTACGATAAGGTCCACACAATTCCACCGTCCCACCTGTCCGACATCAACTTACCGCTCGGTCGCCAAGACTTTTCACGCGACAGTGGAGCTGGCATGTTTGGCCGGCGATGGCCGTCACTTCGCGTTTGCTCGTGTTATCGAAGTACGGTTGTACCATGTGGTTTTCCCAGTAGATTTGCATTTCGGGGCTGAGCGTGTCTGCAAGAGAGAAAGGAAAGGAACGGACAGTAGCGACCAGGGCATCGACAGGTAACTGGTTGGATATTAACATTTATATTAGCTCAAGCCGGTTAACCTGTTAGCTGATAATAGAATGCTGATAATAGTTTCTTTTCTTAGTCTACCGTACTACGCCGCACACAAATCGATGGTATTAGTGGTATTTTATGAATTTTGCTCTCAGAGTCACTCACCTGCAAAACAAAAGACGATAAAATTTATGAATGCTGCAATAAGCGGCAGATTTGTGTTCATGGTGTTGCATTTGCACTTCCGATGGGTGTTGCTAGCTTCAGCCTGAGTCATTCCATACGAAACTCGATGTTTGTGGTGTTTTCTTAATTTCCGGCGCCACAAATTTCTTCCGCCCGGGTGGCTGTTGGTAGCCTTTCGGAAAATTCGTTCATCCGTTCGCCGCTCAGGTGGCGGATTTGGTGGCATACATTTACAAATACATTTACATCACTCAGGGTCCACTTTTCCGTACCGTTAACGTTATTCGTTCTTCGTTTTGTACTGTTGATAATTTACCGGCCCTTGGGTGGCTTCCTTCCGGCGACAAAAGTTGCCCACTTTCACAACTAGTTATCCTTTTTTTTGGTTTATTCGTTTTTAACACTTCTTTTTACACTCATTTTCAGGCTAGCAGGTTGCCACTTAATACCGCTCGGTCATTTCGCTGTTTCACTTTACATTTAGGGATGTTTGAGTTTAATCTATTTTATAATGTTTCAAGACAGACACCACCGGTAGTGCTGTAGTTCGTTGGTGGTGGAAGTAAAGATGACGAGGTAAGAGGATGTCCTTAGAGCACTTTTAAGGTGCACGTCTTGAAAAGAAACTCTTTCTGAGGATCCTTGTAGCCATTACTTTGAAAGCTTATTTTAAACGAATTCAATTACTTAAGTTGTCCTTGTTAGAAATTTTACACATTCTCACTGGTTTCTTTCATTATGAAACATTCTGTGGAAATAAAGAAGCGCTTCACAGAAACTGATAACAGCGAACCACATTGCAGTTGGCAAAAGGGACTGGAATTATTTATCGTTTCTGGTCGCTGGTTCGTTGGTTCGCATCGCTCTGTCCTTTTATTTCGTGCGTGACCATGTGGATGTGCTGCTTCCCATTCGGTCAGTTCAGCGTGGCTGTGTGGGAACGCTGCCCAGTAACGGATGACCCAGCAGGTTTTTCAATTCGTGGACCAATAAATGTCAAATCAATTTTATCAGGATCCTGTAATTGAGTCACGTCGCTGAGTCCAGCGCCTTGCTACAGCTAAAGCGGAAGGCCGGCTCCGGACAGACCTTACATGCGTGGGTATGAGGGCGTATGTCTATGCTCGATGGACCCACTGCTCTGCAGGTTGTCACTACTAATAAAGGACATAAGAGGCTGAATCGGAATCCTCGAGTCTGCGTTCTAGACTTGCCGGTAGTTCGTTGTTGCGTATGACCATGGAGCACGGTCTTGCGTACTCTTTTTCTCAGAACTCGGACCGTTGCGAGATTGGCAATCGGCAGCGATCTGAATGGAGGATTAGTTTTGCTGATGAGACACTCCCATCCGCCCTCGCACCGTATGTGTGAACTAATCTCCGTGAGGATGTGCAAAACGGAAAAGTCAAATCCAAACGTTGTGGGGAAGATGTCAACTCACAGTCCCCAGCGAAGAAAGAACAAGTCATTTTGTCGTTTCCGTTGATAGACGTCCCATATTAGAATTTGTTATGTTTTCTGTTTTCCCTTCGCCGTGGTTGTATTTGGTGCCAGATATCGAATATCGTATGTCAACATTACATTGCTAATACTCACTGGTGCTCTAAGTATAGATTTTCTCGATGTCCAGCCTTAAGAGGTGCTGCTGAATGTAATTGGACTCATGAGAATCCGCATCTGTCACGGCAACTATCGGTATAATTTTCCTAGCGAAACCTGCAATCGTAATCTCATCATTGAAAGCCCCCAAAGTAAACCTATACTTTCATGTTGTTTTAATGTGTTTATCCAGTGATCAACGACCTTTTTCTCGACGTGTGAGTCTAGTTGTTGGTCAATGAATGGGCCAGCTAAGAGTCTTTATTAAGCCCATTTCTATTAGTTTACCCACAACCAAAAAGGTGAACAAGCCATGGCCCAGCGCGTGTTAGTGTATGTGTGTGTTATCAATCAGGGGTAATTTATGCTATCATAAAAGTGCTACGTGTTTGAGTTATCGATTCGGGCTCACGCAATCCTAAATACCTTGAAATGAGGGAAGGAAACCAATCTTTCGTCCCGGGTCGGTGAATTAAGGACCCGTTTCTGGGCGAAATGGGGAATGAAGATTTTTTATCGAAACCAAAGAGCACTTCCACGCAGGTTTTTAAGGGTATTCTTTTTCATATGGTATCCATTAGCTGAACGGTCGTCATAACGACCTTTTGTTTAATTTATTTGCGTAGAATTGAATGATCGGAAGCCCGGTGGCCGCCCCGGAAACCTTTCCATTGCTTTGGGCGTAAACAATGTTTTCGTCGGCCGTAAAAGTGCTCGCTTCTGTGAGGCATCGAGATGAGAACAAAATCGATCCCTTGATATGCAATTAATTAAGAGAGCAAGGTAGACGCTTCTCCATGATTGAAGAATTACCGGTTGAAAAAGCTGAAATTTTGTTAAAATCGAATCAACAACAACACTCGTGCACCACCTTCTAGGAAGGACATGAAGGGTATTGATAAGGATATCGACCTCATCCCGCAAAAAAATTAAGCAGAAAAATTACTTTTTCAACTGCCCAATGGCCATCCAGCCATTAGTTACTGATCCCCGCCGTCATGTATATGTAATAAATTCGATGTTTCGAAATAATAAGACAGGGTTGATAACTTTAAGCAACTTTTACAAAAATTCGTTCTGATTCGATTTTCCACACCTTTTCCAAGACAAACAACAATGGATACTTGTGAATGACAAATAATCGCCAACGAGATAAAAGTAATACAAAAACCAGTCATAAATGGTAGCAAAAAATCAAACACTTCGTAGCGAATTCGTCAGAAACAAAAAATATTACGAACGAAAAGAGAAGCTGACTTTTCTGGGTTGCTAGGCGTAAATTGAGACCGTTGGGATTGGTCTGTTAATGATGACGGCTTGAAATCACACCCCAGCAATCGTTCACACTCGGTGGACCGTTTACTTACACTCTGTAGAAATTAAATTGCAATGAAAATGGATGAAAAATAAGACCAACATCAGAATGTTAGTTACTGTGGTGCTGGGTACGACCATTGCAAGTTATTTGTCAAAACGACCACGGGATGAGACAGAATTTTAAAAGCGGTAATTCAAAATAAAACAACAGCGCATACAAGCCAACTTGCTAGGCAGTTACAAGTTAAGTGGTTCTCTGTTTCTGATCTTCTGGGTGTATTTAAATGCTAGAAATTCACGAAAAAAGCAGAACAAATTCTGCTAATGGTTTAGGCCCTCCTCTCTCTTAGGTTCCCTTCTATAATGCTGGTAGAAGAAGATTAATGTCTTCAGACAAGGCTTCAAAAGCTCAAAAGGTTCTGCTTCGTAGCATACTGATGGCATCATTGACATAAGTTAGGTTTCCCGCCAAGTCGCTCTACAATCAGTGTGGCATGATTCTGTAGTGCCTAAGGCAATGGAGGCGCCTAGTGTTTGTGGAATGTTAAGGAATGATGAAATTGAAAGTATAAAAATATTGAAGCAATTGTTGTTTGTTGTGCAGATTTTACGATTTGGATGAAAAGTGCGTTAGTAATGAAGATTGTGCTGAACGTACAATCATGTTCGCTGCTAGTTTTCCAACGCGATTTTTACGTAATGCAGTAGAGATTTGGGACAAAGTGAAACTAAGACAAGTAACACTTATGAAACACAATTCTATGAAAAGTCTTTACTTATCTGATTCAGAACCAGCGTTACTTGTGTGTGTGTAATGAAACAAGGAAGTACAAGGCCAGCACTTTTTGTTTGGTAGCACAAATCTGCCACTCGTGAGCTCGAGCAACGTTCCTGGCTCTACCATTCTCCGAGTGAAAGTGCGAGTTTATGTTCGGTCCGTGATAATTGGGGTCCCGGGAGGTACGATAAGGGTTTTTCATCTCACTGACCAACCATCCCACCAGACACTTTGCAGAGGCACGGACTTGTTAAGGTTCGTTTAGGCACTGTGCTGTTTTTTGAGTGTCAAACACGTAACGTTTGAGATCACGTTGTGTGCTGAGCTTTGTCGATATAATTTCTTTCGTGCTTTTTTAACTTGAAATTTTTGTGTTGTTTTTCATATGTCATATGCCAAAGAGTTTTGAAAGGGAGAGTTATATTGAATTGTATTGTTTTAGTAAATGCGCAGTAACGAGACTTTGAGAGGTTTTCCGTCGATATAACATTTCAGTAGAGTACTAACTAATGTTTACTACAACGTCAAAGTTTGTCAGCATTTTAGCACGTGTATGATTAGCTTCTGGAGCTGATGATGATTGGTTATTTTTACGGTAACTGTTGACTTAACGAAGCGTGCAGTGGCAACATTGAAAACGTTGCTTTTATGTTATAATGCTGAACGCTTTGCACCGTTTGATAAACCGTTTGCTGATGTTGGAGAAAAAAAACTTGTTTTGCTAGTTTGTAATTTGGGTTAGAGATATAGCTCTGTTGCTGACGTGCTCATTTATTTCCAGCAAAGGCCTTCTAGCAGCACACAACTATGGAAAACCCTATACTGTCGGTCAGTATAGCGTTAAGTTGCCCAACCGTTATGGGAAATTTCCTTCTGAACATTACCTTTTTAACCATCGTTTACATTGTTAAACGGTTTTGCGGTGGCGTGAAAATTCAGTGTTACCCCTCCCCACGGTAGCTATTCAATCAACAGAATGTTTCATCGAAACAACATTAAGTCCACCTCTGACGGATTTGGAGTATGAAAATCGGCTTGGTATGGAATGTCCGTAGCACAAGTGCTATTTTAAAGTTTGCTTTACATTAAGCTGCCCAAACCAGGGAGCATCCTGGTGATGGATGAAAATTTGCACCACAAACTCACCAACGTCAGGGAAAATTGGTTGATGGTAATGAAAAATCCTGGAACCATAAGCTTGAACAACTCGCTGGAACAATGTTGGGCCGTAAAGTCAACGGAAAACTGGAAAGATGAAGGACTGCGTGCCTTTGTTTGGCTTTCGTTCAGTCTTCAAAGCCAACTGGAGCGTTAAATAACAGAGAGCCAACCGGTTTTTCGCTACACAAATTGAATCCTTGCCAGTTGGGAAGCCCACTAACGTCAGCAATCCTAGTAAAGGGCCAACGAACCGCTCACCCAGTTTGAGCAGCCCGCGTTTATAGGCACGTGTCAAAAACCAAGCGAACTAAAGAGAAGGCGATAAGTGAATTAGCTGATGTGCTACTTGGCGAGGAAAAGTTCTTTAAGAAAACAGTTTGCTCAAAAGAAATTAATACATTTATTATTAGTTGTTGGTATGATTTTGTTTTACTTATGATTGCTTTACTGATAATACTGTTTTAAATTTATTGTAACAGACAGCCCTTTCTAAAAAATATTTTCTGACAAAAGAAGTTAGATTTTTACCTTTTTATCATTATTGCTAGCCAACTTCGTTATTAAATTAGTATATAGTTCTAGTGTATATTCTAGTTAAACAGTGATAAGCAATCTTCAAACCATTCGACGGCTAGTTTCGTTGGCTTTAAGCTGTAGCATACGACAGCAGAGTTCTGTAAACGCATTCATTCCTCGCATTCAATCACGATCTTCATTCATGTGCGCACAGGGAACTCCATCCATTACAGCAACCTTGACTCATGTGACTTTAGTGGCAGTGGTCAGTGCCATCTGCTGACTGGTTATTTTGTGTTTTGGTCGGATAGAGATATATATATATATGTATGTGTCTCGGAGTGCCGTATGTGTGCGTGTGTATGCTTGATTAATGAAGCCTTATGCTCCGCGGTGGATCGGCTCCGAGGGCGCCTGTGGTCGATTTTGGAAATTTTGTGGATCAGGTGGCATGCGAGCGTCTTCCAAAGATGGAGATGGGCAACCAAAGCCGACAGACGTTCCACTATAACAAATGGATCTGTTTACTGTTGGTCGGGCGAGTTGATAAATTGGATGGTTAAATATATGCAAATTGC
Source organism: Anopheles sinensis (assembly GCA_000441895.2). Lineage (NCBI taxonomy): Eukaryota > Metazoa > Arthropoda > Insecta > Diptera > Culicidae > Anopheles > Anopheles sinensis. The sequence continues at coordinate 327,448 of KE525262.1, read as the reverse complement.
TCTTTCTCGTAACGTTGGGGAACATTTTTGGGCCAAGTTGGTCTACCGGATCCGACACGACGCTGCGTGATCCGGAATTGTTGCTTCTATCTTTTGTTTTCTGTTTTTTAGTAGCGTGGCGCGAGTGAAGAAAACGTTTAACGTTCTTTTTTTTTGTTGGGCCATTTGTATTCTCCTGTTTTTCTTCTGTCAATACCTGACAAGCGTCCGCAGGGCAACCGGTAATGGCACTGACGTTGTAACCTTTCCCGATTGCAACGGCAGTGACAGTAAGGCCAAAATGTCGAGGCCAGATTCCTCCGCGATCATCATTAGGAAATTTAAATTTAGATTGCTTTTTGATGGCACGCGATAGGGAGCTCCAAAGTTTGCGAAGGGTTCCCCTTTTCAGCCTTTAGTTTGGAGCGCCTTGAATGTAAGTTTGATATGATAACAAGGAATGTATAAACACTTGAATGCTCTTCAAATGATTCTAGACTGCCTAGATAAACAAACCCAAAGGAGGTTTCTATTCAAGGTGTAACGTGGAAAAATTTGATTACATGGAAATTACCGTATTTAAACCTTGCTTTTGTTTATATAAAACATAAGAAGGAAAATATATCCTCGTTTTGTTTTTCATAAGACACCTTCAGCACAATGGAATTCTTGCCTTGGAGAATTATATTCATAGAATGTATAAAGTCACTGAGCTATTGCTACCCGTTTTGTCACTGTTCTGTTGTACGTTCCTCAGTGAACAACCCGTGTTTACCCAACAATCCCATCAATCATGGGGAACATTTCCATATTCATTCGTGGATGTTAGTTTTACGAAATGTTAACTGACCGTTGCGACCCTGTAACAACCAAGGGCTAAGGGTAGGTTGACCTAGATGATAAATTGTTGCTCGTCACCTCCCCCGGCAATGGCCACGAGGAGAGGGGATGCTTTCATTCGGTCATTGCTCACCGAGAACCGAGTCTGGCATCTCTTTGCAATAATAACATCGCCTATATCAGGTCTATCAGCTGCAACGTGCTAAAAAATGTACACGATGGTGCCGATGGAGTCAGGACGCATGGGATGGGATCTGTTAGTTTTTTTATTCCTATTCGCTCTTTCGTCCACACGTTGTAGTTTTCTATTTTTAGTCGCTTTCCGGAACATTTTCAATAAAATTGCCACGCGTGAATAAACGCGAGCAGGTGAAAAAACACCACCTACACTTCCTATGCGTGACAAGCCACTAGCGGTTGGAAAACGGGGGCGAAAAGAATTGTCCCTCGATACAATGGCCGCTCCTCGTGCCGGGTCTGGTATTGCGTACAATACACCACACCTTCCGGTGTTGAGAGTGCTCACCGCATGTTGTCACATAATGGAAGGGCGACCCTCGTCTGCCAGTGAAATAAATGCCTGAAAGGACTCGTGCGTGTCCAGAGGACGTTTGCGCTGCACGTCTGGTCAATAAAAACGAAGGTAGAGGAGATTTTTTGTTCGTTCATTCACGATCGCACGAAAACTTGGTGAAAGGCCAAGGGGTATGGGTTGTACGTTCGGAAGCAAAACATAGCAAAATAAAATAAAGCGTAGAAAATTGAGCATTAAGAAAAACAAAACATCGCACTCGTAAGTCTTTGTCAGAATAAAACAGAATGAAAAAATATCCCAATTTGAAGAGTACACTGTTAGGGTATGAATAAATCCATTGGATTAAATTTCTCAGCTAACATTATGCGATTCTCTAAGGTAGACTGAAGGCAGATATTATAAAAAGTGCCAACGTTCTGTAAGTATTATGCTTCAGGGATAAGTGAAATACTGCACAATTTAAGCCGTCGCAAACTGCTCCCGAGCCATTTCTTAGTGATCAGTTCTAATGACGGTAAAATTTACCGTAGAAAGTCTAGAATGGTTGTACCTGGGACGGCTAGAGATAAACGTCGGCCGAGTTGACTCATTTTTGAAGAACAGAATCATTCTCCGGCTCGACTCATTACATCTGCGGTTCGTTCATCGTCCAGCCGTGCAAAGCATGCTTAATTTTTATGACTCTTCTTATTTATTTCCCCCAGAGACTAAGCCCAAATCAGTGCCTGCTGGACATCCAAGATACGCGGACTGCTAGCCTGGTGTGATTCGGATTATTTGCCTAATGTGCAGCGTTTGCAAGTGCTGGTAGAATAATTAGAGGATTGCTTTGGCCAATTATGATGAAGCAGAACAACGATCCACCATAACGGAACGCCACGAATGGAGGAATACTTAAAATTAATTTTCGAACTCCGAACGAATCACAAACGAATTAAAATGAACGAAGATTCAACATTTTTAGTTAATTTGTTTTTTTCTCTATTGAGTGTAATGAAAAATATAAAAATAGTTTTAAAATTTCATCACGTGCCAGTTGAACTTCTCACAGAATGTTATTTGTGACAAGCTTGTTTTCCAAGCAAACTTTGTATTAATATTTTTCAATCAAAACGCAACCAAGCTTTGGAAAAAGAAGCTTTGAGTCTGCAAAACTTTTTCGCAATACAACCCTTTTGGACAGCTTTGCATTCCCCTACTGGCTTGTACATTTATGGTGATGAAATTGGAAAAATCACAATTTCTAGAGCTTCACCCGGTTATTGGACCGGTATTAACCTTGGGCGACGTGCATCCGAGGCATGCCATTTGAGGGAGGGTTTTATTTGCCCCACCAGCATCCGGCGACCTCCTCCGGACTAATGATGCATCGTGGAGCGAAAATACCTCATACATAATTTATGAGTCAACGTCGGCGAAAAATATTGCCCAACCGCAGTACAGCTTTCGACAAAAAGAGTCAGGAAAAAAGCGCTGATGTTGAATGATGGCATCGGGATAAACTACAACGGGCGGTGCAATACGAAGTTTGTGTTGATCGTTTTCCTATATGTAGTCGTTATTTCTCCGGAGACCACCTGCTGGGTACCGAACACCCGGGCGCCTGTGTGGGAGGGGGTGGTTTTCCAAGCTGGGAACTATCGAAGGTGTGTGGAAGAAAACACTCCTCTGCCCAATATCGACAACATTGTCATCGTTATCCTTGTGGAGTGAAGTGAAAAAGGTTTTTGCTGTCTATGTTTTCCATCAACCTTCCAGTCGAACCTTTTCCCATTTTGTTTTGCTGCTTTTATCGATCTTTTTTCTCTTAATTTCCTTGTGCCAGCGTTACGTGCCCTCGGTTTGAGGCGTGTGCGCACAAGATTCGCTTCGGGAAGTTTTTTCCGTTTTCAAAGCATGGCTTGAACGACCTAATGATAATGATCTGGATCAATTTTTTCTAACTAACGTGGCTGTTTTTCATTTTTGTGAACCACGACAACGGACGGCTGATGTTTTTGCGACACACACACACACATACACATACGAACACAGATCGCTTGTTGAGTCGACAGGTGGACAGGTTACCTGCTTTCATAGAGATGGCTTCCCTTGATTCGCTGCATATTGCGACCGTTTCTGCTCGACTGAGCAAACGATAATTTCTAGCTTTACCAACGATATCGGAAAATGAAAGGCTGGGAAAAAGGGTAGATTCCTTTGGGGCGCACTCCGTTGGCAGATCCGGCTCGATTGTGAATGAACAACTTAGCTAGAAGGGGAACTTTTCAAGCGAACGTTTACGACTTAATGACGCTTTACTTCGGACGCCAGGCGTGCTCAGTGAATTTGAATGGGAGCGGTGCATCATCGAGATGGAAAATCAACCATCAGGCAGGCAGCCAGTGCCATTTGCGCCGACATGACGATAAACAAACATTGACGGCACCAAGTCCTTGATTTTGCCTCCCGGGTTCTGGGGTCCTTTTGTAGTGGCAGTCGTATATATATATATTATTTTTTTTTTGCGTACCGCTTAAGAGGGACGTATATTTTCTTCCCTTAACGCCCGAGGAGAGGCAGAGAAGTACGACACTTCAACCGTCAGCCGCATGCTTCGATCTTATCCGGAGCCCGCCGGGAGCAAAAAATCAAAAGTGTCTTCAGCATGGAGGGAAATTTTTCCCCAGCGTTGGTAACGCACGATGGATACCGTTTCTATGGTGCAAATACCACCGCTGGAAACGACCATTCGTACGGAGCAAAAAGTCATCTAAACTTTACTAAAGAATAATGCAAAAAACGGGAGAAAATAAGTGCCAAAATATTGTTCACGGCCTTTTCGAGCTCGGTCCACCACTCGAGGTGTAAGGTGACAATCGATGAGGGCGAGGGTGCAAAGAAAAAGAAAAGGGCGATCCAAAACGAAACAACATTTTGATGAGGACGAGCTGCGAAATTTGACACCTCGCGACGGAAATTTCAGGATGCTGTCGTACGCATTTTGACCACTTGGGATGGCGATGGCGTGCGTAGGATAAAAATGTCACCGTCGCGTGATTCCTCTTCTGGCACTACTGTCGTGACTAAACTGTGCAATGGACCGATGGCGATGTTACCGACCCGGCAGACGTTTGACGCAAAAAGATGAATTTTGATGTTACTTTAAATGAGGTGATGATGGATCTGAAGATAGAATCAACCTTCTTCGGGAGACCCTTCCCCTTGTCTTTGTGCCTCGTCTCCCGATCTCCTTCGTTGCTTCGTCCAAACTTGGTAAAGTTCTCAACATTTGTCCTTGCTTCCGTTCGAGAAACGTTAAAGGACCTGCAAAACAAAATGCCAGAGGGTGCGGGTGACGAAATGTGATTTTCACACGCCTCCGTGGTTCTAGTTCTCAATTGAAAAAGAAAAGAAAAATTATTACAGTAGCGTTCCTAATTAACTTTCTTTAATACATCAGCACTCAACACCGCTTGAAAGAAAGTTCCTTTGATGTTGAACTATTATTTAAAATAGTTAAAACCACTTAAATTCCCACTGGAAAAGTTTGACGCTTGAAACACGGTAAGCATTAAATTACTATGTAATTTGATACCGGAAATGTTTTGCATCAAGTGCGATAAAAAATGTATTCAGCCCTTGAGGTGCGGCACATAAAAATCGTCTACAAACAATTGTTGGGAAACAAGTTTGCCACTCTTGGCAAACCACGCAAAAAGGGGTGTAAGTTTAAGCAACGAGCTGTAGTCATGTTTCCAGTACTACTCGTCTTACCAGCAGCTGCTTTAATCCACTTAAGTACCGCTCCACGATACTCATATACCACAATATGTAAAAAGTTTTCCATTGGTCCGTATTGCACAAAACTCCCGACGGCTGGTCGGCACAACGTTAAAACTCTTTCTCGCTCCGAGGCACTTACTTATGGCTAGCGCTCGTTTTCATCCATATCGTCGGACAACTAAAAACGTATTTCACAGAGCAATTGAAGATATTTTCTTCACTTATTTGCATTTGCAGACAGTCGGTTCACTTATCATAATTAATAATTCTTTTTTCCGTTCCATTTCACGTCGCTCAAGGATGTTCCGGAATGCTACACTTTTCAACGGCAATTTCACGCACACCATCAGTTCACGAGGGTTCACAGAAGTTTAAACATTTGTTGGCTGCCATTTGGAGTGTGAAAAATGGGATTATAAAAATATATCCGTTCCGGGCCGAAATGACAAGTGGTGCTTCCGCGATGGTTTCACTGGAACAAGCCGATACATCCCACATAGCCGCTAATCATAACCTAACCTAATCCATCATCCACCACGCTTTCTCTCTCTTTCTCTTTCATTCATCTCTCTTTCTCTTTCTTCTTCCCCTTTGGGATAGAGGGGGTGCGGTTGGTTAGAGTGGGGCTGACTATGGAGATTATTCGCTTGTACGCATCCACTTAACGGCGGTCAAACGCAACAGAACGGCGCACATAGACGCAAGGTTACAAGTAATTACTGAGCACTCATTTGTGAATGGACACTTGGTATGAAGGGCACGATGACAAAAAGAAAAGACTCAGTTACTAATCAGAATCGGATTCACTAGCACTGCGCCAGAGGCGAGAACACGATGTGTGTATGGAACGCCATCGGAGGGTTACCTTTAACCGTCGGCGAGAAGGAGAGTCCGCACGAGGCCAGATTCGTACCGACACTAACCTTGCCCGGGTGGAAAAATAGCGACGCACCTTCCCTTTGCTGATGGTCCGACTTCGGTTGGCATTGGGAAAGCGTTGCTTGATGGAAACATGTCGATGACAGACGCACGGTGAAGCAGGATATTTCGCTGCCAGCGAAAACGCGGAGTTTCCGCGATGCATAACGGGCGAGGCCTGCGCAATGGCGCACGCCTGTCTTTGAGGAAACGTTCGTGTATGAAGCAAAAGCTTTTCCCCTTCACTGGAAGTCCCTCACGGATGATGGAACGGAACTATGTGGGTGCCAAGAAACAAGACAAGAAGCTGAAGGTTACAGGGTTGGATCCACTTTCGGGTTGTTACCTCTTTGAAGACCGCTATAAGGTAACCGAACCGATCAAATCCGAGGGAGATTTCGTAGGAACTCGGCTACGAATCGCCACCACTCATTCGCTACGTATGCCTGTGTTCTTATGACCCTACCGGTAAGAAGACTTTCCCACAACAATCGAAAAAGAATCCAAGAGTGTAGGCGGCATAAATGCGGAATCTCCATCGTGATAGCGTGTTGAGTTGGTTGAGTAGCATCTCTTGGGCGGGCGAAGGAAAATTGTGTCAAATGCGAGAAAAAAAGAAGCATTATCGGGGCTGAACCAATAGAACCTGGTCGGGCAGAAGGAAGGCGGAGGAGGGGTACCCCACCCCCAGGAGGGGAGGGTTGCTGCTCGCTCATGTTCTTCCCTCATCTGCAAAGACACCGACGGCTAAGTCGAAAGGACGGGAAAGAAATTGAAGGTGAGAGCAGGAGAGAGGGGATTTTATTTTTTCGCCTGGCTGGAGATGATTCTGGAGGTTATTCGTCGACGGCGGGTTAGGTCAGTACCGTCAAGTGTTGCGCTTCACATGAAGTGGATGTAGCGAAGGCGCAGCTGGGCCGGTTTTTATGTCCTCTGTTGCATCTTCCGGCAGGAAATCGTAGGTAGGAAACCGTGCAGATGTTTATCATATCACTTAACACAATCGGAAAACCCCATTATGTGATGGTATTTGGGCGCGAAATTGGAATGTAGCGTTGCAAAATTAATCAGAATGAATTGCTTCCTCCTTACGATCCGGCGCTTCTCCGAGGGAGCGCAATGTTAGAGGTTAACGATGTTTTGCGGTTCCCGGGATTTTAAATTGTCCACCGTTAGAGATGTGGATTTTATATGTCGCTTAGTCAACACCTAATTTTTTCACTCTACTCCTTCGCCACCTAGTACATCCGGCGTTCCTAGCACATTATCACCTCTGTCGCTGGAACCCCCGATGACTCGCAATGTGACGCTTTCGTTCGCAAGGCCACGGAGTGATCATGTAAAAAGCAACATTCTGGACATTTATAAATGACTCCAGTTCATCATGGTGCTGTGGTAATTGACATAATTAATTTTATTTATTTTCTCTACTCATTGCTAGCTCCTACTTTGCCGCGTCGACTACACGAACCGTCTTCCATTATTGTTTGACCGGTCCTCTGTTCTCCGTTTAGATCGTTCTGCTCCCGTCCTGTTCTGGCTGTGATAATGTTGCCCACCCATTTTCACTCCTAGCGTTTCCTTCGGTTAGATCTGTGTGTTCGTCGTTTGGGGGGATTGTAACAGCTTTATTACTTTTTCTTATGTAGTAAAGACGGGTAAGAGCAAACTATTCTCGAAGGCTTATGTAAACTTAAGAGCCAAGTTCGGGGAAAGTATTTTTTCTTGACGCTGTGATTTTCTTTTTCCTCCATTATTCGTTTCCCTGGTTTTCCCTTGGGGTGGATGGCCATCCCCCCCTTCTACGTCATGATTTTTCACAATTGCTGACATGGCACTACGGTCCTTTCTAACTGTCCATTAGCTCCACCGCGGGCCGCCGGTCATCGTCCGAGCCATGAGCAAGAAATCATCTGAACACCGACGAGGGGTAAAACCGATGAGGTATTGTAAATTGTGCACTACTTTCTTTTCCACGTATTCCGAATGTGGGAACGATAACCGCTCCAGCGAACGATCGAAAGAGGCTGCCATATACCGTCGCACAAAAGCATACAAATAAACGTGAAAAATTTGTCCTCGACAGCAAACGGACAATTTCGCGTTTGAGAATGGACATTTTCGCGAAGCGAGCGTCATATACATTATATTCCCTTCCCAATCCATGCTACGGTCTCGGACGATTGAGAAGTTCCAAAATTAGGGTGGAAAATTACGCGTTTATCTAATTTAATTCAATTTCCTTTTCTACTGAGAATCAAGTGGCGTTGCAGAGCTTTTTTTAACTACGCATTAATTAAATTGTTCATGTTGATATCAAACACGAAATTGTTAGAAACCACCTGGATCTAAGTCAACGAACGCTACAGCTTCCCTGTAAATTTGATAATGTTGGGATTGATGGAACATCCAACCCGAACTATAAACGCGATAGTTCGCATAGCGCGTTTGACATAACTGAACTGTCAGTTTCTTTCTTCCCTTTCCTGTGAGAACTGTTGTCCACACCACACGTGTTGAATAAAGCTCCGCTCTGCGTTTCACCAATTACAAAAAGTCTATAGGTTATGGGCGACAAGCACAAAGAGTTGGCCGTTCACGGCATCCCGCAGTTTGCCGGAACTGGCTA
>KE525262.1:271962-318492 GCA_000441895.2 Anopheles sinensis | reverse complement strand
GGACTGTTAGAGGACATGAACTGCAAATCACCGTCAGATCCAGTAATAATATACGAAGATAACCGTGGTTGCATTGGACTGGCGAAGAATGCGGAATCAAAGCGAATCAAGCATTTGGACATAAAGCACCATTTCATCAAAGAGCATGTAGCTGCTGGGAACATCAAGATAGAACCAATAAGCACAAACGAGCAACAGGCCGACATATTTACGAAGGCATTGGATGTCACCCGGTTTCAATGGCTTAGAACGAAGATTGGGGTCGCCAATTGAGAGGGGGTGTTGGGATTGATGGAACATCCAACCCGAACTATAAACGCGATAGTTCGCATAGCGCGTTTGACATAACTGAACTGTCAGTTTCTTTCTTCCCTTTCCTGTGAGAACTGTTGTCCACACCACACGTGTTGAATAAAGCTCCGCTCTGCGTTTCACCAATTACAAGAAGTCTACAGATAAACTTCGTCTCGCATAGAATTGAAGATGCAAGTGTGTGCATATTAATTTTTTCTGCTTCCGTGTACTGTATTTTTTTTATTTTGATTTTGATTCAACGAAATGTGCAACGCTAACAAGCTGCCGTTGAAGAATCAACTCAGCGTTAATGAAATAATCTCGTTGTTCGGAGCTTTGCTTGTGAAATGAAACTACAAAATGTGCTCAACTGAGGGAAGGTAAAAACGAGAGCTTGCCGTTGACAGATTTATGGAACTTTTCGGTACAGGTACCAATATTATGGATTTGCATAAAACGGTTACATTTTTACGGAGCTGTTAGTGCCTGCTTTGGTTGGCAGGAGGAACTTGCGGACAGGGCAAAAAGATCGCGCTTAGCCGGATAAAAACCGCTGAAATATGCATTATGGAAACCGAAGCAAGCCAGCTTGGTGAAGGCTGTGGGGAAATTAATTTTCTAAACGTGACTTGTAATTGGAAAGATTTATAGCCTGTTTGATGAATTTAACGGTCTGTATAATAAGTGTCATCAGAAAACGCAGCCGAGCGTGATTTAAAAATAAAGCGTATCTTGAGTTCATTTAGATTAGCGATGAACCATTCTGTATAAGTCATTCTATAATGACTTCTTATCGTGCTCAGCTGTATTGAAACTTTTTGTTTCTGCTTTCCAGAAGTGATATTCGGTTTCGTACATTTTCCATGGTATCCAAATGTTGGGTGGGGTTTTCACCACCGTTAAAGAATCCACCTTTAGCAGTTTTTCTTGGATTTTTCATTTTTTTAAACTCAAATTCACACATACAAAAAATTCTGTTTTACCAATACCGAAAGCACCAGCTGTTGCCAATCATAAACTAATTAACTTTTCGATATTCATTATTTATTGTGCGCGGACAGTATCCGTGGCCGTGGTGACCCCGTTTGGTTTCCCGTATGTCGGTCTTGGACATGGAAAAGGCCGCTTTCACGCGTTGGCGGTAAAGCCGACGAATTGTTCGAAAGGGTGTCCGAAAATTGAATTCATTTAATGCGGCCCGATCGCCTGATGCTTCCCTTCGTGTGTTGCTCCACCCTTCGACGATGACCTTCGCTTCGGTGCATCAAATCGTAATGGATGACTTTCATTAATATTGCTCTGGAGGGAAAAGGGTGCCATCGACACCAGCAGCGACAACCGATATCCGGAAACCGGATACACTTCTTTCCGCGAGCTTTTACGCAACTCTTCACATCGGCTGCGATCTGTCAGTGCGTCCGGCAAACGTACGCTACGGAAATGCCACCGATCACCGATTCGAAAGAAGCGAAACGCAAACAGCGTCGGCTTGATGAAATGAGATTGTGTTCCCTTTCTCCAGTTCCTGCTTTGATATGGCCGGAGCGCGTTTACCAAGCAGCATCCGCCCGACGTGCCCTTGAACCGAGCATGTATTAGCGTTTTTCCGTATCGAAACCCACGTACCACGTACACAAAACGGGTAGTGCAGAATATGGACGCAAAAGCATCCGTTGATAGGCTGGGCAGACCAGCATGAACCAAACACGGCCACTCAGGGATTGGAAACAAAAATAAAAAAGGAATTCCCAAAGCAATATATGCAGCCTCCATGCAGCATATGACATTCGCCAATATTAATTGCATCAATTTTGAACATCAGTCACACGTGGCCATCCGCCATTGTGGCGCAGCAAGGCTAGCTCTCTGGCCACCCTCACCTTATTGGCACCGCCGGGTGTGGTAATTAATGTAATTTTAATTAAATTTGCAAATCCGTAAATGAACTGCCAAGAATAAAATTATTCATGAGATACGATTGATATAAATTTATGAAAAACGGCTTGGCGTTCATCATTCTTCTGCGGATCGTGAATAAACAGCACAAAATCAGGAAGAGATCACTCGAGGTAAAAAGTTGTTCAATGTTTAAAACATCCCACCAGTCTCGTTCCGTTCGGTGAATGACGCCACTTCCGGCGCGACAGATAGCAGTGTGTCCCCGCAAAAGTTTAATCGATATTTTGTCAGCTTTTGTACTGAAAGCAAAGACGAACTAGATTTCCGTCATTTATCAAACTCCGTCTAAGTAACCATTAATTTATATTGAAAAAAGTAGCGAAGCACGATGTGCGCAAAACACTAAGCGCTCTCCAGTGTGTGACCACGACGACGTGGACGTCAATCGTGACAGAGAATATGATGGATAGTATCTGCAAGTTGCCAGCTCTGGATGGTCATTCTATGTCCTTAGGCACACAAACACAATCACATATACACAAGCTAACACCGGTGAACACTCTGCAGATGCTGGCCGATAGTCGTTCTCTCTTTTGGTCCGTTTCGGAATGTTCGGTGAAATAATGATGCCTGAAAGTGATTGCTTTTGGGTGTTCGAGTGATGGAACTTCTTTATGATTGCATACTGCTATTCTGTTGAGGTAAGCATCAATGTGGGGGTTGGAAAAAGCGCGAGAGGGACGAGTACAATTCCAAACGATCTATCACAGTAACAAAAAACTATTTAAAATATATATTTTACTATTCAATTAGATATTGAACGCAAACATTTACTCGACGGCTGAAAACCAAATTCGGGCCGAGCATACCTGAGTAACAAATCGAAACATAACTGTGCCGAGATCTGCCGATCTTTCGAATCAATTAATTCAGTTGTGGAACAAAAGTGTGGTGAACTTTTCGACTTCCGCCTCCTGACGACCGACTACTGGCCGCAACAATGCAGGCACCTGGTGCGGCGTTCGGGGTGATTTATTGATTTTCTCTAATTATGTAGCGGTAAATTTCATTCATGGCCTGTTGATAACTTAATTATGTGATACATCGAGGTTGGAAAAATGTGTCAACCAGTCCGACTCTCTTGCCGAGCCGGGCGGGTCGGCAAAGACAAACGACTGAACCGGACAACCGACAAGGTCCTGCGACCCGCTGAGTTTTGCCGACCGCATCCATTGCTCACCGGGCGGTTTATGGTGGTGGTAGCCACATGTTTCGCCTGGCTCCTCTCGAGCGGGTAAAAATGCGTACACGCATTATGTGTTCCCTTCCTGACGCCAGACCTGGGGCCCTCATAACAATCGATTTCGATTTCGTTCCAGACCGCTGAGATAAGAAAATTTATTGAATTTATCAATACAATTTTTACTGATCAAATTTATTACGGCCCATCCATTGTTTTCAACCTTTGCGGGGAATGGGTTTTCTGGTGAAGCAAGTCAAAGCAAGCCAGTTGGGCGGTGGGAGGCTCAACCAGCATGCAAGATAATGAAAGCAGCGCGCTACCGGGGAAGAGGAATGCTCGGCACGAGTACCAGGCACAGCAGTCCGACATTATTTGGAACGCCCGGGCCGATTTATGCTCGCTTGTCGAAACCGAACAGTGAAAGTTAAACAAAAACAAATTTTAATCGATATTAAATGTGAAAACTTTTTCGATTGTGCTATTTTGGGGACGGTCAGAGAGTTTGAGTGTATTTTCGCTTGTGTTCCGCCTTCATTCATGGGCGTTTTTCCTGGCGTTTTGCTTCCCATACTGGACACTCACAGCGCACACTGTTCCGTTGAGCGGACCCACTGCCCGAGGTCTTCTTTCCGGTGCGTCTGCCTCTACCAGATACTACTTCCGGATGTTGTACCTCGTGCCCCTTCTGTTCGAGAGCCTGCGAGTTGTTAGAGTTGGCTGTGCTGCACGAGTCGAAGAGCGAGGTGCGGGTTTTTTCGCTCTATCTTTTTTTGGCCAATGTTTATGATTGTCATCCACTTCGGCTTCCGAAGGGGAAGAGATAAAAGCCCATCCTGTCCACCGGAAGCGGCACCGAGTATCTAGGCTCCAACATCAAATTGTTAGGGGTTAGTTTCCCAAGAGTTGAAAAAGAAAAAGCGAAAGCGGACATGAAACCATCACAGTAACTTATCCTCCTCGTACCGTTCCGCCCCTTGCCAATCCAGTCTACGAACCGAACCCCAAGCAACAACACCCGGAATCGGGAAAAATATCGGAGAGTTTGGCGCATAAATCAACATATCTGATCGAACAAATTTGACCAACATGAACGCCCAAACACAATCGACTCCCACCCAGTGGACGAATTGCGATGCTATCGAGGTTCAGGTAGCAGAAAAAGAGAGCTGGGAAAAATGGAATATGGAGGGAAGGTAAAGGAAATAGTGAGGGATAAAAATTGTGCGCACACGCACGAAGTAATGTACAGAATTGATCCTAGTTTTCATCAATAATGTTAATTCCTTTGTTTGCTCAACAAATCGATTGTGTTGCTGCTGACTGTTATGAATGGATAAGGAAATAACCGGCACGTGCTGTGCAGTTATTGAGTACATGGACTAACAATACTTTGGGGCACACAACAATTTGATCAGTATGTTTAAAAAATCTACTTCCGTTACATGATACAATTGATGATTCCGAGTTGTATGAAAGAGGCTACGAGGAATAATCAGTAATGATCTGCAAGTGTCATTCATTAATTAATTTCGAAAACATACAAATAAAAATGTCCATTCTTAAATTGAAATGAACGTTCGAATTTGCTACCAAAGTACACATGTCAAAACCGATCGGTTGCAGAGTGGAATCCTATCCTTTAGATTGTTTTCCCAACCTGTCCGTTGCATCACCATCAACTGCTCGACAATATTCATCAAAAATACATCAGATACCTTAACGGAGCGGGCAATTTAGATTTTTTTTGTGCGTACTTCCTGCCTCGAAAGGTAACATTTTATGTTGTTGCACGTCATTTGGAGCTAATGGGCGCACTGTGAATCAAGCGGCTGCAACGTGGCAGAAAAAAGCAACCTGGAGCCCTGCACGGGCTGGTGGAGTTCGGAGGAGAATCAACGGTAATTGGATTGAAAATGAGTCCGACAGCCGCCATGACGATGATTAATGCTTATGTTAGCGGTTTCTAACGAAAGTGCGCTTCGAAAGGAGGGAAACTCGAAAAATGTGACAGCCAACCCATCCGAAGGCCTAAGGCTTCAGACGCTCGGGGAAGGAGGGGAACAGACGCTCGGGGAAGGAGTTCGAGTCGGATCGTTTTTGAATTGGCATGTACGGCCATCATACCGACTGCAATTGGCGTGATTTTGTAATGCATTAATGATAGCCCTTTCACTTCGCCGAATCATGATGGCGGAAGTCCGATTGTGCCGCAATCCGAGTACAATGACTGTGATCCGGGGAGCCGTGTTTACGAGTAGCTAAGCAGTCGGAGCCTTTGTAGCAGCTGACTCACGTTCCACTGCAACAAGGGCGGTGTTTTGGCTAGAACCTTTCTTGAAGGTTCCTCCAGGCGTTCCTTCAGCAATCCGTAGCAATCAGCATTGTACTAAAAAATACGTGAACGTAAACGGGGAGAATGAATCAGAGTAATGTTCACGTCGCTTTGGCAAAGAATCGATGGATGAAGCCATAGCCTCCGTACTAACACTTTGCTCCGAGGGACGTGGATGGAAAGCCAAGTGGACCTCCTCGAGCGTGTTCGAGCAGAGCTCTTCCACTTCAACTAGCTGTGACTTAAGTGGCGTTATCATGATGGTCTCGAATTCCGGCTCGTGTCTCCCTTCAATCAGCTGGCGCCCGAGCACGAGGCCCGTTCGTCGATTGGCGAACTCATTCCACACGCACCGCTGAAGGTTGTGCGTCAAGCAGAATGCCCCAAAACAGCGCAAGTTGTGCAGCTCCATTGCTTCGTGTTTGGGGACGGTCGCGGAACCAGCCTGCCGGCCAGCGGTGTAGAAGCAAGTGTCCACTTCGGGAAACACGTGTACGTTTATCTTGAGTAAATATTTTCCCAGCTCTTCCAGTGAAAACCATCCTATTTCTGGAGCGATTCTTATGCCCACTTCATCATCTTTCGCTTCTTTTTGTCTAGAATCATCGCTATGACATTCTTGCACATGCACTCGATAGCCTTGTGAGGTGATGAAAAAGGATAGTTTCATTTTGAAGGCGCTTAGAGTGAGCACGGTAGTCATGTTGGCGCTGAGAAAAAGAAACACACAGTTAATCGGCAGGGGAGGCGAACGGTTCAGAGGCCCATATTTCCGGTACTACTTACACCCGTCCGTGGCGACGCATCTCCCAGTGCAGGAACGGCAAATGGATGTATTTTCTAGCGGCTAAACCGAAAATTCCCAGGCGATCAGTCCAAAACGTCAGCATCCGTTTGTTTGCGTCGTACAGTTGACGTCGAATCGGTTTGTTCGACCATCGGCCCGGCGCATGTTCAATCAACGACAACACTTCCGGTGGGTCTTCGGATTTCTCCATATCCTGCACAAAGGGTTCCGGATGCGAAGTGAGTTTACCACGCACGGGAGTACTCTTTCGTTTGCGCTTCTTTTTCTCGCCCGAGGCCACCGACGATCCACTGGCTCGCGAAAGTGACCTGTCCCTCGAGCCAAGACCCAGGGGATACTTTTTTGTCGTCCGGATGTCTATGAATCGGCGTTTGATCTCTCTTACGGCAATTCTGCGCGGTTCCGGGCCCTTCTCGATCGGTGGTGATGCTGGAGGCACGGAGGGAAAGCATGGTTCCAGCCTTTCCCGCAGGTACTCAAGAAGTCTCAAGAAGATGGAAAACATTTTGCACACCCACTCTTCGGCTTCGTCGTCGAGCATCGTGTCTTGTGACTCCAACGTCAACACAAGACGCTCCATATCTGCTCCCAGCTCATCGAAACTTGCGTCGGAACGATCCGAGTCCGGAGCGAAGCACAAGGGACGATGTAACGGTTTTGGGGGATGCAAATAACGAGCAACATTCGGACGGGCTAATGAAAGCTGTTGCAATTTTTCATCAATTTCTTGCAGCTCTACAAAGTTGTTGCTATGGTCCGCTACACTTCGTCCTAAGGGTTCCTCTGCGTCTATGTCCGACTGCTCGGGGTGGCGCATTTCACCAAGACCACCATCGTGATTGCTCGCTTCGATGATTCGATTATACATTAGCATCATCGTGTGCCGCGCTGCTTGTTCGCGGCCACGGCACATTCGGTGCTCGGCTTTTTCCTTTAAGACGGTATACAATCGCTTCAGCTCGGCCCGGAATCGATAACCGTCTGGCAGGCGTGGAAGTATATGCTCGCGGATGAGGTAATGTAGCCGTACTTCCGGTGGAATGTCCGCAAGGTCAAAGTCCGGGATGGTTGTTGGAACGCTAAGCCGGGATGAATCATTCTCCCGTGCGGCAAAAAGCAGAGTCGCTTTGTGCGCCTCGATGTCGGCATACCGAAGCTGAAACTGTTGAACTTCCGGATGGAGTCGCGCAAAGTTTTCGCTTTCTTCCCACGATTCCCAGCGGCAAATCGTCGGGTGCTCCCACCAAAAGCAATGCGCCGGGAGTTGTAGCTCTATTTTGATCAATTCCTCTTCGTCGACGGCGTGGAAGCCTTTTTCCGATAGCTGCAAACCAACCGGAACATTGGAGTACATGAATCTAGGCCCTAAATCGATAGGTTGAGGCAACTTGTCGAATCGGGTCAGCTTGTAAATGCCACCAACAATGCAATACTCTCGCAGATTCATGTATCCTTCCTCCAAGGGAAGCGCGCCCGGAGCCACGCTGGACAGCGAGGCCCAGAATTGGTCGGTTTCTTGGTGTTCGTACTCGGCATCTATGTCCACCTCAGTTTCCTCCGTAATCACCGGTGGCTCCGGCACCACTTCGGGCGATTGGTTGACTATTTTCCTGCCCTTCTTTGCATCCTCTTTCGACTTGGCCTTTTTGGCCTTTCCGGAAGCCTCTTTTGGCGTCTTAGATGACGGTGTGTCCGCTTCAGCCTGTTTGAGACGCTCTTGTGCCTCGAATTCTTCTCGATGCTTGCGCAAAGCTGCTAGACGCTTCCTTCGGATTTCCTGCCGTTCGTTCCACTCTGTTTCCTGCACCGATAACAGCTCCGAGGTTGATTCCGGATGGGCAATATCTTGCGTTGGGTCCTGATTACTGAAGTGATCGAACTCCAGCCAAAGGCCTCGGATTAAGAAATCTTTCAGATCTAGTGACTGGGGGCGGTGAATCGTGAGTCCGAGGGGTGCCATGTCGATAACTTTCATGAGAAAATTGCTGCCGGAAAGGAACATAAAGAATGAATGCAAACAAGTTCGCGATGGGAAAAAAGGTTCTTACTTTTCAAGTGGTAGGGGAACGGGACGGAAACTCCAAAGAAACATGACTAGGACATCGGGTTCATCGAAGCTAAACTCGCTCATCAAGGGGTTTAAGGATCTTGAAAAAATGTAAAAACATATAACAGTTTCTAGAATGTCTTTATGGTGGGAAAACTTTTTCCGAGCTTTCCTCTCACTTACTCCATAGTGCGGCAGACACTGCTACCAACTTGAAGGGTCATTCTGTTCAGTGAATCAGTAATGAACTTCCGGATTTCATCCCGAACTGTTAGAATCTCCTCATGTTGTTTTTCCATCGAACCGTTTGCTATTGATTCTAGAACGCTCAAGGCCTCCCGGACTGGTACTACATAAATTTCGCGTATATTCTTGTTGATTCTATCCCGATTTCTTTCGCAAGTACTTTGCGAATCGTTGCTTGGTGAGATAGGGATTGAAATATCGCCTGAAAGTGTCCAACCGATTAAACTCTTGGAACAGGCCTCTTCCTGAAGATAAACCCATCGAAAAAGAGTCTCTCGTAGCTCGGCAGCGTTATTTGGATTCGGAGATCTTCGGCAAGACAAGAAATCAGTCCATTCTTTCTTTTTACTCAAATGACTCCGATAGTCGGAAGCTATTTTTTCTATCTCTGTCAAAAAACGAACAGATGTCTCAGAACAATCGTTGCTACTCTTTAAAATATGCTCGTGAAATGGTTGAGAAGGAATTTCAACACTGACTGGATTTACTCACTGCGAAAAAGTTTGGTTGTTTCTAACAATAACACTCGGCGTTGGTTGTATTCTTTGTGTTCTTGAACAGCCTTTGTTCTTAACCGCTCCTGTTCTAACTCGTATCTCTTTGCTTTTTCCTGTCGAATTGATTCACTAAATAAATACACGATGAGAAATCCTGGTAGGTAAAAAAGGGTTGCAAATGAACTTCAAAGCACCAGATTACCTCAATTTTGGTGCAACAATTACCTCAATTCTTCTGGAGATATTTTCGGTGTTTTGATTCTCTGAAGAAAGAAAGGTTAAATAAAACATGAAAAAAAAGATTAAAAACTATAAAGCGGCAAAGATAGGTAGAGAATGAATATTACATAGCCTATATTACTCACCTTAGACATTTTAGTACTAAATACAGCTTACTTTGATAACGACAACATTGTTATTTCATTGTGACAATGAGTAGGATACCTACTGTGCTTTACTCTTGTCAATAATGTTGGTAATGTTTATTATTTGTTTTCCATTTCCTTGAAAAGGTTGCACTAAAACGCATTCAAATTGGTCCATGGAGCTGATTTAAAGTAGGTAATAAACCAATCAATTATGAAGCACATAACATATTGCATACAGGTTGGCCATTTAAAGCCATGATAACATCCGTTCGTAAAAGCAACGAGTGAAGATTTTCAAATAATAAATTTTACACACAGCTTCCTCGTGGAGAAATACCTTAAGCGGTAAAATACGCTTCAGCTGTTGGGTGTAAAACAGCAAAGTATCCTCAATGTCAGTTTGAAGATGAGGAAGATCCCTCTATGCTTGCTTTTACTTTCATAGAACCGACCAAATGCCTTCACATGGTTAGGGGTAAGGCTACTAATACTTTTATGTCTGTCGCCCTCGAGAGATCTGTTGTGATTTCAATGCGATGTTTACAGCGCTCTCACAGAACTATCAAAACTGGTGATAACCATTGCCGAAGCTCTTTAACATTCGTTGGTTGACCGAAAATGGTCGGTGTAAGCTGCTGGAGATTTATTTCAACCTAAAAAGGCTTTTATCGAGCGTATAAATTTAGCTAGGCTATAAATTGAAAGCAAAACTCGAGTAGCCCCTGAATGGGTCTATCAGAAGGAACAAAAGCAGGGTTAAGAAAGATAAGATAAAACTACTGCATTTGTACACATGTTCTCTAAGCACATTTTAAACAATTTTCTTCCATTTTCATTCTTCCGTTGCGTCATGTCAAACAAAGTGAAAAGTCTCTCTAGTCCAACATTCTACTTAAAATGGATCCTTCAGACTGTAGGAACGTTTACCACAATGGTAATAGTGGGAAAATTAATGCATTTGATGATTGCATTTAAAAACATAAAATCGTGTGATTTTCGGACGAAACATGTTTCGAGTCGCGTTTGAAATCTACTAAGATCCAGTCTTGCGCGGATTTGGTGGTTCGTGGGTTAATGGATTCTTTTGCCGCTCTCTGCATATCCTAAGCCTTTTCCTCGCGGGTTTTCTCTTTTTTTATAGTGGGCGAGGTCTCGCCGGCACTCGTTATTTATTGTACAATAAATTACTTTTAGTATGAAATAAATGAGAATTATAATCGAAAACAAGCGAATACGAATTGTTTGCGGCTGCGGAAATGGTGGTTTGTGTGGTAATTTTTCCCTACCGTATCGTTGTTTTTTTTTCATTACTTTTGCCTTTTGTCCCACGCTGTGCACTGTACTCTGTATACATTTTACCATTGAGTCCGGGCCGAGGGAACGTAATGCAAGCGAAAATTCATTTATTACAATCGCGGTGATTAGTTTCGCCGTATGGTTGTGGGTTAACACGACAATGTTGGGGTTTTGATCGTTCATGTTATTTGTTTCAACAAGCTTGTGGTACACACACATCGACCGAGCAACCAAGTATTTGTGTATGGTTATTTTTACTCTTTAATTTACACAGGCACTATCCCAATCGCTGTGATGTGGTTAGCTTAGCTGAAACCAAGCATTTATTATATTGTTTAAATCAATGTACGAAACCGCATGAAATTTTAATGATGTTGATTATTTGTTTCATTCTAAAGGACTGCAAATGATGACTAATATGAAGTACTTCTTTTACTGTTTCAACAACAAATGTTAAATAGATGACTATTGTTTCGGGTTTAAATATAAAACAATCGCTTGTTTTTTTGAACAAGCGCGAAAATGTGAGACTGAATTCGTTATTGACCAGTTTCGTTATTATTTTATACATTTTCTATACTTACCGTTTGCTTCAGAGCAGAAAATTACTGCTCAAGTATTATTTTAACAGATCAAAACGCAGTAAACCTAAAAAAGATAATGAAAATGAAAAGAGTGAAGTCAAAATTTTCATCAGAAAAACCTATCCTAAATGTGCTGGGGAAAACATTTTGCATCGATGCCAATTGCATCATACATTAAGAATGAAGCGTCTATAGTTTTTCGTTCCAGTCCTGCAGTGGCAACCTGGAAGAAGCAAAGGAAAAATAATACAAAAACAAGTGGGCGGGGAGGTATTTCATCAATCAACCAAGCAAGCATGCCGGCAGGCAATCAACCCATCGCCCCGAAACCCAATTGCCATCCTCAATGGCCATCCATAGCGAGTGCTACAAAATGTTCCATCCTTTGTTATGGAAAAATATATGCTCATTTTTTCTCGCTAACAGCGTTCAGCTTCGGCAGCTTGATGAGCGCAAAGGTTTTCACGAGGAAAATGTGTTCCCTGTGGCCGGGAACCACTGCAGCTGACCATCTGAGTCTCGATTTCCCAGTTGCTGCATTTAAACTGCATTTCTTCGCCTACCGAGAAACAGAATATGGGCGCTCGGGCGGAGTGGACAGCCAACATATGCTTTCTGTTATTTGTATGTGTGTGTGTGTGTGTGAGCGAATGAGAACAAACATTTCCACAGTTTCCAAAATAACTAGCAGCGTTTCGCTGTCATGAGCACAAATACTTTCCAACAACACCACACTGAGGTGGGTGGGTGCTCCAGTTTGGTAGTATGGAATCCGTGTTTTCGCGGTCGATTACACATGACCCCCCTTGTTCTCCCCTGCAACGAACGCTGGGAAGTGTTGCATTTGTATCAATTTGGCGTGAAATAATAAAATTACTTGCAGCTAATTGGAAGCGGTTCTTCATGTTTCCACACAACCACGAACCGTCCCTCCATCAAATTATTTGACAAATTTGTGGTGTTTCAAAAGTCCGATACTATACATGCAATTTGTAACATGGGAATTGTTCCACATCCCATGTGCACACTCAAAGATGTGTTTATTTATGACTACAAGCGAAAAATCGATTTTAATGTTTCTCATAAATCCATCGTTCGACGAGCACGAGACTTCAGGAACGAAGACTGAGCCCAGCTGTCTTGAGTTTGAGTTTATAGAGTGCTCCCGAGAAAGATAACGAAAGCTTATCGGAGCAACCTTCAGCATCTTCTCGCTTTCGCCAACCTTCCTTGGTGAAAAATTAGTACCGTTCACGGGAAAAGGAACTCAATCCCGCTGCCACATGTGGAAACCGTTGGCAGCTCCAATGGATTTGGGTTTCTTTTTCTCCATCGCCGGCCTTCAACACGTTGGACATTATTTATCAAGCTGTTTGTTTTGCGGCGAACGGGTGGTGAAAATGGAAAATGGTCACTTTGGATAGCTTTTTTCGATTTTGCTAATAGTTGACGCCCGGAGTCGTGAAAGTCGAATAGCACGGCGGTCGGTGATCGATCGCCGTCGGGCACGACAGTATTCCGCGATGATGGAGCACAGTTTGGAGGATTAGCAAATTACGTTGTGATTAATATCGCAATAGCCTGAAATAAATGGGCCTCGAAAGTGTAACGCAGTCCGTTGAGGTAGATGAAAACGTGGTAGACTAATCGTAAATGACGCCGTGCTAATGATGAAACATTAAAGGTCAACTTTCACACTCAATAGTACCTAAAAATGGGTTTAAAGCATGCTTATCGTAACTGTTGGTCGTGAGAAAAGCAAAAAAAAGAAATATCTTTTAACTATCAATAGAAACGGTTCAGTTAAACTTTGATCATGGGCACTATGGCAAAATGGTAGAGGCTTTTAGGTTCTTAAGTAACCTTTTTCACGCTAGAAGCTTAAGGTGATTCATCGAAATCATTAACAGAATTTAAGGAACCTTATTTGCTACATTTTGACTACTTCATGGATTGATGTATGACGTCGATGAAATTTTGCCTCGAAAATACATGAGAGTAGATCCATACCATGCGAGGGAAATGTTCCCATCACACATACGTAGTTTTAACCGGAACTACACTACGAGGGACGGCTTGAGACATAATTTACATTTCTCCACCCATAACTCGCTGCAAACAAACGGAAAACCAAACAAATCCATCCTGTAGTCCCCGACTAACCTATCCTAATCGAGCAAGTCGAATGTTTGTATATGCCCGATGTTCGATGACTATTGGGAGTCGCATAATTTATGTGCCTGTATAAATCCACTCGTAGGCCGGGGAAGCCCGCTCTCGGCGGAGTCGTTGCGTGTTTTGGGCAGAGAGCGAGAATAATCCTAGACAATGTAAAAACGGCAAAAAACATCATACATCAGCGCCGAACAGGATAGGCCGCTGTGAAGCGATATTTTGATCCGCAATAACATCAACAACGGTGGAAAGGACGAGGAGGAGGAGGAGCACGCCGAACATTCGAGCCATAATTTTCTTGCGAATCTCCATCCATCTCCATCATTTGCTGTTTTCGTCCGGCTGCTCTCCCCGGTTCACCAAGGCCCAAAGGCCTATTTGGTCCGACCGGTTGCCGACGGCATTAATCCAGCAAAGCATGCTGCCTTTCGTCTCTCTCCGAACACTTCCTCCCTTCACTACGCCATGTAGGACGAATAAAAACAATAACATTTTTATTTACAACCCGTTTGCTAGCAGTTTTCAAGTTCCGGGGAAGGTACGGGTGGTCCTGGCACGTCATCACAGACCGCCGTAGGGATCTTTTTAATAAACCCATAGCAGATCGATAAATCCTCCGACTCGCACATACATCAACCTCTGGTACCGCAACGAATCGTGACGGAGGTCGAGGTTTGTGGATTGTGATAGACGCACACCGGCGACTGGCGCACTCTTTTTTTTCGGACATTTTTTCTCGCTTCTCCTTTTACAGCACTCTGCCTTGCGAAATGAAGTTGGGCCCCGTGTGGCGTCGTGCTGCAAATCCCGATCCGTGCAACAGCAAGTGTCCTGTGACGATGCAAAACGCGGCGTTGCTGTTCATGAAGGAGATTTATTTTCATCGCTTTTTGGCGATGTCACACACGAAAACGGCGATGCTTATCGCCCACTCGTAGCTCAGAGTCCAGACTTTTGTCAACTATCGTCCTACTCGTTTTTGCCGACAGTTCGTGCTGTGGCGCATTAAATCTCGACGGTTTACCCGAACGGGCAAAGAGCGTGTCTTCACTCGAGCACGTGGACGTTGAAGAAGTGCACACTTCAACCCAGTTCCACACGAAATTCACAGAAACAGAATCAAATAGTACAAGTATATCCAACATAATCAGAAATTGCACGTATAAATATCTGCTTTCATTTCGTTGAACGCGTCTGCCAATCATGCGAGCTCCAGCGAGCCGTAAACCACCATGCGCCTCCATTTGGGGCCAAATGTGAAGAGGAAAGGCAGGCACATTTCACGTAGGTGTCTTCTGTGGTGGCAAGTTTTCGATGCATGATGTTTCGATTTTCTTCTCCATTTGCTCGTCCTTTTCAATACATCCTTGAGCACTCTTGGAAACCGTTTCGAAAAGAATTTTCACGGAGGAATGACTCGATTTAAGCGATTAAAAGATGACAAAGACGCACTTTCGTTAACGAAAACTGACGAAAGCATCCTGTAGATGGATACCCGTTGAATAAGTCGAGCGATAAATGAATTCAAGAAACGTGGCACTAATGAAACGAAAAGAATTTCAATTGACGATAGCAAAGTGATTAAATCCAGATGAATTCATCCAAATCATCCATGTTAAGCAAATGCGAATTTTTCTACCTCCCTGAAGATTTAAATCGAAAAATTGAGTTAACTCAACAATAAAAAAGTCAGTGACATAATTCAAAACATAGTTAATTTATTGGCTCGCAACTTCATGCATGCTGACAAACAGTACAATTATTTCAAACCATAAGTTT
This sequence comes from Anopheles sinensis, assembly GCA_000441895.2. NCBI lineage: Eukaryota > Metazoa > Arthropoda > Insecta > Diptera > Culicidae > Anopheles > Anopheles sinensis. The sequence goes on along the minus strand of KE525262.1, from coordinate 302,924 downwards.
ATTCCGCCTACATCGAGGGGTTTGCGGGATAATTTATGTGCTTGCAAAGCAAACTTCGAATTTATTTCGTATCAAATGCTTTTCATAAAAAGGGGCTGAAGCGTGTTAGCCGATCCTAATGATTGCAAATACATAAAGCAAAAAAAGAGAGAATTACTTTTCCATTCCAAACAAGCAGCCATTCAGCAAGCGCATAATAAACTCTTTAAAGCAACCGATAATAACTCACCGCATTCGAGAAATTTTTGCCACCCGCTGCTTGTGTCCCCCTCGAGTTCTAAAAATTATGCAACGGTAGTTTATTATTGGATTGCACCGGGGGTACGTGACTGAACACGGAATTGCAAGTGTGAAAAAGCGGCAAGAGTACCACTGGTTCGATTGGGATGCACTATGGCCGCCATTGCCATTCGATGAGCTTTCGGATGGGACGAAAAATCGACCAACCGTGCGGTGCGGAAGATAAGACGGGTAAGACAGGCAAACAATGGATTTTGGCCAGAAACACTTGGAGCCGGCGGCGTACACGGTGAAGGAGGTACTTGAAAAGCGACAACAATGAGGATGAATTTTAGATATGCTGGGCCAGTAATGGAAGCCGGAGGCAACGAACATGTTCAACCGGAGCGCAATAGAGCGGTGCAGCCCTTGTGTAGGACAGGTGTGGCAAACAAGAAATATTTCCGTCCTTCATTCCTTCACGGTCCAGAAATATGAATTGACGGGAGCAGGAGGACGAAAATCGAGCAAATGGAATTTCCGTTCGCAGGCACACGTTTCCAAGTTGGCTCGGAGGCATACTTTTCCGTTCATAGACATCAGTTTCCAGTGAAGAAACTGCGATCCGCTTGAAAAAGTGAATAGAAAGGCTAGTTGAAACTCTAAAACATCCGGTTGCATCCATTCAGCCAACCAGCACAGCCAGCCAGCCAGCAATGGTTCCGTCTTGTACGGACAAGGGTTCTCGTCTGTTTGCATTAGCCCTGCAGTGAAGTTGGCCGAAGCCGAAGCCGATCCGTTGCGCTCCAGTACAAGTTATTTCAGTCAGTTCAGTTTATTCCGCAGAACCCGTGTGAAGTACCGGCCTGGTGAGGCTCCTACGCTGCCTTCACCTTAGCACTCCTGGCCCGGCGCAAACTCTTTGTTGGTGTGAATTTAGGTTAAAGAATTTTCCACCTCTTCTTCAGTGACTGATACATTGACTCATCTCTCTAACAATCTGCCAAGAAAGCAGAGTGCCTACATCCGTTCCGCAAAATTTCTACTAGGGCCTCTCTTATGCCACATTCTCGTTTTCTGTGCAGTGAAAGCGAGAAAAAGGCCCGGAAAATAATACGTTCGAACTGTTTACCGGATCGAAAGATGATTATTTTAAAATGTTTGTTTGATATGTTTTTCCAGTTCTATTACATATTTATACAATTTGTGACTTTCGCTCTGAAATGGTTACAACATTTTACTCAAGGATACTGGTGCATGTGGGTGAAACATTACCTTGACGGGTCAATTTACATAGTTTGGTTTATGTTGACTGTGCTTTGGCAACAAGTATTAGCAGCATTTCAGCAGCAGTAACAGCAGGCTTGGAAAAAAACCCTCACAAATCATGTCCGTGGCAGCATTCTCGGTGGCAAACAATTAGTCAAGCGTAAGGCTTCCGGTACTATGCAAATGCCGCGAGTCATTCGTTGAGTTGAGCTGTTGCGTGAAACAAACGTCCCATCAGCGGGAAGTGCTGCTTGCTTTTTGCTGTTTCCCGTGGGCTGGGGATTGGGTCGATGTCTCCACCGTTCGATGACAGCATCCCTTTAGCGAACGAGAGCCACCCCGAGATCGATTGTTGGGTGGAAGAGAGAAAAATCACTCAACAAATTATCGCTATTAATGGCTGGTGGCCGAGCCTGTCTGTCCGTCACTCATAACCATAAATCAATCGGTTCGGTTCAACTCGGTTCCATCCAGTTAAGTCAAGCCCCTGCTCCCATCGGTCCGCCGTGACAAAACCCAGACAACCCCCATTTCCAGTGGCGGTAAACACTTTTGCTAATGACATCGTTGTCATCCAAAGTGTCCATAAATCGTATTTAATGAGCTTGAACATCACTCAATTTCAAAAGGCGACAACTTCTTGCCTGCACGCAGGAAAACGACAAATCAAGTGCCGGAACTGGGTTATGAGTGTGTGTGCGGTCCTTATCTTGGGCCGTCCGGTGAGGGTAATGGGCGTATTGGCGTGTTCGCTTTCGGTATCAAGTATCCTTTCAACAGAAATCAAATGGCAGTACTGATATTTTTGTCTTGCCAAACTGATTTGCGCGATTCGACCATCAAAGCTTAATAAACAAAACATCATAGTGCAACGTGATTGCAAACGTTCCCAGCGTACCTTGATGTCCCCTGTACCAATTATCTATTCTCTGTTATTTTCCACGTACGCCTCTACATCGATGCAGCGATGCATCGACAGCTTTCGCAAGTTGATGATCATGAAAATTTAAGCCTGATTTCCTTTACTCTGGACAAGTTTCTGTTCGGGCCGCTGCCGTTTCGAGGCACCAGTTCTTATTCCGTATATTATTCTCTAGCAAATGACGATAGGCTCTTTTTGTTGATTGCAGAATATATGCATAATAGCACGATGGTGATTATTTCCGCTAGTGAATATTAAATCCACGCTGTTGTTCAAGGTGTTTTGACGAACAACCTAGGTGAGTTTGAACGAGTTTCAGTATCGGATGCCTGTCCGCAAGTTTAATTGATTATGGATGTATCAGTAGCTAGCCCATTTCACGTCACGTAATTTGCATGATTAGTACACACCATATTCGTGGTGTTGAACACACCACCAGCAAACAATCTGAGCAGAGGGGAAATAAATTCACACGTCCCATGGTTCCACCACTTCCATTCCATGAATCCGCTCTAACCTAGTGATCAGGTTAGCTACGTGTTGTGTTACATATCACATCCACAACACAGTTTTTTAAGCGGCTTGATAGTTCGCTCTTCGCATTAAAATACCAGTTTGAAATTAAACTAAGCTGGAACACGTGGGACTGCGCTTGATGTTTGACGTTGTTGTTATTTTCTGTTTAAAAGTACTGAAACTCCTCAGAAATCCTGTTAACCCATGTACATTCAGGCACATGAATGGTCGTTTCAATTGTACTACGCCAAACATTAATTCAACGAGCACTGCAGCCAACGTCTATTTGGCATTGCTCACAAACGTTTAATCTTAATTATGAAATGCTTGTTCAATTTGCTAATGACTGTCGCACGCTTCCTGAAACTATTCCGGCCTCCATCGGACAATTGTTAGGCAGGGCTGGAATCACAGGGTAATTGCATCGAATAGACAGGCAGCTGTCGAGTTGTCGTCTGGCAACGTCAAACATCAGATTTTCAAGCGACAAACAAAGCTAGGAAAACGAGGAGTTCGGCTCGATTCCGTCTAGATGAAGAACTCGGAAGCAGAACGCTCTCGGGGGCTCATCTTTAAATGAGCCAAGCAGCAGCTGAAACAACGTCTTCTGTCACCTTTGAGGAGGCTGGGATGGCTGTCCCAAAAAGCCGTTTCCGAAAGCTGGCATTGCAAACAGATGGCAGACGGCCCGGAAATGCATGTTCCAAGAAAACCCTGGCCCATCGCCGCATAATTGCTTCATCATAATCATCATCATCGCTGGCCCAATCATCCGAGCAGCATTTCGTCATCGGTGACGCAGGCGTTTTCCGAAATCGGGTTTGTTAAGCTCCCGAAGGTTTCCGATCAATACGAGAACGGCAGCCAACCCGTCCTCGTCGCCGCCGGTTCTTGTCCGGTGGGAACGAAGCCATGTTTATAGGAAAAACAAGATTATCTGCTGTGCATAATAAGATTGAATTTGCTCAAGCTACATCTATCCCTATCGAAGAGTCGTTTCTCTTTCACACTTCCCATCCTGAGGTTCGTCTTTCTTCCTCCTTCAGCACCTGTTCCCAGGACAACAGATGACAGAGAAAGGAAGCCAAAGGCGACATCCACCTATCGAACTGCAATATCAGCTTCTTCTGAGGCGAAAAGCGAGCGTTGGTATTTGCCGATTTGATTCCTTTTTGTTGGTGTGCATACAATCCCGCACGAAAAGGCATTTGAACCGGCTTAATCTGAACCGATCAGATGTCAGGAGCACTTTTTGGAACACTTTTTTCGCCAATCCGGGATCGATTTGGGTATCTGTTTCCGCGATGAAAGTTCTGCCATTTGTGCAAGCTGCGACACGGCACGGTGAGGAATTTTGTTTTTCTTTTTCACGCACAGATATTTAGTCAATTTATTTTCCTGAGGCCCACAATCCGGGAAAATATATTGTGTATCAAACGATTGATAGGTGAGATTGGCCCTTGTCATTTGTAATCGAAACATCATATAATCGGTTTTCTTTACCTTTGACTTACTCCCTTGGAGCACCGATAATTCAACGTATTAGATGGTCGGAAGAGGAAGACAAAAAGCCCCATTCTTTCCCCACACATGCGCCAGTTCCAGTGACCACCGTTGGTAGGCCAGCAGAGGTAGACAATCTGTACGGGACAAATCGCTTACATTATAGGTTGGTGTGTTCCGATTTATCATAAATACCACCACCATTACGCTCGTTTTGTCCAACAATGTGAAGATTATCACTACTGGCCAAAAATTTGTGGAATCTGGTCAAGATATGGCTATTAATAATGTGACCTCTGCAACTTCCACTAGTGAATAAAATGGCTGCAACGGGGAAAAGCAATAAAGCATGTGCTTCTATCCAGCATTTATTGCTACTCTTTAAAAAGAAAGTTGAAATTATACAAGTGGAATATCAATGGATTCTCTCTTTATGCTCCAGAATATGTTTTGATTACATTTGTAACTATAAAGAAATATTGTAACGTATTTCACATTCTTAGGAAGCTCGTAGTATCACAAGAAAATCCATATCAAGTGAAGTTAGTTCGATAACCACGACCGTATACTTTGCAGAAGCAGGACACAACTTCGCAAACATAAAAGAGTGCCCAAAACGTACTAAATTTTCTTCAAGCGGTCACTTCTTCTACAAGAAGTAACCCATTCCTGTGGCCCTTCACCATTTCATGTTCCCGATTACCAAGTGTACAGCGTCCCGGTTGTGAAAGGCACAAGCTAGCTAGTATGGAAAACGATGGCGAAGTATACGCAAAGAAACTCGTTCAACTTTCACTTACTTTTGCCCTTGGTGGACTTTTTTTGTTGTCTTCGTGCGTTTTTGTTCGTTTAGCTTTATATAACGGACTTTTTTCTCCTCTATCTTCATCTTTTTGGTCCATTTACTAAAAGCATCAAAAAGCTTTGTACCCTTTCGAGGACGCCGAAAAGATAAAAAATAAAATCTGAATGCTGCCCAAGCATGACATGAACAAAAAATAAAATCATCGCCAATACCCATCGGAATCTTCTCCATTTCGGTAACACCAATGTGGGCGCCAAACACACTCGCACACACTCGTACGTCGCGCAAATATATTGAATTGGTTCAATTTGCATACGAACTAGGAGCTCAATAAAACTCAAATGAAATTTTCCATAATCTAGCCCAACAAAGACGCGGTCCGACCCGCTGCCGGGAAGTGTGATGAGCTGAATTTTGCCCTTTTCCCTACCGAGTGCTGATAAAAAGTGTGATATATTTAGGTGGAAAACAACTTTCTCACTCTCTTTGCATATTTTTTCACAATATTTTTATAACTACCAACAAAGTATCCGGTAGCACCTAAACGAACACCCTACGTATTTTTTCTATAACTTGCCTTCCCTAAAAATCACAGTTTCTTGGAAAACCACATAATTTTGCATTTGCAGCTGTTTATAAGTGTTTGTAATTCAATTAATGAATGATTTTAGGAAATCTAAAAACTATCTTATATGCTTTTTAGTTTTCTTTTACGAAATTATTAACTTAAAGCAAGAGTCTGTTATTATTTTAAGCTATTTGGCAGTGATTTTCGCTTCAAGATAATTGGTGTGCAGTGATTTTTATGAAAATGAAAAGGGTCTCAAATTTTATTTTAACCGAAATCATGTTTAACCATTTGATCTGTATGCTGGAAATATAGAGCAGCAAACCGTAACAAACCCTAGCACAACAATTTTCCGTTTCCGATATCAGTCGAATCTGGGAAACAAAAATCTATTCGAGAAAATTAAGAAATTTACTTGATATGAAGGCCGGCCTTCGAGAAGGTGGCAGTAATTATACCCAACATGCTTTGTTCTTCGTCAAAAAAGCTTTACGAACGTCATTTTTCTTACTTTTTTTTCTTTTTGAACTTTAACCAAAAATGCACAAACCCATCAAAGCCGTGTGGTTTCAGCGGTGCAGTTTTAGCTGCTGAAAGGCTCCTCCTTTTTGTGGTGCGTGCACACAGCACCCTTAGCATTCACTCCTGGTCCGGTCTTTCACTAGGCTCAGTGTTTTTAGCGGAAGACGCTTTTCACCAGCACTTCAATAAAGTGCACACAATTCGTCGGAAAATACGCCGAGTGCTCCAACGCTAGGCACAATGAATAACATACGGGACCAACGAATATCAGACAATCCCACGTGAATGCCCCTTCTGCAAGCGGCTGAAGCAGACCTTAGAGGAGGCTCTGAAGTGCAATGTTTGGGTGACTTTATGCACCCAGTGCACCCGAAGTTGGGATCCTTCGCGAACAAAGCCGAGCTGGCTTGAATATAAGTGAAATATTTCCTGCCTTTGTTCGAAACTTTTCCTCCGCACAACCTAATAGGTTCGCTTTCTCAAATTTCGGGACCAGAGATTAAGGGCGCCCCGGTTATGGGTCTTCTTTTGATGGTGTTCGAACTTGGCATCTTTGTTAGCGAGCATGATGCGATTATTAATTTTTCAATTTCGTACCCTTCCTTGTAAAAAATTTTTTATTGTAAAAATATGACGTTCTCAATAGTGAAATATGCTTTGTTGAGCTCGGAAATATCAAGTTACGACATCTGCTTTCGTTCAATGAATTGCTACTATTCTGTAATATTTACGAACGATTGAACGAACATACATTTGTTCTCATGTTCAAGTGTTTACAAGTCATGTGATCGTTGAAACTTTTTCACAATAAGTCCGTTGACAAATACAGGCTTAGTATGTATTTGTAATGTAACGAAGGGCATATTCATATGGGAAGGTAGCCTAGAGATAAATAAAAGTACAAAATAGGGATTCCTTCATATCAAAATAAAGCAAAACTCCGTACGTTCTATTTAAAAAAATCGAAATACTTATGAATTCAATATGTATCACCCTTTATTTAATATTGCCGCAAACACGGTAGCAAAAAATTATTTTTGAATGGTATTCAGCATCTTTAAGTAGAATTGAGAAGAATTCACAAGATTGTAAATTTCGTTCACGTTGCTGAAGGTTTTTGATTTTACTACCTACATACGTACAAGTTACTCCGTGTGGTTCTATTCAAGCATTCCATCCATTGCTCCGTCCTTTAAGAAAGTACAAATCAAAAAGATAGACATCCTTAGGTAGCCATCTAGCCTTTTATGTTGCGTCGTCAACTGTGAGAGAACAAGAGAAGCCATAATAGAAAGTTTTCAATCAAACACAGGATTCATTTCCTTATAATTCTATCCTGCCATTTTTCAACTCCCATGTGGAAATTTTCACCAAATATCTCTCTCTTTCTCTTTTTCTTTCCTTCTCTCTCACAACGAGTGACGTTAACTAGAACGATTGACCGGAAGTAGGGAGAGCAGGGATACTGGTGGAATATCAAAGCTGGAGGCAAACTTGGGAAACCAAACTGCGAAAAGCAACGGCCATATTCTGCGACCAACGAACCGAATCCGTTGCCTGATCTGGAGGGTAAAAATGTGCCATATAAACCCCTTTGATTTCGCAGATCCAGTTTGCCACCGATATTCCATCTTCCGGCCAGAGTTGGCACCGTGACGTACAGCGGAAAGACGATGCTGACAGCAGGAAAAAGGCCGAAACGAAACAACAAAACAGTAAAGCGGGATAAAGGTATCGAGCGAGTCGAGATGGAAAATCGAAATTCAATCATTTTACTGTGTGTCGTGCCCCATTCGGTCGTTTCGGGAGGGTATAGGTTTCATTTCCTGGCCGAAGAAATCTTTTTGAAACTCACTTCTCGCTGAGACTTGTGAAGGTCTTCACTGCTCGGGGAGCTGGCTAAAAGAGATCTCCTTCGAGAACCATCGATGTTTGGTTGATGGGTGAAAGTGTTTGCGGTTTGTTTGGAAGTAAAAGCTGTCTTTGAACTAGTGAAAGGGAAGTAAATAACACGACTTATCTGAAAACAAGCTTTTGCGTCAGGAATTGAAAAGCGTGATTGCTCATGCCGATAAATGTAGACGGGCATGTTGACATTCAACTTCTTCAACATTACGAAATTGGATCTTAAGGAATGTTCTTGTTATTTGGATTGTTTGATAAACATTTTAAGAAAACTGAGCAAACTTTGTTCTAATAACTCAATTTAATTGAATAAAAACTAAATTATTGGTAAATGGTTAGGCGCATGACTAATGCACGTAGGACACATTTTCAAAAAAACATATTCTGGGTTCAATAAGTGTTTCTACTTCAAATGTTCAAATGCTGCTCATCGTAAGTTGATGTCACGGTGCAAGTGACATTAAATTGAAGCAAAAGTCTTCCCTGAAAACTCTTGTATTTAACAAAAAAAAACTTATCTTCATAGCACCATCTAAAGCACCTAGATGTACAAAGTACCTCACATTTTGGAAATTATTATCTTATGCTGTAGAGTAAAAAAAAACGCTTATCTCCAGCAAGCGATGCTACAAGAGAAGATTATTTGCTGTCGTGACCGAACTTGGCTCGCCGTTTTCTATATTGTCAACCGTGGCGCACATTTGCAAAGGCGACGGCATTGAAAGCGGCCGGGTTTAATTCCAGTAAAAGCAGCTCGTCATGCGTGTTTCCATTTGCGTTCTCGTTCGTGCGTGCGTTCCTGCCAGCGCCTGTCTGTGAAAGTGAATATTTTCGTCGCGTAAACGCTAGGTACTGGCTGGCTGCTGGCCACATAAAATATGGGATGGCGGGAATCGTAAAAGTAATCATAATACATTATCATTATCGTAATTTTAAATCTTTGCGTAGAAAAAACATCTACCACCAACGCACGCGCAAATTCGTTACACCATTTAGTGGTCATGGCCAAAGATGTGCCCTCGTACTCGAGGGTACTTGTTCAGTTGGCTTGTCGGCTCGTCAAAACCTGGCACCGAGGCTAAGGATGATGATGATGATGATGCTGCTGTTGATGATAACCGTCGAGAAACCTTGCTTTCTTTACGTTTTCGAAGCAACATTCACGTCTTTTGTCGCACAGTGCAACCGGAAGCAAGCAGGGTGTTCTAGCTGGTGAAAAGTACACACCCGAAACCCATTACAAGCGGGACACGGGACTTCTCTCCCACATTACTTTTTTTTTGGCTATCTGTAACGCTAGTTATGGCGAGAAACGAGCACTTCAGTTCCGAGGCAACATTCCACTCCGGAGACAGAGTCGTGGTAAATAACGAGGGTGTCGATGATGACGAGGGCAAAAGACGGGGCAACAGGCCATTGAACGCAACAGCAGCCTTTTCAAATTGCCGTCCGAACTACGTACCCCATGCCGGAATCGACGCGATAGTACATTAGCCATGGCACTAATAAGTGCACTACATTATGTATTTTATAAGCTCTAGAGTCCTTTGCCTATGAATCTTATCCGTCGTTGAATGTTTCATGATGATAAGCTACGTTTTGACTTCGAATATGTATGGTTGTCAGGTTAATGATGCCGTTTTAGAACTGAAATGTGTTGAAACTATTTAGCAGTTAAGAAAACCAGCAACTGCTGGTAATAAGTTCTTCACAAGAATTCCGACAAAGTGGAGTGAACAACTCCAAGGTGAAAATAAGCTAATAAATCGTGATACATTGTAACAAACAACCAAAACGTCAATATATTCACAGCATCAGCTTATGTTTGATCCACTTCTTACTTTCCACACTGTAATCCGATTGGTTCTAGCTGTGGAAGGTATGTTTGTTATGTCTGTTACTCTTCAAGACACCTTTTTGAAGGTATTTCATTTCGTTTAAACCATGAATTGTAAATCGTGAGACCCAAGGCTGGTAGCAATATTTGCAAATCCCTTTTATACCTGCGCCAGGTTTGCGACTCCATCGTCTCCATCGGATGCCGACGATATTCCTTTTATCGTCGTCACGTGGGATCGGATCGGCCGTTGCTAATCACACATCGTATTGCCCCGATGAGAAAAGCCCCCGAGCTTCCAAATGCGCAGCGCAAACATGCGCCATCCTGCCGAAAGCGGCTTTCCGTCTTAACCGGTGAACATTCCAGCCGACTTCGCGGAAAGAAATCAAAAGATGGGGAAAAAAAATCTTCTCCGTTTATTATCTTCTCAAATAAATGGAATTGACTTCTGCTCATCGTCGGCCGCAACCACTATTCTGCCGGAGTTGTTTGCTGCCGGGAGTTGTTCGCGGTTGCTTCAGGTTCGAGGCGGCCCCGGGTACACCCAGTGACTGACGGAATATTAATTTAAAGAGCTTAAATAAACTTTTGCCACCCGTCGCGGCACACCTCTTCTCTTGGACGTTCTCGGTCCGCTGTTTTGGTGAGGAAAATCTCTGGAAAAATCGTTCTCTTAACGTTCACCGCCCTTCCAGCTTCTCATCATCCAGGCGGGTTATTGCGCCTTTAGGGATCTTTTTTTTCGCCTTAGGCATGTCTTCTGCTTCCTTTCAGCTGTACGAGTTCCCTCCGACACCCCACCGAAAAAGCTCCACCTAGTCCTAAGCTGCTTGCGAGGAAGGGGCACTGGCAGAATTTAATCAAATTCTTTCCATAACCACCCCAAGTTTTCCCACGCCAAAAAACGTAACGGACCGAGCCAAGACCGCTTTCAACCCTCGTTTTTTTTCTACCTCCGTTCATTTTTCCGTAGACTGGCGCATGAATGGTCAACGGTTGATACTGACGGGTGTCTTAGTCCGTGATGTCCTTAAGAGAGTACATTAAAACGGTTCGTAGAAATTCTAACTCAATTAGTAGTGAAAACGTGAAAACATTCTCCCACGACCGAATTCACATCAGCTTCTGACGCCTTGGGACGGTTCACTGCGCAGCGATACACGTCTACCGTATTGTAGCGGCAAATGGCCACATTTCGTCTTTTCCGAAACGACTCGGAAACGGAACGTCTTTAAACTGCGGCATCGCAGAAACACCTGCCTTTTAATAAAGTTTGGCCCTCATCCAGTCGGCCTAATAGAATTCGGGCACATTTTTGCACCACATTCTTGGTGTTTCGAATTTTAACGCTCCTGGGAAACGGGCATGAGAATAGTTTAGTTTATCTTTCGTAATGAAAGCAACTAATTTCGCTCACTAATTCCAGCCACGCTTCTGGGTCTTCCGCAGAAAGTTGCATATATATTACTATATCTATTTTCGTGAAAACTTCACAAACAATGTGGTTTTGTATGTCCCTCCCTGCCCTGAATTTGTCATTCGTGGGCGTGGCGGAACGGCTTGATGATTGAGAGTTTTGTTAAAACTTGCTGCTCGGTGCTGTTACGAAACAGCTTATTATTTTAAAATTGATTTTATTCTCGAGCATCCATGAACCTATAATTTTTGCATAATTTATCTTTAATTTCAACAGACAGACGTTTCCTATAACTTCTATAATGCCGGCATATCGTGAGGCGAAAGTTCAGCGAACCGGCACTTCAAACGTCAATCGGTTCTCTAGGACCGTGAAAGGAAACAGCGCGGCTTGACATGGCGTGGCTCACAAATTCTCGAGTACTTCTGGCGAATCTGCGCGTTTTCACTGCCTTGGTGAAACTTTCCGGCCAATGCGAGTGGTGTGATACGGCTTCAAAGCAAGAAATGGATCGAATTTACATGAAAAGCGTCAAACTAACTTTTTCTCAATCTTGTTCGCCGGGTTGCTTGTGTAAGCTTCTCTCTGTATCTCACCCTCCACGGCATTTGGGCAGCAAACAACGTTCACAGCGAGAGGTTCCCTAACGATCCGACACGTTCTAAGTACCGGCGCCTGTGTGGTTGACGTGGACAAGTTGTGAATGTTTAGCTAATTGAAATTGATCCACCGGTTTGCCGAACGGTCGAACTGTCGAATGAATAAACAACTTCTCGAGCAAGTGGTCCTGCGACACTTGCGCAAGCTAGAGCAGGCAATTATTCAGCAAAATGTCGACTCTCACCCCTCCCCAACGCTAATGTGACTTCTTCCTTGGGTGGTGAGTAAATCCTTTCTAATCATTTCTCCCTTGTTGCGTCAGCACTAAGCCACTAACCAGCATATGGCACCCATTTACGGGTGGGAGTTATTTGTCTGAACATGTTTTCCACTGGATACAATTTCAAAGTGCTTTGCATGCCCAGCTCGTGGTACGGCTGGGAGACGAGCCGAAGGGGCCTTACTGACGTAATCGACAGGTTGCAGGAGTGTGTTTACATATTTTCCCGGATGGCAGCAAGCGGATTGTTACAAATGGAGGAGGGTTTTGGAAACGATCCTTTTATGTTGGTTCAGTTCGTTCACCGAAGGGTAACGATGACAGTCGATTTTCATAACGAGCTCAAATGTGTAAAATAAAACTCAATGGGCCTGCGTTCGCTCGTTTTGCTCTGGTGTCACCAAAACCCGGGGAGGTACTTTCCGGTGGGCCGGAGTTCTTGCGATCAGCGTAACTCCTCCACTTCGTATAAGACGCTGCAGCTTCACCGAGAGGATCAAAACACCTTCCACCTATATCGGTGCCTTTGAACGAGGAAAAAAACACTCAACTCACTTCTAACTTTGCTTTGCCCATACGAGGAAATAAGGGATACGAGGATAAAAAAAACCCTTGGAAACGAACATATTTGTTTTGTTCGCCATAATGGAACAAAGTTTCATACCCATGCTTCCCGGGTGTGCAAACTTACCGAGCTTCCGAATCGCTTGGCCTGCAGTACTGCAGAACTGACACGACTCCTTTATTTTTTCCCACGCTGTTTGGGGTAAGTGTTTGTCATCACCACACCGGAGATGATCTCTTTTCCATATTGCGTCCCCAGTCGATGGTGAACACATTTTCGCCGCTACTGACGCGAAGGAGAGCAAAGAAAGGCATTTGGGTAATGTTTTTATTCCCTGGCAAATTTTCCCGGTAGCCTCCGGTTGGCGCACCATAGGGAAAATGGAACCTTTGCAGTCCATTTTTCCCCATGCTGCGCTTGTTTGTGGCCCGAGCGATACCGTTTTATGTCGTGGCTTCGTCGGAGCGTGGACGACCGTTACGATTCGAATTTTCGATCGCCGTCGTCGAGGGGGAACGTGGAAATGGGAATCCACTTTTGCTCAATATTTATGTAGTCAACACCGGCACATATCGATCGGGGAAGATTGTTGCTGAATATTGGAAACGATGGATTGGAGGACGCGATGTTTTTGTTTGTCACCGTTTGTGCGCTCCGGTGTATATCGATCGCTTCGAGTACTCTCGCGAAAATCAACACTCTCCCTTGATGCACGCCGGCACAGGAGACATTTTCCAGTGAAACAATCAAAAGTTATGGCACCCTTGTTTGTCTGGCAAAAATTCCAACCATTCATTGCGTGATCAGCAGGGTGGGGACGCGTGGATTTTCTGTTTTGGGAATTTACTTTTTCCTTACTCCAGACTTTCTGATCCCTGAAAGCATTTTAACGCTCCTTACAAACCGACAACTTCCAGCACTATGCTTCAGCATTAACGATTGAATGAACGAAAAGCAGCAGGAACTTTGCGTGGCCTACTGACGTTCGACAACAAATCAAACGGTCGAATGAGAAGGAAACTTTCAACCCGGACTTGTTTGTTGCTGGGATTTGGGCTCGTAAAACCATCCCACGAATCTGATAAGCCTCGTTAAACGACAAACTATCACCAATTACGCCAATGTTCGCCGTTCGTCATACTTGAGTGCGGTTGGTTGCGCGAAATTGAGCTCAAACAAATCCAATTTCGAAACAAAAGTGCAATTGACTCGACATTTGCTTTCCTTTGTAGACGCGCAGACACTCGACGAAAATGCTTTGCAAATGAAATTTGAGTGGCCAACTTTCGTCGCTTCGACAGGATTGAGCAAATTCTATTTGCTCTGTGAACAGCTCGGGAAAACAAATGGCGAATTAGGACTGAATTCGTTTCGTATTTCAAACGGAACAGTGGAACACCGTTTTTATTACAATTAGGAAGAGAATTTGATTAAATGGATGTCATCAAATGTGGAAGGTTTTGTGAAGGCATACCATGTTTCGATGTGTCCGCATTATATGAAAATGCTTGTAAAATTATTTGGTATCACAGCCAACGATGGATCGTTTTGTTTTCGGCCATTTTTCCACACCGTTCGTATGGAGGGCAACATCCTGTCCTCTTTTTTAACCATCACAAAAACACACATAGATGTGCTGCTCACCATTAATTAAACCATCGTCGTACGCCATATGAAATTCCGCACCGAAGGATGCGCAATGTTGGTGAACACGCCCGGCAGTCCGCTTCCACACTCGCTGTCGCCCCACGACACGATGCCATACTGTACACCCGCCTGTACCGCCGGACCCCCGCTGTCCCCGTCACACGCATCAACGTCGACACCTCCGGCGCAAATCATGCTGCAACGAGAGAAACGTCACGAAATGTCGCGATAAGATATGTCACAGATCAACGATTGCAGGGATTAGGTCCCGCACGTACTCGTCGGTAATATAGCCGGTCCAGCTTTCGTTGCAGGCCGCTCGAGAGAGGGCTTCCAGGCGCACCAGCTGCAAGTTGTCGACCAGATCGCCGTAGGGAACCGCATAGCCCCAGCCCGTCACAGTGACGTTCTCCCCGATTTGCCACTCGGTACCGGAGGCCAAAGGCACGGCCGCCCGCCCCGGTCCGACCATGGGTGTCCGGACGCGTATCGTCGCCACGTCCCACTGGAACTCCATCAGGTCGTAGTCCTGATGCAGATGGTAGTAGAACACTTCGTGCAGGGACCCGCCCGCCGAGTAGTTGCTGCTGCCCGTGAGCACCGTAATCTGTCGAAGAGAACGGTCGGATGAGCGAACGGTGGCCAAAGAATGCCGGCGGACGACAAGACTGACTTCTTCATTGTTCGGGTACCAGTCCAGGCAGTGGGCAGCCGTCAGCACCCAGGCGTACGAGATGATAGATCCACCGCAGATGTGGCTGTCCATATACCGCAGCGATACCTGATAGGGCACTTCCTCTATGCTCGTCCTCACGCCACCCACGATTCGCGAGCTCTTGTCCCGATGCTTTGCAGCAACCAGATGGGGGACGCGATTTATACGTGCCCTAACCTCTTCCACTGAACGTGGCCGAGCGGATGCAGCTGTTAAATGTTGGGAAAAAGTCAATCAAGCCGAGTTTAAAGGGTGAACATACGATACCGACGATTCATTTCGCGGTTGAACTTACAATAAGCGAGATTTAAATGAGCGCAACAGATGGCCACAATGGCCATCACTGAGAATGGTGAAGGACTCATTCTGAACCCACCCACCCAAAAGAGTGCTACGGTGGCGAAGGCAAAACTTACACTGACACTTGCTGGATTCGACCGAATCGTTTTGCAGTTGGAAGAATCTTCCCGACTTTGCTTAATAAATTTCGGTGGTTTACTTTATCAGCGCACGACGCTATTATCTTTATGAGTCTCTCAGAAGCTGATCCCACGACATGGTTGTGAAGCGTATAATCACAGCAGAAGCAATCATAAAGATGTTAGCTTTTATTTTACGTTTAAGTGGAATGCACCGACAGTTTGCTGCCGAGGTCACGGATGAAGGTGAACTGCATTAACCGTGTTGCAGTTTAACAAATATATCAAGCTTGACCAAACCATACCCTTGTTGAATAACAAAAAGTAAATCTTTGATTGGCTCTAGTGAAAGAAGCATCAAAAAGTGCCCAATCGAAAGAAGAATCGTAGAAATCAACAAATCCCTACTTTTCACCCACTTTTCCTGGGGCAACTTGTTTTTCCTTCCGACGTTGCAATCGGTACAAACTTTCCCAAAAGCAAGCAAAGTTAGTCGGTTGTTTTTAAAAGCAATCGGCCACAAATCTACCTGGAACACATCTACCCGGAACACAAACATGGTAAATCCCAGACCCGCCGGATTCCCCACACCCATCCGTTGGGTGGAAATTAAATTTCACGCCGCAGTAGATGGGAATCAAAAACCTTCCCGAGCCCCCGATAAAAAGTGCCAACTACACCGTAATGAGATAATTGCGCAATTTTGTGCTCCAATATTTTTAACTGCACGATAAACCTGCCACCAGCTCAACGATTCCCAGCAGCATTCCCGGCCCAGAGGGCAGCCGAGTGTTGGTGGTACGTGGCTGCTTCTTATCGCGATTTCAGGTTGTTGCAGGTCAAATGTGCTCGTTCTTTCCATGGGGTTGTTTGCCGATGACTAGAGCCCCCACTTTTCGGCTGAAGACTGAGGAGGGGAGCGTCTCGAAGCGGGACAAATGGTTCTAAAACTCAATTACACCATCGTTGCCTTTCTCGCTCGACTCCAACGACTAACTACGGGTTAGCGGAGCCGGACGTGTTGGCAGAGGGTAATTTTTCGCGAAAAACACCAACTCGACGGATTAGCCGACGTGTAACGAGCAACGAGCGTAACTTAGATCTGCTTTTCTAAGCTGCAACGGTTAGTTACGAACCTTCAACTCACATCGAACAGCAGAGAAAGGGGCGAGGGCACAAGATGAAGCGTTTGCATTGGAGACGGTAGGCCGAGGACGAACGCATGAAGGGCAGAACGCTGGGGGACTTTGGCGGTAATCAGGGAAATTTTAATGAAGAAACTAGATGCGTTACGGGAAATTGATGGTAATTAGGAGAAGATAGCAATCGCCATGGCGCGTAAACACTCCTGTGTGCCAGAAACTCGAAGTTGCTTGTTCTCTACTCAAAACAGCTGTTTAAACCTTCCCGGTTTAGATGCGTAGGGTTAAGGAAAGAAGTTGCAGCATATCGAATAATTTTGAAACAACATAATACATATACAGAGGTGGATGATTTGTGTGAATTGGCTTAAATTGAAAATTACAGCAGTCCTTGAAAGGATAAAATAAGTTATGGTCCTTGGATAAGTGGACGTTTCAAACATGAAACCTCTGTTTACAACAAGAAGGACCTAATAAACAGAGTGTAATAAATTTGCCTTATGAGCGTGTCAATTTGCCTCGAAGTGTTGCTTAGAAATGAGAAGCAGCTAGCGTAAAACGCAACGGATTGCAACGAACACACCCTCAATGAAGGCCCTCAGCTTCTTGAAGGCTACAAGGACGCTCAGGGAGTGTGAAAAGTTTTACGTTTGCATACTGCACAAGGGCAAAGGCACCCTGCCTGCAATGGCCAAACACAGAAGAACGACAAATAACAACGGTGGGCAAAAAGTCCGCAGCAAGAGAAACGCATTAGCCACCGGCAGCGGTTTTATATTAACTTTTCACCCCAAAGAGAACGTGCCGGAGAGTAGCGTCGCATCGCCGACGGGCTTGAGATGCAATGATAGTGAGCCCTCCTTCATCACCTCCTTATGCGCCCAGGGGAGATGACATCGAGGAAACTTGACATCCATCCGGTTAACCTTCATTAAATGAGGAAGAAGACCTTAAAAAGTCCCGTTGGCCATCGGTGCCGGAATGAAGTGGCGAGTCATGAAGTGAAGTGAAGGTGGCGCGAAGAAGAAACACTGCTTCCCGAGAACCAGTTTTCCCTTTCATCTCTCATGCAACTTGCTTACGTAGGTGGTCAACGTTTACCGCAATGTCAGAGTCGGAAGTCGTTTACACCAAGGGGTAAGAATTACGCTTATTTCGTTCATCTCAACCAAGGACATTGGAGCAAGGCTAATTCAACATAACCACCATTTTTGTTGGATAATGTAAGAACCTCTCTGGTGAACACCGCCAAACTGTTTCCTCTAGCAAATGGATACGGCAGAGCGGGGGACGAATCCTATTAATCAGCGGAATTGGTCACGACGGCCCGTGGTTCCTTTGCCTGGGAAAGTTGATGCGACGAAACTGTCATTCCTATTCTGCTCGACTTTCCGCCGGGAGTTGGCTTGGTTTTGGGACTCGTTCACGATATTGAAGATGAATTATTAATCTCTCGCTATCTCGGGCGTCGACCGGCCGGACGAGCGATAACAAATGATTCTATCAAAGTGTCAACCAAGTGCCCGAAAATGTCGTGCGCGTGTACTCAGCCAGCAGCTAATCCAATTGCCTTTAATCAGAAAATTGCCCAATCTTAACGATCGAAATCGTTATTATATCCGTCTGTGTCGTCTGGTGACTTCTTGGCCGCGCTCGAAACTTGCAATCGATCCTGTGTTCTTTAGCTGTGGACTTCAACTTTATTTTCACTGTCCTTTCATATAGAATCTGCATTTATCGTACATGTTCGAGTCGGGGTGGCGTTCGCCAATCTACTTCATGAAGCTCCAACAGCCTGATTGAAGTGTTCTGCACATGAAACTGACCGGTCGTCACAGCAAGACAGCACTCTCTGCTCGCCGCAAAGGACGAGTGCGGCACGTGCAGGCAATAAAATCACATCACTCGCGAGGAAAATCGCGCCCGCGAGAGGCTCTCGTCCAGGCGTCGTTTACCAACGGGACACTCGGAAGCGCATGATGTCACCGTCGACGAACGTTAATGAAAATTGTTTCCATTCTTGGGGGAAATTGGGCATCGCCCGGGCGGATCGCGCCATAGTTGCCGGAAAATCGGTGCCCCGGGTGAAGCCGGACTGCTATCAAGAAAAGCTCAAGCGGTCAAATGCCAACGAACCGATACTAGCCGTCGTGACACGACGGTGCAAAAATGTAATGGATTTAAATTGATTTAAAATTAAACATAAATTTTCACTTCTGACGAACGTAGGGTCAAGGGCGGGGTCTGATGCCCAGACGTATTACCGGCCCCTGCCGGAAAGGACTCGTCCGCCCAATCTGGCACCAACATCTGCATCCCAGAATTTCTCTTCCACAACATTGCAGTCCGAGCTGCCGTATCGAACCGGTTGCGAGCAGTGGGGAGCATCCTTATCACAAACAAATGGCAGCTGGCAAACGGCACTGACGGCAACACACATGGCATGATTACGAGTATGTGTGAACGTGTATTTGTGTGTACGCTGGACGGAACGAACAGTCACATTCTGTCATTGGCATCCGGTTCGGCATGGACCCTCGTCGACAAAAAAGCTCCGGCTCGATCCGGAGGCTTATACGTCATCGGTGGAAATCATCAGTCACCGGTAGGGAGTGAGAGGGGAAGACGTGGTAGGTAAAATACGCCGACGCCGGGAGTGGTGGGGAAAACGAACGACCTGCCCGAGACATGGTGATGAATTCCGTTTAATGCCGTCAGCAAACAAGCTGCCTCATTTTACGATCCACTCGCAAAATGTGGAGAGGGTGGAGGTGGTGGGTATGGACAGCATGGACGTGGGGTGCTTTCATGAACGGAATTCGTGATGTGAAGCGGCTCTTTTCCGCTCAGCCCATTTCCGCTCGAGCCCTCCGCCAGCCGTTCGTGTGCCCGTAAGTTGATAAATATTGAGCGTTTCAAGGCGTCGTTTTTCGAAAAATTAGACAACGAAAAGGTGAGGGATGCAAGGACATTGGAAGCCCACCCTGGAGGCCACCTCGCTCGTCAACCTGCCGTCCGTCAAAACGATACAGGTTAAAGGTGGGAAAATTGGTCGTGCTTGAACGTCTCGTGCCGCTTCGTTGCGAGCCCATTAGTTCATTCGCAGAAGCTGATGTGAATCAGTGACAGTCAAAGGTAAAGTCAAAGTCAAAAATAGGAAAAGTCTCAAAGCACCTATAACAGTGTGAATGCAATGAGCTAGAGAAAATCTCCTCCTTGTCAATGTCCTGGAAGCATTACTGATAAATATAGCAAAAATAATGTGACTATTTCATCAGCAAACACGCCACAAACAGAAAATGACTAATGGAAACAATATGTAATATATAAATACATGCATATATCGTCCCTTAGGGATGAAAAATTAGACTATGAACGTTAGTGTTATGATCCATACAGTTTCGTACCATATAATGCTCACAATGTTTCGTCAGTTTAATAACAACCCAAACTTTTGGCATCGTTCATGCGTTCGTTGGCTCGTCGTAGTTGACCTCACGATAAATGTACCAACAACTCATCACCAGCACCATTTCTCGACATCAATTGCCTTTGATCTAATACTTCGTCCTTCGCGTCCATTCTCGCTCGCTCCATCAAACTCCATCTACTCTCGGTAACAGGGGCTTTTGGAAGTGTGCAGGAATTCAATTTCTGGCCCAACAACACCGCAACGATCGACGCTGACACGACCAGAGATGGAACTCGGCATGTCGACAGCGCCGTATGACGAGGATGTACGGGTGCATTGAGCCGTGGGACTACATTAGTAGACGCTCTGTTCGTGTTCGTGTTCGCCATTCGCCGCAGGCGGGACACCGAACCTGGCGCGTTGCATTATTCGCGAATCCCTCCACGTCCACCTTTCATGTGGTTGCCAAACAATACTAAACACATTTCTTCGCACAACGCGCCCGACTGGGACAGGTCGCTTTCAGCACGGACAGTGGCCGTAGTTTAATGGCGGTGGTTTTGCTATTCACCAAACAAACAGTATTTCCAACATTAGCCAAAGGTTTGACACAAATTGCTGACAAGAGGTTGTGTATTTGTCCAATGTTTTGCTAAACGATCCAACTCTAAACTGTCCTTTAATTGACACTACACAATTAATGAATGTGTTTAAACGTAACAAATAAATATAATCAAATATGGAATTAACGAATTTTTCAATGTTACGCTTTACAGACTGATTTCCATAGTATTGTTTTTCGAAGTATTATTATTCAGGAAAATTTATAACGCCTAGCATTGAATTTTAAATCCGTACTCCTCTTTTTGTACATAAACACATGAGGTACAATTCAGACCCTACAGGGGAGCAAAAACAGCAGTTGACCATGTAAAATAGTCCGATACAAACCACGACGCAGGCTTCGCAGGCTGGAATTGTAGGAGAGTGTGGCTGTTTTTTAGACCCTATGACATCCGAAGAGGGCATGGCGCAGTATGAAATTGATAATCATGATAAATGAGGATTAGGCTTGGTTCTGCAGTAGCCATTTAACCACTTCATGTTGTTCGCTCTTCCTACCACCCCTATCTCACAACCAGCGGGAAGCGACCATTGAAGCTTGGCAATTTTTAGTCATCCTCACAAATCCTTGTTCACCAGTAAATAAAATCTTAAATCCTGCTCCAAGTACCATTTGCCACATGTGGTGTTCGTGTACATGCGGGCTCCCATTATATTGTGGTTTTTAAGTGTGCAATATCACCCGGGACCGGAATTGCGTGCACTTTAAGTCGATCACTTACGTGAGGCACATTTGCTAAGCCGGCCGAGCACGAGGCCGGTCGGTTGTCCGTGTCTAATCGCTGGAAATCAGTTAAGTGTTGTGGATTTATGGGTCTTATTTTGGAAGACCAATCGGAGCTGAGCCTCCGAGCACCGGAAAGTGATATTCGATCGAAGAAATTGTACGATAAATTGCCAGATTAGCCTCCTTCTCATTCGAGAAGCGGAGAAACTCACGCGAAGAGACAGAGAAAGGCTATCGAGGAGATTTTGTAAGCATTTTGTTCCAATTGCTTCAGTAAACTTTCTTGGTCACTTCGTTTGTTAACAATCGACCAGTTTCGATTATTCAATGAATGCAGAACACGCATCGCTAGAGACACAAAAAGATACGTACAGAGATTCTTGGAAAGTTGGAGAAGGATGCACGGTGTTATTCCGGCGATAAGAGGACCAACATTCTGTTCCAATGCAATCGCCGATGGCCACCGAATACCAATGAGCCGTGGTGCAATATTTTCGCATTTCACCAACCATTAAAAACTTTGCCCAAGAACTCCATTACGGCGAGATGAAAAAGCGGTCGGAGAAAAAATATCCGCTTTCCTACAATAATGCTCTTACCCGAGGAAAGGTCCGTCCGTTTCGGGCAATCAAGCAAACGCAGAGCAGCGGAAGGACAGAGAGAAACTCCATCTGGCAGTGGAAAAATCTTCCATTGGCACAAGAAAATACGAAGTGCAAAAAGGGGTGGAAATTGAATATATTCTTACCTACAGGGACGGGAGGCTCCCAGCAGTTGGGTGGGTCTGTTACGAAGAGCACCGTATACGTATCACCTGATCGTCTATTTCCTTTTCAATGGCGCTTCACGCCACCGGATACATGCCTTTTCTTCGGCAACCTGGGGATGAAATCGGTTTGCAAGAAACACTGTTTTTCTCCGCAGCCGTTGATCTAGTTTTTCTTATGCATCAGCGCTTGATTTCCGAATTCCAAACAGTGGAAAGGCGGTGTTCACTGTTCCAGGCACGACGTGCGAAGGCACCAGCAGTTACTATACGGGAAGCATTGGCATGGGGAACATTATTCGAGAAGCGCGGGTAAATATATGACCATTCTGGCACGTCGTCGTTGAAGCGATCCTTTTTGGCGTTGGCAAAATAAAAGTATACTCACTCCGGGAAAAAGCTAGATGAATGCTCACCATTTTCTCCCACAGTTCCGTGTGCACAAGAACGCCCCAAACGAGGAACAAGACCGCCGCCGCCGCCACCGTTCTGCCACCGTTCGGTCCCGTTTCCACTCATATGCATCAAAGAAAATCCTTCCTATTTATTATGTCAACTTGCACAGTGAATACGAAATTAGTTCTGGCCCCTGGGTGCGGCCTCACTTCCGGACGCGGACCGAGAAAAGAAGGAAACACATTCGTTCGTGCGAATGTCCTCGAGGGGCCCGAATCGATCCTCGCCTCGCGTATCGATTCCAGCTGTTTCCCCGGCCGCTCCGGATCACCGTGACCACGTGCGGGTAATGCGAGGATGATTGGGAAAGCATATCATTTATCCTTTAATTGACCTGTGGCATCCGGTCGGTGGGTAAGTTATGTTTGAATCTTAACCGGAATTATATGGCGGATTAAAGCGCAACTGATATCCCGGATGCAAAAGGCGACCCACGAGGCCATCGCTTAAAGCGCGTACAGATCCTCTCGAAATTAATTTTGCCAATTGTTTCGGCACGCGGGGAAAGCAGCGAGCAAAAATACTCATCCAACCGGTAATCCTTCCACGATCCGGACGGGCGAGCATTACTGATCTAAAACACAAACAAATACGAGATCACTCGAGCGCTCGCTCGGGGAATTATGCATATAAGTTTGGCTTCGAGTGAATTTTATTCGATCTATTTTCTCCTCTATGTTTATTGGAGCTTAGTAGCAAATCTCTAACTTTCAGTAGATATAAATTTAAAAAGTGCAACTACCAAATCCATCGCACTTAACAGTACGATCCTTGATTTGACTCCTGGTGAAGTATGTTTAATTCATCGACATGTTGAAGAGAATGATCCATAAATTCCTCACAGCCACGCGGTAAAGGCGAAACGGCGAAAACCACAGATATTGTCGATTCATGACCGATTCGCCCGAGGCACAGTTGGCTACATCCGAAATTAAATTATTTAAAAATTACGGTATAAATATGCCAATTATCAGGTGCGACGGCTGTGTGGTGCGAGCTGCGAGAAAACAAAAATCGTGGCCCATTGGGGGTAAAAACATTTCCAAAATTAAATGCTGTATGAAGTTGACCGGTAGAAAAACAACGCGAAGATGGATTGATGAAGGGAAATGGGAATATTGTTAAACACGTTAATACAACAAGTCCCATTTGGGCGACGGACTAGTGGGACGAGCTTTCCTGATGGGAAGACGGAACTTTGGCGTCACCAGACCGTAAAAGACAAATTTCGAATTCGATTTTGGACGCAATTTATTCAGAACCGGTCGGAATCTTTTTTTTCTGCACCAAACTTTTCATCAAACCGCCTCCCTACATTCATTCCCCATTTTTCACGAAGTATAAAGGAAATTTCATTTAGCGCTGTTGTAACATTGGCAAGCAAATTACGCGCGATTTTCGACATAACGCACAAAAGGCGCTTCATTCGCTCACACACATTCTCTCGAGCAGCGAAATGGCATTGTGCCGAGCAATAAAGGTTAAAATGGGTGAAAACATCACCCAGTAGCGTGGAAAAGTGCATGACATAAACAGGCAATGGAGAGGAGGGATCACCGATCAATGCGGAATCTGGCTCCCGTTCTTCTTGAAGCCTTCGTGCTGCACAATCAAGTGCGTTAACTATGCTCTTTGATGCGAGAAACATTGTTCAACATGCTGGGTGCGAACCCGTTTATGGCCAGGCGTGCATTCGAGTCCCGCCCCCGGTGTTTCCGATTTCGTGTTCCGTGATTGCATTCAAAACGCCGGCGGGGCGAACGGCACTACTGCGCGTTCGGTCAAATGCGAAGAACAAATCAACGATAATTAAAATTGTTCCGGGCCCGCGAAATGGGGACTTTATTTTAGCCCAATTTCCTGCACGGAAATTAAGCTTTGCGAAAATGCTCTGAACAGCAATAAACCAGTGTTTTTTCGTTAAGTTCAGCAAATAAAATGCAAACAATTGAAAGGATATGCAATTGAAATAGGCAACCGAAAAAGTTCCATAACTGCACTTACACTATTCTATCCTTTTCTAGCAACAAATGGAACGTCAAATCGAACATTCACATGTTATTACGACCACATAAATTCCCCAATATGGCATCCAGTGTGGCATTTGCAGGACATAAATAATTTTCCCATCGATTTTACAACCATATCGTGCCAGTGTTGATATTAAAAACTTTCAAGTGAAATGCTGGGATGCTTTAAAAATAAGACCGTCCAATAAAGCGCGTGAAGAGCGATAAGCAGATCGAAAAAGGGGGTGAAAGAATGAAAATAGCGTAGGTGAAAAGTGCCGTTATTAATACTTAAACTTTATCCAGATCGACATCTCTGACCACCGGTTGGTTATCACTTCCCATTCTTCTTTTCCCACCAGGCACACGATCATCCGGCCACTGGGCCGAAAAGCGAAGGTTTCACCCCATTAAAAGCACTTAGTCACAATCAATTGAGAGGTGTACTTCCACCGAAGTTGCGCTTTATCATTTTGTCGGAAAATTAATTGCAACTATAGATCACTACAGCTGAACCGCAGCCACACCCCCAACCCCAAGCCAAGCCACCTCTGGTCGTAGCCACTTCCGGTCGAGTGCATTCCGCCGCATTTGCTCGAATTTGTGCCCTTCGTTTGGCCCCCAGTTCGCCATTCGTTCGACCTGGTCGATGTCTTCACTATTGCCATCGATGTTCGACGGGCGTTAGGAACGTCATTGCACTCTTGCCCGGAGTTTGAAAAGGTGCCAGGAGAGATTGTCCAACACACGCGGTCCAACGGAGCCGAGCTGCCCGAAAGGCTGCACACTTTTTAGACGGAAATTTATGAGTTTTCGTATGAAATTCATAATCGATTCCATCGTGCTTTCCACAAGTATGTCACATTTTTTTATTCACTGTCCTCGTACCTTTCCACAGTCCGTTCCTTCGTTGCCGGTGCCATGAACATTTTAATGATCTGCATACCACCCAGAATTGTTCCGAGGCGCGTAGAATGAGTGTAAATTCTTCGCTCGACGAAAAAGGGACGATTCAAACCCATTCTTCAGGAGGAGTCTTTGAAAGGGATAATAAAAAATACCCACCAGTATCTTATCAGCAGGAGAAACCCCAAAACGGATATGAGATCCTCACCGATAGATCCATCTTGAAGGATCCTCTAATCCTTCCGCTGCGCTAGCGGGAGAAATTTTAGACGTTTCATGCTGCGGATGCCAGTTTACGAGCCAAACTCGGCCCTACCAGTTGAGGAAAAGTTGTGGGAAATAATTAAAAATTTATAGCACCGCAAATCTGACTAGGACAAGCCGGAAAATGTTCCACCCGTTTTCCGTTTTCACCCAGCTCGAATTGAAAAGTCCCGGGCCTCGCTAGCAGCAGACTGAACCGAATGTTTTATGTTTGGGGTTTAATTTTTGACCCCAAGCATTCTTGTTTTGGCTTCCGAGCAGTTTGGTCGGCCGGGATGAAGTCGCTCAGTCGTCGAAAAGTACGTAAATTTGCGATTTTCTAGTCTGTAACCAAACAGGCTGAAAACGAACGGCACAAAACGTTGACAAGGGGTGCAAAAGTCTTCGGTCAAAGTTTTAGCGGCTGCATTTTTGTGAAAAATTCGTGCACCAGCCGACGGCACCGATTGTGCAAAGGGCCATTGCAAAGCATGGGACAATCATAAGATGGTTGCCTTTTCGGCACTATTATCGTCATTCCGACTAGCACTAGTTTCTGGTGCGCCTTGGGACCGACTACCGCAGAGAACGGAACGGCGTGCTTCGAACGTTCGAAGCAGGCAAATTAGGACCTCGAGCGATCCACGGCAAATGCGCACGTTTGAGCCGATGCCGGAAAACAGCACGACAGAAATAACGGGACGGAAAATGAAGGGATAAATTGTGACCGCACTGTTGTGCTAGCCGAACTCCGAGAACCAAGGAATCGCGCGGCATGCCGGTCGTGACGATTTGGCTTTAGAGTTTTCTGCCCATTCTTTTTGTCTTTGGAACATAATTAATGCCAGGGCCACCATTATCGAGAGTATGCATACGCCTTCCTTTGACCGTAAACTGGCACAAGCGGAACTTTCAAAAGTATTGCGGTCGACGGAATGTCCTCAACGTACATTCGGAAGCGGATTTCGGCCAACTCCTTCGGAGAGCTCGTGGAAATCCTTGCCGAACCGCATGGAAAAGAACGAGACTAAACAAAACCATTACCATAATCATAATAGAATGTCAAACAATAGAAAGTGCGCATAAAATGTGCTCCAATCCAGGACCACGTCATTGCCAGCCAGAGTTGCGGCCAGCATGTTTGCTTCTTCGACTCGAGACGCTCGACGTCAGACGCGACGACAGAGGACGTGACACTCTTCTAGCTGCCACTTTTTAGTCCCACTCAGATTGGGGAAGATGCCCCCGGGTGCCAGCCAGCTGCAGTAATTTAAAATGTTAATTTATTTCTTAATTAGCGGCTACTTTAAGCCTGGCAACATATCTGACAGCACCTCGACAAGGGTTTCGAAACCGTATGAATGAATTTGGAAGCTCTGAGGGGTTTTGTTCGTAAGTCTGCAAGCTTCGGGCGTTCAAAAACACTGCACTTTTATGCTATGAAATAAAATTAGTTTTTATTTTTCTATTAGACTCGATAGCAAAATTGGATAATTTAAAAATGATAATTCCAATTTCACTTTAATTTAAAATAGATGAAACTGTATTTGATTGGATTGCGTCGGAATAATTAGAATAAAAAGAGCCATGGAAGATTCTTAGTTTACCATAGGTATTAAAAAAAAACACACACACAAAATTGGTTACGTTTTCCATCTAAAACGTTGTTGACAAATGTTGGGAAAAACTATTTAATACAACATTCTATTATACCATAATTCACTTTTAAAGCAAAGAGAAGAAAACTCTTAACTTTTTAAATCAAATCATAGCAGGAGAAAGTGAAAATTATATTCAATGCTCTTGAGTCGATGTTTGTGCTGTGAAAGAAAAAGTATAACTCTATGCCATTCCCTTTGGGTTAAATCTAGAGTTCTAGAGTTGAATGAAATCCAATTCCACTCGATTTACTCCCCTCCTTCGCACTGACTGCCACAACACAACACAAACGAAGAAGTTTATAGATATCATTCAAAGACATCAATAGCAGACCACTATAAAGCTGTTCTTTCCTGGCGTTGACGTTCGCCCAACTTAAGCCAGGCCAAAGTAGGCAGCTTTAACGGATTTGCAATTAAGAGGCTTGTTATTCCTCACGAATGACGATGACAAAAGAACACATTCAGAGCAATTCAATAAAGTTCATCTTAATTCCACTGAGTCGTTTTCAATAAAATCAGTTTAATTTAAGCTTCGAACAGAGATATAATAATCACTCAACTGTTGACATTCAGACAGCCAATACATGCTGTTGCCTTTTCTAGTCCTTTCCTGTGTGTATAGCTTACAATAAAAAAGAAATTCACAAGATATGGATTTCCCACCCATCGGCGGTGCGTACTCCAAAAGCGAGAAGGTTATCATTAATCTATGTTGAGTTTTCCGAGAAGCACCATTTGCTGAGCCTCCTTAACATTTTGTTACACAACATAACAACGCCGGAGTGTTTCCCGTGACACTCAAGCCCGAACTCAACAGCTCAATGCTCAATTGCCTCCCGACTTTTCCGACCCCAGCCGTGTTCGGTCTGCTAGGGTGGGTGGATGGTATGTTTAATTTTTTTAACACGCCCCTCCTCGACGTCCGCGAACTTTTATTGCGAAATTTGAACTCATTGTTCCGGCGCCACGTGGGAGGGCAAGAACCCATCCTTGAACCGGGGTTGGCCTCATCTTCTGCTCATCTTTCACGCTCAGCCAGCTGACCGTTTTCCCATCCCATCCCGCATCTATCGTTGTGCCGTTGTGGCAATCAAAGTAAATCTCTTCAAGAGGCAAGTGGAAATCTCTTCATTCATTCTCGTTGCACATGGCCTAACAACTGGAACCGTTTTGCGGAAAATTATTAGGTCCTCCTTTCTCTAGATATCGTTCTCTCTCTCTCGCTTTCTCCTTTCTTTCTCTAGCTCTCTGTTATTTTCTCCTTTAACCATTGTGCCTCTCTGATGATTCCTCTTAACGGTTCCGTATTCCGGTATACTTCAACGTATAATAATGTGTGCAGGTAAAATGATCCTTTTAAGTGTACCGATTACGGATAAATAAAATCAACAAATAAATTTTTCTTCCCCGTTTCCCTCTGCTTGCAGGATGCGCCCCATTTCCATTCGGGAAAGGCTACAAAGCATCCCTCCTATAGGTCGAGAGTTACCTGGCGGGCATTAAATTATAACACAACATTCAAAAATTAATGAACCGCACGTTTATTTTATTTCTCCGCTAATTTCCAGCGGCTCAACAACAACAACCACACGGTACTTGGCTCGGTTTGTGGCCGTTTCCTTTTGTGGTGTAGTATTGGTTCGTTGTTTGGTGGATGGTCACTTACGGTCGGGTAGCGGGATTGTCGAGGCGCCATCATCAGCTGGCAGGTGGCAGGTTTTCGCTCGGTACGAAGGCAGTGGCCAAGACCTACTTTTGAACCGGTTGGAAAACCGTTTCCCCCGTCCGTCTGTGGGAAACCGAACCAGACTCGGCGCGTTGGAACTTCGGCGGAGAAGTGGTGCTCCATTGGAAGGTCGCAAGCTGTGCGCATGTTCCGGCGAAAATTGACACTCACCGACCGCACCGGAGCCGAACGGATGGCCGGAAGGCGCATTTGCCATTGGCGAAACATGGCCAGCAATGTCAGTTTGGTGGAGATTCTCACACGAGTCGAACCAACCTACGGAATTGTGTGTGTACCAACAACAAACGATGACGACGACAACGACTACGGAGCTCGTTAAACGTTCCATCAAATCGCATGACGTGCCGTGTGTCCCGTAGGATGTGTCACGAATAGAATTAATTCTGCTGTCCCCAAATAACAGTATATTCGGTTGTTAAAGTGATAAAATTGCTTTTCATGCAAATAGTGCTTGAAAGAAGCTTGTGAATGATTGTTCATCAATGGCGAAGATGAAAGAAGGAAAGTAATTAAGAATAATTCCCAACCATCGACGGGAAATCGGCTCGCGTTTTCGGTGCAATCTCGCCTGTCACCGGAGGAAAATAATTTCACAAGAAAAGGGTGCGTCACGGTAGACAGCTTGACGCGAGTTTATTTTCCCCTCGGTGTTGGGGGGCAACCCACAATCGAAGCGTGGAGAAAAAAAGTCGGCGCCGGACAAAGCACGGCATCTCAGCTGCAGTGGTGTGATCACTTGTTTCGCTGTGTTCGTCGTCCTGGTCGAATCCCTCGTCCGAGACCGGGTTGACATTTCGCTTAGCCAGTGTTGACGGAAACGATTAACTTAATTTTTAATTTTCACACTCATCCCCGCCGCGGAATGGCACGGTTTCGGATTAGACGGATTACATCTTATCGCTGACAGTTGATTATTCAGATGTTTGGTGGAGTGAAAAAACACAACCCGCCGGTTGGTTGCAATGCGATTCAGTGCGATGAAGTTGATGAAGTGACAGCATGAGGCGCGCAGTCGATATGCAGGCAGGCGGTTCATAAGAGCGTTCGCACCAGCTTGCCACCGGTGCCTGGCCATATGCACTGGTGCAGATTGTGCTGCAAAAAAACCAAAGAACCTAGGATGGCCCTTTCCCTTCGCTGCCTGGCGTTGATACATACTAATGATTTAATAATGCGGGTGCGTATGCAAATGACGGTCGCTGACGATGGCAGTTTCTGCTCGGGACGGCCGTTCGGCAGGGCCATGCTGCTTCCCGTCGGAAAAACCCATCCGTAGGCGCAGCGCTAGCCGCATCCCAACGTAGAGTGGCAGAGGACAATCTTGTTCGCGCTTCGCGGATCGCGCGAAAAAATAAATCCCCGTACGTCCTTCCCCTCCCTCCACCACCGCCAGCCAATCAGGAGCAGACCGAAAACCGACCAGTCCACGGACTCGCGAGGACGGCCAACGCTCAAACTCAAACACTGCTGAATCATTTAGGCCCGTGCGGAAAAGCATGGCCGTTTTTCTTACCGCGTTCGTTTGACGAGCCGGGAAAAGGTGCCGGAGTTCCAAAA
>KE525262.1:232472-271942 GCA_000441895.2 Anopheles sinensis | reverse complement strand
AGCGGTCTAGCTAACATACGATCGTGATCTTCTCGTAAACTAAAGTCCAACTCGCGCGAACCGGGATGCCAGCGCACCGATGCAATTGGCCATGGTCGGTTCGGAACGAGTTACCGTCCGCATATCCGCACACGTCCACGTAACAACTCTACGATCCGCGCGCGTACGAACGGGTCATTAGGGTCATGCAACGCTACATTCCAGTCGTGAAGCGAGGCATTCGATGCTTTGAAGTTGATGAGGGAAAAATTTCACTAGTTGGTGAAAAAACAAAAAACAAGTTCAATCCGGAGTGCTTAAAAGCAAACCAAAAGTTCAACCTATACAACATTTAGGGCTCAGGAGAGTGATGTACGATGAGAGCTTCAAGTGGATGCAGTTCGCTCGAAATTGTACGCTCATAATCAAAGACATTGGGCCCAGAGTTTCCGTGTTGCTTAAAAGTGACCAACGAGTGTGTGTTTGCCAGTTCGAAAGGCCAATAACTTCAGCTTCCATAAAAGCTGACCGAACGTACCCAGGAACACAAGTTCGCTGCTTCGACAACCAGGGCAGAGTAGCTAAGCATCGCCAAAGCAAGAATTAACGCCAGCGCGGGAGAAAAATCAACATGGAAACTCGAATAGGATTATTAGGATTATTTTTCTATTACTTCGTCCTGATTTCAACGGGTAAGTGAATGCGTAGAAATCCCAATTATCATTCCATTAAAGCCCTGGCCTGGGGATTTGGATTCATTTTGGTTATATCGATCCCGCCTCGCCTCATGGTTCGTGGCCGATCCGACATAATGAATTTGTATTCGGTTTGGTTTCATGGGGAAAATCTAACGCGCTGAACGCATGGAGCGCGAAACAATCCTCTGTTTGGTCGTAAAAGTTCAGATGAATTTCAGATTCCAGCGAATCATACCGTACACAAAAAAGGCCCTAATGGCACCGTCTTGTTTCCGCTAGGATGTCAGATAGAATTTATTGAACCGTGCTCGCGTTGCTTTCACTAAGCCTGGATAATGTTCACCTTGAATCCACACGGAAACAATCGGATATGGACTGAATTGGGGCACACAAATCCAGAACGTTGGGGATGCCAGAATTACCGAGAAGGTTCTCGCGATACCATCGATCCAGAAAGTGGTAAAATACTTTAAGCCAACCACTTTTTCACCAGCTCCAATATCTTTTCCTTTACTGCACGCATTTCCTCGGAATCTCGAGGCGACAGGGAGCTCAAATCAGCACAGTGGGCAACACCTGGAAAAAAGTAAAACCAACCATGAATAACAATCCAACCCAATGGTCATTTACCATCGAATGCCATATTTGCATTACGCACCAGGAATCACAACGGCAGGTGATTGATCGTTCAAATCCTCCTGAATGCCCATCGCACGCCATGGATCCAAATGGCCGTGCGTGAAAAATACATTCGTCACTTCAGGATTCCAACCACCGTACAGGACGTTGACACGTTCGACGTTTTCCTCCATTCGAGTTTTATCAAAGCTGGAAAAGAATGGTTGTGTGATTTCAATTTTCCGCACCGTTTTCCAGCCTACGGACGAAGAACTTACAACCCATCATAGAGATCTTTACACAGCTCGACGAAAAGGTCGACGGGGAAGCTCGATCCGAAGATTTGATTCGACGATCCCGAGATTTGGTACCATCCATATTCAGCACAGGTCTGGTACAACCACTGGCGCACTATTGGTGACGAGAAAGAATGATTACAACTGCTCCGAGAGTAAGGAACGTTCCATAACTTACTCGAACTCGTAGCGGCTCCACTGTCCCAGGCCGTTAGTTTGTAATAATCTACCATAGCTTTGTATCCATAGTTGTTGCATCCAGTGTCTCGCAAGCCTTGAGTGACATACTTCGCTAGTGCCTGCATTTCTCCAGAGCTGGTGTCATCCTCAATGATTCTGCAGACTCCCTCGATGTCGCCCGGCGTATGATACTGCACAACACCGGCAAACTCGTCTGAGATACTGCTGAAGAAGTTCATCCGATCGAGGGGGTTCGCGAGATCGACATCACTGCACAGCCGGAACTCAGTGGCAACGCGCGCGTAATCGCCATTTTCAAGCAGTTCCTCAACCTGTTTGATGGCACGCTCGATGCGATTGGCACAGTTGGCTCCTCCGACTAGCCGGATACTTTCGCTCACGATTTCTTTGTATTCTGGACACGGTTAAATAAATCAGCATGTTTAATTCGAACGAATGGTGTGAAAACTTACCCGTAAACTCCATCTTAGCAAAGACCGGCGCACTCGAAGCCCACGCACCATTGATCAGGTGAGGGTACTTCTGACGGAACCAGGTCACCATCGTTGCCGAGTACGAGCCGCCTACCATGATCACTCCCGACTCCTGCGCGCCCGGGATCGTCTTGCGTTGCTCCACGACGAAGCGCGCCAAATCCGCGAGAGCCTGGTCAATGTTCAAGTACTTCAGCTTATCGGTCCGCACGTCGCTGAAAATTCATCCGATAACGCGATAAGCATCCGAACCTACACGTTCCATTTATGGCTTCATCTATCTTACACAGTCGGGTGGCTCTTGCCGTAATATCGATGCTCGGTGTAGAAAAGGTATCCTCCTAGCTCCTTGGCCATATCGTACGTGTGGCCCTGGGAGATGCTTCCTGCGGAGATTTCCCACTCGCCACCGACGTAAACGAACAGTGGACCACCGGGTTTATAGTGCTCAGCATTTTCCATATAGCGCTAAAATCACACAACTGTCTGGTTACTTTCTACCTTGCTGGCAACACCACGCCACTTACCATTGACCAGGTGTACACGTTCTGTGCGTCGAAATGATCCAAAGGCTGCATGATGTACTTGGTGGTCACTTCAGCTGCTTTCTTTACGCCGGAAGCCCCACCATGGACCGGCGGTTCACGGTGCATTCGCTCCCAAACCGACCGAGCCCTTGGGCCATCCGCATGCTGTCCTAACACACAAACACCCGCCAGGGCCAACAGGCACACCAGCGCCAGAGGAAACTTCATTTCGAACGACCAGACCAGCCACCAATGCGAACGCGGCTATTTAACCGTAGGCGACCACTCCGATGGGGACCATTTATAGCCCCATGGCACGTCCTTCCTCACCGGTTCTAATCTTATCGAGGATTTGGCTCGTTCGCAGTGATTTAATCCCGTCGCCTATTCTCTTCACTCTATTTGGCTGATACTGGCATCGGGTTTCTCCGCGTATCGATGGGGAAGATTCATTTTTCTTCTAGCCATTGGCATTCGTTCCCGATAAGATTGAGCCGTTGCTGTAGGGTTCGTTGTCACACCGAACGATGAAAGATAATAAAAAAAACGACGTCACTTCAAGTGATTGAGCTATTTTGAGTGTACGTTTATATCTCCCCATCGGCATATTCAAGGGGCCTGGTTGTTTTTTCTCCACAACACGTGTTGTTTTGAAGAGGATATGAGGAGAAAGTTGTTATACTCATGGTTAAAATATGAAGTATTAAAAAAACACACACAATGGAGTGACATTTCGTTACTTTCACATCGATATCGGAAAAGGATTTTGCCATTTATTTGATCCGTTGATCAGATCGATGTGGAAACAAGATAAGTGGTGTCTGCATAACGGCATCCGGTTACCATAGGAAAGAAAACATCAGCACCGGGCTGCCATCATCGGATTGTTAAAGGTTTCTATCGCGCTTGAGCGCACTGATAAGCATGCCCACGTCGTCGTAACCATCACGGTAGGTTTAACAATCGCAAAGGAAAATCATTTATGTTTTCACGAACATAATCATAAGGCTTTTCCGCCAACGTACGCGCACATGGGGCCCGCCGTGAGATGCGGCATGCGTTCCCGCCGGCGGCATCTAATTGCGGAATTAATTCGTTAATTCTCTTATCTCTCTAATGATCTAACGACACGAGCGTTGGAGTTTGCGAACGAAGCGGAGGAAAAATCCCGCCCTTTGCTATTCTCGTCGTTTTCGCCGCGTGGCCGGAATCCGACAAGAAAACAAATACGCTTCATTTGCATCGAATCATTGAATCCGCCGTTTGCCAGGACGGAAGACGGCCGGAGAAATATGAACCCAGCAGGCGGAAAAGGCAGCCTAGCGAAGGAAAAGTGCGCACGCCGAACGTAAAGAAAACGGCCCGCAAGAAAAGACAAAAGCAGAGACCATTTGTGAAGCTTCAGTGGATTCCACGCTCGGTCCTGGTAATGGGATAAAAATATTTGCTGAGAGGGAGGGTGGAGGGTGACGAGTGCTCGCCGGTTCCGTGTTGTGGGGAAAGAGAATGGAACCACTGGTTTCACGAAAAATGGTCGGAGTTCGGGATTGAATTTTCTTCAGAAATCCCGTGAAGCGCTCCGAACAAAGCGGGAAGCGGTACGTGAGTGACGTTTTCCTCGAAAGTGTGGCTGCATAAACATCGCAGGACGCAGTAGGCTGAAGACGCGACCGTTGCTAGGCTCCGAAGCACGCCTAAGGTTTCCTTACGAACGACTAGAGTGAACGAAGGACACGAAAAAACGTTATTGTTACATAATGTTTTGCATAAAACATAAAGCAGGCCTGAGACGCGCACCGGGAACGAGCATAGGCGAAGCATGCGAAGAAAATGGTGATCGCCGACTGAGCGTATCATGTATGTTCGACTGTATGTGCGAGCTAAGTGATAAGGGAGCACCGACCGTAGACGAAGAAGCTTTATTTTGGTTTCACTGTTCCAGCTTCGTGCATCGTTAACAATGACAAAGATTCGCCATCGGCATTGGCCGTAGTCATGCTTTAGTGAAGCATTAAAAATGTACTATTCTTAGAGCGCATACGTCACTTTGCTTTCAGCGAAAAGCTTCCTTTCTTCGCGACGAACCGACTAACAGACACGGCCACCTACGGTTGACATGTAAAGACCGATTCTACCAGGAAATGCAATCTTTCCTTTACATGAACTCGGAAAGACGACACTAATGTGTAAAAACGCCTACGCCTCAGTTCAATGCAAACCTTCATACGGAGTATTGAATCG
Source organism: Anopheles sinensis (assembly GCA_000441895.2). Taxonomy (NCBI): domain Eukaryota; kingdom Metazoa; phylum Arthropoda; class Insecta; order Diptera; family Culicidae; genus Anopheles; species Anopheles sinensis. Next base: position 266,909 of record KE525262.1, on the reverse strand, counting down.
AATCGTTCGAACAGAGCTTTAAAATTGTCAAGAAAGCCCTCAGGAAGAGAAGAAAGCGTTATGGCAGGGAGGAGCGGACTGGTATTTTCATAAATAACAAATCTGTCATCACAACGAGACTCTGCCGGATGATTGGAGACAGATGCTTCTCGGATTGGTTCCGATACAGTTTGCTGGGTCCAACTGTGGTTACGTCGTGTTCAAAAACACGATAAAGCGTTTCAATAGTGGCGTGAGGGTTTTACTTCCTGTAAAAGACTTGTAATCTGTGTCGTTGATATCGGTTTGCCGGACTCATCCAATCCCGTTGCGTAAGCATTCGTTGCTATCTTTGGAGGATAATCTTTGTCTAATCATGCTCCCCCCTGGGGAATGAAAAGGCTAACACACGTACCGCTTCACGTACCATTTCTACGAGTACCGACCTCTCGATCGCACATCAAAGGTTGCTGAAGTAACGTTGCTAACAATCCGAATCACAAGCTTTAGCACGCTCTGCCCGTCAGATCACAATGCCGCTTCAGCTAAATAAGTTTATCGATTTCTTTAGATCTGGGACCACTGCACGTGTCTACTCTCATGTTAGAAAATACACAAACATAGGTCTAGTATGCGAAGGAAAGCTGAACAAGTACATGCTTACTCCGGATTACGTACCATCGGCCTCGGAGCAAATTCCATAAATTGGGCTGTTCAAGATTTCTGTACTTCGGAAAGGTACATGCTTGCACAAACGTAAGTAGAAACTGATTCGAATCGTCATGTCTAGTTCTTCTTGGATGGTATCGGCGCTAGAACAAAGGACCGGGCGTCTCCATCGTTCCGCAGATGCGGTTTTCCGATAATACAGCCGTCTAACAATCTTATCGCTTTTAACTGCATTTTGTGAAGCTTTTCAAATACTTCACGCTACCTTCAATACATGATTATAAAATCTAGTCCTATAATACATGTGGTCGCGTTTGTTGTTGATGTTTGAGTTCTTTCGTCGAGCGCGAGGGAAACTTTCGTGGAATATTCTACAATCCAGCACGGTGAAACGGGAAAGTTTATCCGGTCGCGTTTCTAGTGGCAATACACTTGCTTTGCTGCTGCAATCGAACAAAATTGAATCAATAAGGCCAACTCAAAGCGGAGGTTGGCGAACGTGTCACCAAACGAGCGTTGGGCGGGGAAACTTGACATACATAGACGGAGGCACCAATTTCCCCGATTAGGGCACTGCGCAATGCAAACAACCTCAGCAGCAGCAGCAGCAGCCACCGTTTATTGACATCGTTGATAAATTTTGTATACATATTTGCAAACAAAATTTAGCCACGCGCATCCGAACACTCGGGCACGTAGCTCGGTGCTTCCCGATATTCCACAAATGCTGCCTAGCCTTTGATCAACGCATTTCAATGAGCTTGGCATGTGATTTGCAAAGAACCAATTTGCTACGATACATTACGACATGCTTTGCACCGTCAAGGATTTTGACATCAAACGGAAACTTAACTATGTAACTCCTCGAAGTTGTGAAAATGGTTTTCCACTTGAAATGTTGGCAAATTTCCCGTAATTGAACTAATGAGGATAAATATAGGATAAAAGGGAATATCTATGTACTAGTTTAATAAGCACGTAATATTGTTGTTTAACTTTATGCAAAATTCAATAAAAAGTTTATTAACTCATGGAAAACGTTCATCAAAGAAGACAAAGTAATAAGAAATCAATAAACGAATGGTCTTCACAATCATAAAACCCTTGATATGTCGTAAACGACTCTCAACAAACAAAGCCCAAAGCACAAAGCTCTTTTCCAATGTTAAGCATCCGTGTAGCCATTACATCTATTTCCTTCACTCTGATATCCAACAAACGGGGCCAGTTTTGTATACTTTCTAGCAGCCCGCAGCTTTGCCACGCTACGAAAAAAATGCTAATCGTGGTTAACAGCATCGGTAAGCGACCGCGAAACGCTACGACCTCAAAGGCCAACGCCGAAAGAGATATTTCATTTTATCCAATATTTACTTTTGTGGCATAAAAATTCGAATCCACTTTAGAATCAATCCCCCCCGCTTCGAACGGGCGGTCTGGTCTGTGCCCGGAAGGCCAATATTGACCCGAGAAGTAGCATCTATTCATCAGAGCCCGTGATTTCGAAAGGCCGAACCCAACAGCGTTCAAAGATGAAGTGAACGAAAACGACTCAATCAGGCTTTCCCCCACTCGACCGGGGAGGGAGGGAGAGAGAAAAAACTAGCATAGCTTATTCGCTATGAATAGCCAATTTTTCGCCATCAAATCTCTCTATGCAGAACTTGCGTGATTCGGTTGGTTCTCTTCGCTACAAAGTTAACACTTTGGTGTTCGCCGGCCGCCGCATGTTCGCATCGCTCCATGGTTGGTTTGTACTGAGCGAGCGATGATAAAGTACGTCAACTTTTAAATAAACTAATAAATTGCAATTTCAATTCCCTCACTCGCTCCATAAACTGATAAATTTTATGAATACATAAAATATTAGACTGATTTCGATCCTCATCGAGAGGCAAGCCGAACCAATTCCCCACAGGATACAGCAGAGGACCGAAACAGAACAGAAAAAGGCAAAAGCGCATACTGACATCGCTTGGAATGTTGTTTGGAGGTATGCCAGAATGCTACGCCCGCATCATCTGCCCCGGGAAGAACCCACGATGTTGGATGCTTGCATAATTGAATTGAACGCCTTCGTCTGCAAGATGCCGCGATCTCGGGACGGGAATGGCACAATGTTTCGTACCGATGCAGCAGTTTTATTGCTCCCGCTTCGATGAATGATAGTTTTTCCACGAGCCGCATTCCAGACTCGGCCAGTACTTCCCCTTCCACTGATGAATGATTGGCAGTGGGGAAAGTTTAAGAAAATTTTCATTTTTGCATCCTATCGATAGAGCAAGTGTGGAAAAGAAGGAAAAACGTAAAGAGAGAGAGTTGGGTAGTGAACAAGCTATGACTCTTTTGCGTGCCCGGGGAAGATGCATAAATGGAAAACACGACACAAGCACAAGATAGTCGACGCATCGGGGGGCAACTTCGTTGGCAGTTGCAACTTGTTCCGCAAGCGCCTGGTATGAACTGCTTGCGTGCCGTCTCCAATCTCTTGCACTGTCAGAAAAGTTGTTGACTACGACACAATCGGCGTCGTCGTAGGAAGCAAGATAAATAGCATGTAAGTCGGATGTTTGCGTATCGTCGAGATAGTGTTTTTGAACACTGGCAAGGATGTTCTTTTCAGCGAACCTTGGAGGTCTTGAGCCTCTTAACTGGAAGACAATGCCAGAAGAAAATCCCGATGAAAAGTTTTTCGTGCTCTGTTATTTCATTCCTTACCCTCTTAAAGCTAGTTTAAGTTTTTTTTTAAAGAAGTGATTGAATCAGCTTGGATTTGGATGGATCATTGATTATTCAATCATGTTAAATTCTCAAAAAAAGGTTAATGGAAAGAAATTACAAGGCAACGCGTTTTACAGAACTGTTTTTGTTCTGCGGTTAATTTCTTAAGTTACTCATTTGTCGGTCATCATATAGTAGATAAGATCTTTCAAATGGTGGTGTTCGGTGGAACGGTGTTCTAAAGGGAAAAAGATGATTTGCCTTATCTATTGATGTGATAATGGGTAGACATTAAAGTAGATTGTGTTTCTAATTTTTTTCATTCCAAAGGCAAAGGACAATATGTTACTACTTCAACTAACAGGTCCTTCGTTCAGCGACATTTGTTCGGTATCATTCCTTCGAAACACGAACAAAAATGTTCCTGCAAAGGCGACAATCAATCAAACAATTCACTCAGAATCAAGAACTTTAGCCTGCTTATCCGATTAACCGAGGGTTCAAGGCACCGGGACGCATTTATCCGATCAAATCCTCGCACGGCATCTCTTGGCCGAATACAAACAGGGTGTTTACTTGTTTGTAAAGTCCCAAGACATTGTTCAAAAATTATGTGCTCCTCAAAAGGCCAACCCTATCCTTTCGAGCAACAATATTTTCTCCCAAGAGACGGGAAAGAAAAAGGAATATGACCCCGATTTAGAACCGACTCAACCAGCAACCTCTTGGGCTGACCTTTTCTGCTTGGGTTCTCGCGTACCTTTCGAAAAGGATTTTTTCTTCGCTTAATCCTTAAGCACCCTTTCTTAGCGGCGCAATTTAAAAGAGCACTGCTAGAACTTTGATGTGGTCAACTTCTAGACGTCGCTTTTGGCAGTACACTTTGGAAGGCGGTAGGTATTTCCAACTGGCAACGGACGTTCCAAAACTTCACAAATAAGCGTTCAACGAGGAAAAGGCAGTCGCTTGAAAAGAAGCAAAGTTTTCCATTTTCATTTTCCAATGTTTTCTTTTCGCGCTCCACCTACAACTAAACCGTTCATTGCAGGTTTCTGTGCAAAAGAAAGAAAATTTCAAGTGTGAAACGATGGTAAAGGCCACGGAAACACCCGCTCCAAGGTGTAAGGGAAGGTCGCACGAATTTGAACGAAAACCAGGACGCTTGTGATGGCACGCTTAACACGTTGGCAAAAAGGTGTCCTATATACCAGGATATGCTCTGTTTATTTTAAGTGAGCTTCTCATTCGCTCGATCTCGGGGCAAATGGTGCAAACCTCCGACGACAAATACGGTCGTCTACCTTTCCGATCCTCACGTCAACCTGAACCAACCACCGAAACGAATTTTAGTTTCCCTTTGTACTCTTTTGTGTGTGTTTTTCCTACATCGCTTACCACCTCCGCAGGTACGGCAGAGGACGATACTAGCGCAAATGGGAATTCGTTAAGACACGATGACTCGTGTTTTGCTTCTCCGCAATTCTCTACAACACTCTTGTAAAGTTTGTAATTTGTTCGTCCGTTCCGTTTTTACGCTCAATAGATGACGCCACATTTTATCGCTGAAGGTTCTGGGGCTTTGGTGCGGTCTCCTTTTTTTAATGGCATTAAATTTACTTTTTTCGCGCCGCTCCCTTTTTGCCGAGACTCTAATTGGAAGCATACAACCGCCGAGGCATAAAATGCAAAACTCCTTCACGGCAGTGTCCCCACAAACAGGCCACTCCGACGAAATCGATATCCATTCAGTGCCGAGACCCGGACGGTTAAATTAATTTTACTCATCCTCGTAAACTTCAAACTCGTTGCGGCACTGGCATGGTACGTATGGTTGCGTAGTAAAGTTGTCATTTTATTCGACCTTCCTCCGTAACGCCCCCATCCGTGCTTTGCGTTTCTTTTTCATATTAACAAAATCACTTGACCGTCACCCGACCCCAACTCTTTTGAGCAGAAAATAAAATTTACCACAACTTCTTGCTGTTTTTGTTTCTTCTTTCCACTGAAATGGCGGCAATGTGATTCCAAATTAAAATGAATCCGCCTTCTTTTGGGCCTACTCCGGCATAGAGTGTTGGATAACATTAACCAACCCATTGCCTAACCGATGAGGGTAATGTTTGTGAAGAGCGAATTACAATAAACAGGATGACATAAATCCCTGACCCCGCGGGATTTATTCCAATCGAAACCAATCTCTTCACACGTATCAGGTAGAAAAAAGGATTCGCCCTGATTGAATTCCATACGCTGTAGGCTCTCATGAAACGCTTCATTGCCGGTAAAACATTGACTGAGTTAATTGCTAACCATTACAAGTACAAATAATAACGATTCCGTAAAAAGCCACCATTTGTCCCCGACGAGCATCAATGTTTGAGTCAAAATCGATTATTCTTTAGCTGATGAAAAATTCATCGAAATGGTACGGTAGCTCAACCGATGCCAGATCATCTTAAATTTTGACAGTATGATTTCAAAACTCGTCATTAATGAATAAAACAATGTACCATCGGTGGAAGCAGTGTAGGAATGGAACGGATCGGAACGGATTTCATGTTTCCAAGAATGAACCACCAATATCGACATTTCCCCGTGGGCACCGGCGGATTATTCCAGTGGCGCAATTATGTCAGTTAGTCTAAAGCCCGACCAACCGACGCAAACAGTCGGAGAAATTTCATCAATCATTTACGACCCAAGAATACTGCGCCAAGGCATCCCAAAACTCGCTCCGTGCTACCAAAGGAACAGAAAAAAAAGTTTAAAATTCAATTCAGCAAACGAACAATTCTTCCCTTGCCCTCTCTGCCACCTCCCAAGTCACCCTCAAGGCCACTTCCGATCCGGTAGTCGATTCCCCTGGTGCGCCCACGGTTGAACCTTCTGCGGATTTGTCCGACGCCAACCAGCTCGCCGTTATTATTATTATCCCCGAGGGAGCCTACATCCGACAGGGCGCAAACTGATGACGAGTGAAGGGTTCTGGGGTCCACTTTCGGTGCACATGGTGGCGAAATGAAGCAAACCAAATCTACTGAAATCCTCTTTTACGATCGGCTATGACAGCAGCTGGATTTTTACGACACTCTAGAGAATAATTATGCTTCGGTTCACATCGGTAGCAAAAACAAAAGCGCGCGGTCAACGGCTAACGGACGGTCGCTGGTTCTTCCATTAGTTCGGCCCCCAGATGGTACCGAAGGAGCTGCTTTCGGTGACCTTTCCCGCGCGAGGTCCTCGGAGACCTCGTTTCATTTTGCATTTTCCAATCACACTCGGCTGCCCGGGAAAAGAGCTGTCCTATTTTGTTATTTGTTATTTTCCTCGGCGACCGGCGACCAAAGAGCACCAGTAAGATGGTCCATGTAAGATGGGATAAAATCAACCCACCAGCGATTCGTATCTCATCAAATAACCAATTGCTATGATTTTTCCTTTTTCTGCTGTCATTCGTTTTTGAAGGACAGAATAAAACATGCAAAATGGATCCGAGCGGAATCCCTTCCACCAGGGACCGGAACGACATACTTCTGTGTTCCGATCTGCAGCATATTTAACCTCCTGTTTGTTGATGCAAACGAATGCTGAAAATAAAATTCTGTTTCATTCTTGTGCAACAAAAAAAAATAAACGATATTGAATTCAGCAGCATGATTCAATGCAAGCGGTCATTCCGTTCCAACAACGATAGATTTATTTCTTTTTTCTACAGCGTCTCTAAGGACCTTGACCCGTTCGCAATGTTGAAGATTGTTAAACTTCTAATAGATTTTATTCTTCGATGTAAAATCATGACGAGGTTTCTACAAGTAATTGATTCATAATATGTTCATCATTCGTAACGTATTTCGTCAAATGTTTCTGGTCAAGGCCATTGCTTATTGCTCGTATTAACTCTCTTATACATCGAGCTCAATTTTTCATCCGATTGGTCGACGAAATTACAAACTGTCGATGGGAATTCACAACGAGAAACCAAAATCAAAACAACCAAAGTTAGTTCTAATGATGAATGAGACGCTATCCGGGAAAAAAAACTCAAAAACCATATACTCACAAACCGAGTTCCCTCCGGCACGGTGCCGCAACATAATGACACCAAAGGGATTTATCGCACGTAGCGATTGTATTGGTCGTTGGTCAAAACCAGCGACCTATCCACAACCAATCGGGTGTTGTCGTTTGAAGGATTTAATTTTGGCCAACAAAATTAATCGATATGAGTGTCACGAAAAACTCCATCATTCCCCTGGGACAGCCGACAGTATTCACAATGACACAAAGCTAAGCCTCAAATCAACGTTTACATAAGGAAAGTTACTTCGCTTTTTGTATCCTAAACTTTGCTGATTGACAAGAGAACTTCCCCGAAACAGAAGAAAGTTTGTTCTGTCCGGTTTCCCTCCAGAGATGGATGAGATGAGCATGAAAATACAGACAGTGTACTAAGAAAAAAGGGTAGAAACCAGGAGCTTACGCTAATCTTATTTCCACACAAAAGTAAGACTCTCCCAAATCGTGCAATTCTTGACCTCGAGCCTCGATAGACACAAATTCGATTAGTATCAAGCGATACAAAAATCTTCTATTCTCCAACCAGACACACACGCACAAACTTACACTAACATGAAAACATACGCCACCGCAGCCAGTTCAAGTTGGACGTACTACATGCCGTGCTATAAGCCATCTATTTCCAGCGTCCTTTGCTCCGGTTCTAAGGCCTCTCGTAAACATCCTACCTTTACACTTGAAGCATTCCCGTCGGCTTCGAAGCACACACTTCGACCTTACAATAATTTTTCGTACGATATTCACCCATCCCATGTCGGCGTGGCAGCCCACAGAGAGCTTGTAAGAGATTTACGACCATCCTTTTGAAGGGGTTTCGCAATCCTCCAAACCGCAGGATTCACAGACAGCTTCATCAAGCTTTCCGCCTGTTTTTTCTTTGCGCTTATGTTTATCCAACACGTGGCCGTAGGTGTAAGGTTTGTGGCCGTGTGAGTATCATATTACTTGCGTGGCGTGAGTAATGCAGACGAAACTGTCCAATCCAATTTCCAAATCTCATAGCTCACCTTTCTTTACGTATTATCTCAACGGCAGGGTACGATATTTCCTCAAAAAGTAGATAGAAACAAGTCAGCAATAATTCATTTATGTAAGCTTGTACCCTGATGTAATCTATATTTTACTTCACTCTTTGAGTTCTCGATTCCGTTCGATACTGTTCTATTATTTTCCAAAGGAAGCTTTCTTTGAATACAATTGCAAAGTTTTTACTATTAAACGGACACTATTTGTCAGTGAAAAGAATAGTCAAGGAAAATCCCATCAATCAACTTTTCGACAAATCACATCCCTTGTTGGACGAAAGATTTTTCTTATCATCATTCCACATCGTTGCGTTCCATCTCATTTATGTTTTCACTTTACAACAATCAAACAATTAGCTATTCCCTAATCGCAAATTACATCTCCAACTGCGCTGTCTCATCATGGCTCATCCATTATCTAACTCCTGTCGCGCGGGACGATTATTCGCTTCAGCTGAGGCTTGGATGAACTTTCGTTCCATCATCCATAAAACTGTGGCGCTCCGCACTGTGCTGCCCGATGCGATGAGCCTAGATTCAATTCGCGAGAAAATCATTTACAACAGACATGGAAAAAGCATGCTCCCTTTTCTCCCTTTTCAAGCTACTTTTCCACTTTGGATGGCTTGGGAATCTTCATCTTTTTGCTGCCTTTTTTTCTTTCTCTAACATAAACATCGAATGCCTATGGAATGGATGTGAAAATATGACGGCTTATCACCGCTACATCATCCTTTCGCGAGCCTCTCAATCACGGCCGTTGCCATCGTCGTTTCGTTCCAGCAAGAGCTGGGCGTTTTTGTATCGGTCGGTTTCAGGACATAACACCATAAGCCATAGGCAAAGTCACTCGAGTCGTGTTCATAAGCGAACGAGGATGATATTGCGTTTCTGGCATGTCTCTCGACAACGACGACGACGTTACTTTGTACTTGGGGAACGACATTGTTGGGGGAAAATTGTCGTCATCTTTGCAGTTTTGTTTCCATCATCATCGTTCACGACGGCGTAATGATGAACAACTCGCGTCGTGCTGTGGGTTACAGACTGCCATTTGCGGATTCACGTATTACATACGAAAGAAAAAGGCTCTTGGTTAGGGTTCTTGCGTCGAGATCATCTACTTTCCAAATCGCTTCTCAGCCCTACGAGTTTTTTGTTTGCCCCATATCAAGGTTCCCTCAAACACACCTTTGCCAAATTGCTTTTTCTCCTTCACGGATACTTGTTTTACCTCACCATGTGGGGGCTTAAAGGGGCTGATGTTTATGCTGCCGGAAAATCTTTCAAACGATGATCTCCATACGGATTTTCGCAGGAGATGAAGGGTGTCGAAAACCCGACGAGTGATAGGAGTGTGAAGCTCTTAACGAGACCCGCCACGCTGGAAAATCGTACACGCACGCCAACTTACGTGCTCACGGGAAGACTACCTGCAAGAAGGCAAAATTTCATTACCGCCATCTACTACATACCTTTGCAGCATGATGACCCCGACGAATCCCCAACATTATGGGTATGTTAAAAAGATTGCAAAAACACCGAGCACAAGGATTCGAGCTCTGGACGGGGCGAGATTCCGGGTCAAAAACGGTCTACCTCCAGCCTACGTACTACCGACGTTGTGAGAGGATTTGCCATTTCGGCTCCAAACGGTGCGGTATGTGGAGTTTATTAAATTAATGAAGAATTACTGTCACAACATGGCGCGCAATCGTCTCCGGACCTTTTTCCTTCCACTGGTGATATTCTTAGATCCAAAGCCGACAGTGACGGTGTAGCTCAACGACCCCGAAGGCATGTTTATGTCTCGGCGAGAAGGTATGCCCACCGCTACCCTAACGAGTAAAACCAGCATCCATTCCAGTGTGTAATGAGATAAGCTCCAGCTACCACCGAAGCGCCTTGAAACCGGTACGAACTACCGCCGCGCCGGGAGTAATTAGAGGAACCTGCCTCGCGGCAATGTTCGATGATCCTCGCACACCAGGTGCTGCACGACACCGTTGTGTTGGTGCCACTGCGAAACCATCCTCATTCGTATGGCTAAAACCGGTGACTCATTAGTCATAACAATTGACGATGGTGCAAATAGAAAATGATGTGAATTAATTTAATTTCTCCTTTACATTATGCCGACGCGGAATTGTCGAAGCACAAAGCGCTCCAGCAAATGTGAACCGTCTGTTGGTTCATTTATTTAGCGAGTCGTGGTAAACAACTTACTTGATTGTGCAGACACGGATCGGTTTCCTCGCATTCATCAACTCTATCACGCAAACGAGCAAATGTTCAGATCCCTGCATAACCCGACAAGAACTCGCTTCCGAGGCAAGGATCAATAATTGAGTGTATAAAACGAGAAAAGTTGTACGGTACGCACAACCACAACGCCAAAGGTTATGAAACCTTTTAATTTCTACCACTCAACAGTCAACAACAAAGAACATTTCCTCGTAGTTGAAGAAAGAAAACCACAACACCTAAACGTAATACTACCAAAGAAACACGTTTCCGTTAAAAACGACCTTTTCTTTACGTAAAGAGCTTTCATTTTAAAATAGGTTTGGCTGTACAGTTTCCTGAGTAACGTCAACCTTCTCATAACTAACTCTAACGTACTGTATCGGTGCTGTGAAATCTATTGACAATGCGTTAAAAGTGGTTGAAACACAAGAAACACGTTTCCTTGAAAACTAAATGCGATTCAACACAAAATCAACCGCAAGACCGTGTTCGTTGGAAAATGCAATCACAAAAGAGTACTATTGAATGGCGGGTCCTTGGAATCGTCGGCGGGAGAATGCTTAACACATTCTGTGCGTACTGTTTTCCAATCCATTGATTCAAGGCAAACGAAATCGACACCGAAAGACAATTCCAATAAATCAATCCTTCCGTGTAGGGCTTTAGCCGAAGCGGCTCAGTTCATCTGTGGGTCGTATAAACTTTTCATTCGCTTACCTGCGAGAGATTTACCGTGACGCATTCTGCCCAAGTTTATGCCCATGGTATTACTTTGTCATTTTTCATCTTTTGAAGTTTGAAAAGTTCTCCAATTTTCCACCTCAACAAACATCCACTCGAAGAAACGTGGCCTGTCGGTTTGAAGAAAAACACACCTAGAAATAATTTTCTACATGGAACAGCAGTTCTGCCAAGCCTAGGGGTTGGCCCATCAAACAGGCCAGGAACGTCACAGCATTGACGTGAAGTTCGTTTTTATGGTTTTGATTTATTTTCCACTTCATCGGCGCTCCCAGAGCGGGTAGGTGCAAGGAAGCGCGGCCAACATAGGGCTACAAACCTTCCTCGCTTGCCTACCGATGAGTAAAGACGAATCGGGGATCGGAAAACCTGGCCAACAATCGCTCACCAATCTAGCCAGCTCGCCAACGGACAATTAACCTTGGAGTGCCTGCCAGTATTGATTGTTCCTGACAGACATGCAGAACCTCGCCGAACCCCTGCACTCCCTTACGCTTGACCTCACAGCAAAGGGTTGCTCGGAAAATCAACCCTCGAAGGAAGTGAGAGCGTACGAGGGGGAGAAAAATAAAAAAAACAATCGAAAGAAAGCGGAAAAGCCTCCAACGGGGGCGTATGAAGCAACTTAACGGGGAAATAATACCCTTTCTGGCAGCAAAGTTTTCGGCATTCGGCGAATCAGAGGCCAACAACCAAATCCCTAGTCGAACGAAAACGAAAACGTTATAAATCACCTTTTTAATGCTTTATTATTGAGCCATTAAACCACCGGACCTTTGCCGCGGGGGTGGAGAATCAGCCGCGGAGACGTGCATTATGGACCATGACTTCGTACGAAACCGTATGGTGCCGAGGGAATGCCAAAAACAGGCGTGAGAAATACGTGAGAAGCTCTTTTCCAAGCGTATGGCCAAGATATTCCGTGCTTATTCAGGAATTCCTTTCGGCTGCGGTCATTGACTGCTTTCCTGCCTACACGCCGGCGAGGATGATGATGATGATGATTGGTTCAATACCTCGATGTGCCCTTTCACATAATAATGTCAGCTAACCAGAACACATCGATGTTCTCACCACCGCAAAACGGGGCAATATGGCGTCCGGAATGGAACGGAGCAGCCACGTGTAATTTCATCAAATGCAATGCTACTGACCCATTCGACCCCGGGGCCGTTGCCGGTGTCGGATCGTTAGCGGAAGCGCCGGAACCGGACGCAATCAAACGGATCATCAATTCTAACCCTAACCTGTAACCATTTCGGTCGAATTGTCACACCAAGTGCCGGAACATGTGCCATTCCTTCTCCCAGGCCACATGTGCCCCTCACCGTTGACAAGCTGGCGAGCTAATGCAGGCGAATTGTCATTATTGACTCGACTGATTTCCCTTAGTGTCGTGATCTGCGCAAATTTTTCTACATTTCATCAATCATTGCCACCGAACTCGCACCTGCACACCATCGTCATTCGTGGCCGATGGCGATACGGTGCAGGTAGGACTCACAGCATAACGTCTGTAAAATGGGCCACTGGCTCGAAACCATACATCACCGAGTGAAATGCATGTGCATATAAGTGGTGAGCACACAAATGCAAATCGCCGATGCGCCTGCAATCATTCACCGAGCTGCTGGCCTCAATACATTTGCCAGTTTCCCTCCACCGCAGAGTACCAGAGAGTCTTCGAAGATGCCTCACATACACACACATACTCACGCAAAGGCACATACGTGCTAAAGCATGCACACACTCACTTCCGCGGCGGATGCAGTTTGATTGAAAGCCCTCGTCATTGTGCAGCGCAATCACGTGCTCACCAAATGCAATCTGATCCGTATATTTGTCTGTGTGTATGTGTGTGTGTTGGTGTGTGAACATTTGATGGATCTCTTTTTTTCTCTATGTTCCAAGAATTTGCTCTTCATGGTGGAAACCTGGTTTATCTTCATAAAATCAATAGTAAAAATTGAATCACTAGATATGAATTGAAATCACACTGCATCACGTATTACATATACATAAACTCACTTTTGTTAATATTGAATTTCAGTTTTCAAATATTTATTTTAATTTGTAAGGAATGAGCCCGCCAAGAGTTGAACTTCAAACTAATTTGATTTAATGGAGGCGCATGGTGGTTATGCGATGGAGACGCATGGTCGTTTGTACACAATCATCATCATTCAGTGATCTGCTGAAAATGTTTAAAACCTTAAAAGATTGAAAAAAATCCTTGAAAGATTATGTCACCTACTATCCGTGATGCTATCGAACGGTTATAGTCTAATTATGTTGCCCTAGTTGCCATCTTGCTACCATAAATCCCATCGAGTCTCAGATATGCTCACATGGCTCATTCTTCCAATTGCAGTGCTAAACATCATCAGCGGTGAAGTGCAATCCTACTGGGAGCAGCCCTTTGCGCAGCCTTACTTCGACAATAGCACAAAACGAGAGATCACAGCCACCGTGGGTCAGTCCGCATTGCTCCACTGCAGAGTGCGGAATCTGGGCGACAGGGCGGTAAGTAGTCGGGCACACAACTGCACCCTCCCTTCATAACCTGGTGGTTTACATGTTCTCGCTCCGGCTTTTTCTTCCCCGAACTCGGCAGGTGTCCTGGATACGGAAACGTGACTTACATATCCTGACCGTCGGCATTCTCACGTACACCAACGACCAGCGCTTCCAGTCGCTGCACACCGAAGGCAGCGACGAGTGGACATTACGCATCACGTCACCGCAGCCCCGGGACTCTGGCACCTACGAGTGTCAGGTATCGATGGAGCCCAAAATCTCCCAAGCCTTCCGTCTCAACGTGGTCGGTAAGTATGCAGACTCCAATCCCCAATGGCCCATCGGGAGACGCCATGCCATCCCCAGCACTGTAGGCATTCATGGGAAAGCCGAGCACACGAATGCAGCATCCCGAACGTCGTCCCCGGTCCTATGGATGGGGTACAACGGTTTAATTATGTGTCAGCTTTCACTTCATCAACTTACCGCCAGTTCGGCCTTTGCGGTCGGCGTCCCATCATTGGGCATTGTGTTCACGAAACCACCAACACTACTAGCCGACGATTGTTTGCTTGCCAGTCGCTGCAGGCGGTCTGTCGTTTGGCTGCTTGTCTGTGTTTCTGCCCATAGGACTTTATCCGTCGTACGCCGGGAGCCCGCTTTTGCACACTCGCATACGGAGCACGTTGACATTTTTGCCCGCATTCACTCCACAAAGTTGTGGCACTCACAATGATAATTTTAACTAAACTCGCCTTTCGCCATTCCGGAGTTTAGGATAGCTCTCGCCACCACTAGTGACGATATCAAATAATAAAAGCACAGAATTCAGGGTAAGCTCTATTGTATCTGGCGGTAAATAAGGGCCCGGCACGAAACCGATTCCACTAGCTTGAGCCTACAATCCAACGACGCCAATATCCTCTCTCCGTTGCTATTTCGCTCGTCCAGGGGCGTCTAGTTCGGATGCAGTTGATAATTGGATAATTTAATTAAGATAACTTTTGCGACAACTTTACTCAAACAATTACCCAGCCGTTGCACCATGCGGCTAAGCTGACTGACAACCGTGAGGTTAGCGGCTTCAAGCCCAGTGGCTGTTGCTTGAGAAGACGAATGGCTAAACGACTTTAACTTTCGTAACGCATTGTGGCGTTTTATCATTTTGTGATTGCGTTTGCAAATCAAACAAAACCAACGAGATCATTAGAATCTTTTATAAAAGCGCTCTTCAGCTATCTTACAGCATAACAAGGATATTTGTTGCCCATAAACTTATAGAGCATGCCATGACAAACAAAGCATTCAGATTTTTCAAACCAACAATAAAACATGCCCTGAAGCGTGAACTCCTAAGGATGTAAGGCATTAATATTCGTCCTAGCATTTGGATATTAGGTTAAAAGTTCCCTTATAACGTTTTAAAATAAGTATACCAAGTATAGCGTATAAAGATAGAGAGATCGAGACTACAAGATCGATGAACTGAAAACGTGAGAACATTTTGAATCGTTGTTCTCGTAAAACAATGTTCAACCAAGGAGACCTACGCCTTTTGTATGTCTGACCGATGCTACCACCACTTAGTTCATAACACATTGAAGCATCAGTTTCATCGCTCAGTGAGAAAATCAGTATGCATACACGTGTCTTTGTCGGTCTATCGACAACTTTTCAAGAACCTTATCAGAAGAGCTACCTCAAGACCACCGTCTGCTGCATTCAAGTGGATTAACTGGCGATACTTGCTTTGTTCAAAATCAATCGTTATTTATGCAACCTGAATAAACGATTAAATGACCTGAAATGGAGTAACGTTTCTTCTTTGTCTTGTGTGAAGAAGCCGGTGAATGCATACCATTTTCACGATAAATGCATATAACTTTCTAAGCTGCTTATCATCAACGCTCTTGTCAAAAACTATATTATGCTAAACTATGCATGGTGTCTGAACCATAAGACGAAACCAATCGAGTGAACTTTTCGAATGGTGCTCGGAATTGGGAAAATCCCCTAACAGCAGCTGATAACCTGTAAATCCAAATTGTCGAGGTCTGCAACCTGCCTCTGAGGTTGATTCCAATTGAATCAAATGTAATGGAATCGCACTGTCCCGTATTAAAACTCCCTTTCAGGAGATTTGAATCCGTGCACCGGCATCGGATCCTGGTGAACGGATAATGCTGGGCAAAAGATCTGACGCTATAAATAAAGCAGTCTCGCTTTGGAGCTCGCATTTCGCCTCCAATCAAGGCCTCTCCGTTCGACCAACCCCGGACGCCTTGAGATGTGGGATGCGTGTTGGACTGTTGAGATGCGTTCAAGAGCCCGAAAACGGAAGCAAAAATCTCCACTTTTTGGCATTCGGTTGTCTGATGTGGATCCAATTTGAATTCAATCAGGCGCAATCGCCCGGAACGGGAACATCAATGAACATTTTGAACAGGAACCCAAAGGCGGGCTAGAGGGTCCAGCCTCCCGGTTCGGTGGGGTTGTCTTTGCCTTTTCTTCGTAAAAATTGATGATGTTGCATTGACAGGCAAATCCAATAACGGAGCTGCTGAAGTGGGGATTGCGATCGCAAGGCCCTTGGGTCCAAAACGTTACAAAATCCAATAATGAAATCCTTTCGTTCGATGCTACTTTTAAATTGGGACCGGAACAGATTCTTCCCGAACCCAGCATAGCTTGTATTTAATCACGAAACCTTGCGCAGCACTTAACGTTACATTGTTGAAGCGTGGACAAAAGAAGGCAGAAGGTGGAGACAGCCATAACACTAATGTTCAATGACTTGTTGCAAGGACCAGAGGGCGATAGAGGGTTGGCGTATTTGAGCCAAGTCTGTGCCGACAGGGCCTGTGGAAAATTGTAGTTTAAAACAGAAATAATTTCAACGCCTGACGAGCAAACCGAGCGGCCCTGCTGCAGGTGTGTTTCAAAGCTTTTCCAGCAGAAACTAAACAAGCCCCCCTTCGGACCCGACACGACAACACGACAACACGACGACACGAAACCATAACGAGCCGGCCGATGCCTGCCGTCCCCAGCACTGGCGCTATTAGTTGCACTTGCATTGTCATCTTCGTTCTTCTGTCTTCCGCTTCCTCGCGCTCTTGCGTGTTCCCACAGCGATAACGAGGTATTGATTTAATAATTTGTCTGCAATCATCACCAGTCGCATGCAGTTAATTATCCATTCAAAATGCATTTTCCTTCCTACGAAAGAGACGTCTGTGGGTGCCTATGAGACACTGGGTCTATTACATTATTTGAGTTGGAAATGGATTTAACTTTAAGGAACTAGAGAAACTTGTGATATTCGTTGTAGACTTTTACTTATTAAACTTAACTTACTTTCATCCTATATTCGAATCCCCTAATAGCAATGCAATGGAACAGCAACTTCTGGTATTGGGTGGAGGAATGGAATTCACACAAATTACACTCGGAATCGGAGCAAATAATGCAACGGCAACCCGGAACCGTGTTCCCTTTGGAGCTGTCACTGCACATAACCGCGCGGGAAGAAAAATGGCGAATGTACTTTGCGTAATAAATTCTGACAGTAATAAAGTTTCGGTTCGGGACAGTTCAAGGGGAGGGGACGAGGGAGGGTGTAAAACACGACGTTGGTGCAACACTCCGGTCGACAGGAAGGCACACGGAACCCGGTAGCACCAGCAAGTTGGCGCAAAGTTTGATGTAGTAAAGTTTTGTGTTCATTTCAAGCTGTGGTTGAAATTTAATTCCCTACCTAACACTAACTTCCCATCGCATCGACCCAAGAATGAAGGGCAGCGGGAGGAAGTGACGTACCGGCGAGCGGTCTGTTCGGAAAATGCAGTGCAATGCTAGCAGTAATGCCTTCCATGCCATTTACCGGTTTAAATTGCCAACAACGGTACCTCTAATGCTCGTTGCTTGCCAACCACCATCTTGCCGCCATCACTTCTTCGTTCCATGAACTCATGATGCCACAATGCACAATCCGCAGTGAATTCTTGTCCAATTGGACTGTTCGATTGCATACAACACCGCGGGGTGGTGCTCGGTGACATTCGGCACGAACAAACTGGACATAATCTCTTTACAGTGTACCCAACGACATACACGCCCGTACACATACGCCCTCTAGAGGGCCTTCCGATACACCACACACGCGTGGGTGGCAAGAGAGGGTATCATTTAGCAAGGATTTACCACCACCTGCCAGGAGCGGACACGGACACAAGAGGGTTCATTTTTTCGTATATTTTCACTTTCCGGGCACGTAACCGTCATAAACATAAACAAGTAATGAAAGTAATCCCCCGGACTGAGTGCAGAAATGTGACCCGGTCCGGTCGATGACTTCGGTTGCGCTAGAAACTGATACGGTATCACTTTCGCAGCTCGGGCTTTCGAGCCGTTTTTCATAAAACGGGTGCCACAATTCGGGCATCCAAGAGATTGCGGAAATGACCCTCCCAGCTTCCGAAATCAGCACTCCTGTGTGTGTGTTTACCTCGTTTGGAGAGTTCTGGGAGTTTTTCAGGCCGCCTAAAGCTGCTTGCTTCTAAAGCTGCTGAGCCTTTCGCTAGCCTTTCACTTTCTTTTGCACGCAACGGTCGAGAATGCGTGGTCAGTCACTGGTGAGGACATGCACAAATAACATCCTTTGTTATCTCGGTCACACCACGACCGCAGGCACAAACACTTACGTGCGAGCGATATGTATACGTCGGCCAAGGGGGGTGGAGGAAGGGGGGGGGGGGGGTTTGAAGATTGAAGTTCCACCTCCCGAAAGGGTTTTAGAGGGTCGTGTAACAAGCAAAAGTAATTAGTACTAGCAACGCACTTCACCTGCTCCACAGCGCTTAACCTCGGCGACCCATGGAGGTCGGAGGGTTTCGCTCTAGTGTCACCGAGCAGCACAACTTATCTGTCAACTCGCACATCACAGACACCTGCCCTTCGGGGGCGTCCCCGCTGAAAACGGGGGATCGGAATTCCATTACAAGAAAAGCATTTTCCGGACGCCCGGGTAGTGATTAGCAATCTCAGAAGACCGTGTCACGCCTGTAGGGATAGCTCTCTGTGCGGTTGGTTCATTTGTGTCACAGCAGTGGCTTACATCTTCCCACACGAAGGTCGTTCATTTTCCATGTTCGGTCAATCGGAAAGATAGTTTTTGTGTCAGTATGGGTGGGTTGTGGGAAATGATTATGGACACGAGTGTCGATGGAAAAATAAATTACTCGGAAGGGGCAGAAGCTTCACACACACGTAAGCCTAGCTGACAAAGATATTGTTAATGCTTGCGTTACACTTGCTAACTTGCGTACAAAATAGCCAATGACAAAGAAATCCAATCGGATTAAAATTATAACACTGTTCAAGCGGTGTTGGGTCAATGAAGCTTGGAAAGTATTGACTACTGTAGGTAGGCGGTAAACATAAAATCACCTCCGACCATCAATCAGTTATCAATTTCATGGTTTCTAAACAAACTCCTCCTAGCCGGGATGGAAAATGAGCCTGAGATTTTCTGAATTACCAAACCAAACCGTACTTGCAAATTAATCAAGGTGTATCACCGCGCCACATCGTCCAATTTGGGGCTGGCTCTGCAAACAACAACGGGCTCAACTCCGGCGGCTTCGACGAACAAGTCAAAGCGTTGGATTGTTGGAAGTGCTTCTCAAGAGATTACGATCAACACAAACATTAATAAATCACGACCAGTTTCAACTTCAGCGCTTCAGTGTGCTCGGTCGGGCAACCGGAGATATCTATCAAAAAGTGCCTGACGGTTCGTTCTATGGAATCGCGCGGTCGTAGAACATTTTATTTTTTATATCTTAGAGCTCCAAAACACTTCGTCTATCGAGTCTACCATCGACATCGCAAAGAAAATAGCTTAATACAACCCGTTTTTCGAGTGGTTGCAGTCGGTGGAAAAGTTTTTTTCTATAACACTTGCACACCCGTTGCCAAAAACAAAGAGCTGTGAGAAATTCGTTTCAAATTTCAATAAAGTTTTTTCAGCGCGCATGTAAAGTTGTGAAATTGCACGAGAACGGCAAACAAGTGAGAATTCAAGCAAACAAACCCAAAAGAAAGAGAGTCATTACCCTGAACAAACATACGTCGCAACGAGGTTGAAAACGAGTCTTCAAATTGGGAACCACCCATGCGAGAAACATTGTTGGACGAAGCCCGTCCGCCATTACGACCGCAGGTGAAATGTGCGTGTAAAAATAAAGGGCGGTGGTATTACTCCCACCCCAACCCGCAGAGCGACTACCGGGAATCAAATGATCTACCTGCGGTCATGGTGGCCAACGTCGAGCCATTACTTCCCCCTTCTGCCTTCCAGGAAACCTGGCCAATCGAGCAAAACTCACCCAAAACCGAAACGGTCAAACCACGAATGTCAGTAGCACTCGAAAAGCCAATCGAATCTATGGCCAAACATTCGCCAAAACATCACGCTTCCCATTTCCGGACGTCGGTCCCGCAAAGGCGTCCTTTTTCCCCTTCGGCAAAAAGGTCCCCTTTAGCACCGCAGCTTACTTTTTTGCTGCTCCATTTGGTGCACGAGTGCGGTTTCCGGGCTGGCAATCACTGCATTTGCCAATCGTACTTTGCCGCAAAAACCGCAGGCCTTCAACAAACTAGCAACAGGAACTCCTCTGGTATCAGGCAAACCTCTGGTCATCGGAGGCCGGTGTGTCGTGGCCCCGAAATGTTTGCTATCTTTCTGCCCACTCGTGCGGTAAAGGTCCTTTTTGACCCGTTTGTCCAGCGCGCCCAACGAGCAATCTGTACTCAAATTTTCTATTTCTAAACGACGGTTAAAATTGTGGTAGTAATTCTGTACGTCATATTACCGTAGAGCGCCACAACGTTTAACTCTTTGTAAGATCCATACACCCAAGAAAAGGTCACTTTCTCAGGTGTTCCTTCAATCGATAAGTGACTATTGTGTTCCAATTCATTATTGAAGAAACATTTCTTTTCACGCCCATTCAAATGGTGCTGCTTTTCAAAAATAGAAACGAAGCAACTCTTCCGCGGTATACATATTTAATACTGGCATGGGTTTCGGTCCAACCCGATTCTGGTGCACTCTTTCCCTTTGCCTCTGTTCTCTTGCCTGTGTCAGTTGTTTATTCTGAAATCATCTATTTATGGACACTAAAACACCGCGGCAAATATAAACTCAATTCAACTCAAGATGCTGAATAAGACATCAGTTTCTCAGAGAGGCCTCTACTCGTAATAGCTTCCTAAACATGGAGGAGAAAGAAATGCATACCAATTATAAGAGAAAAACGACACATGAGTAGAAACATATTTCTGTCTTCCTGCTTCAGAAGCAACTCCGCGATGAAAAAACACACCCATTTCACCATTTAGATTCAGCTTCTGAGCCCTAGTGTTTGATTGCTTGCAAGAAAACGTCGACAAAGTCTTTGAGCGAAACAACAAACAGTGCATCCTGCATCCGGTCATTCAGAAATTAGATATGGCCTTCGGATCGTTCGATTCCGTGTTCTTTCCCTTCAAGAACCCTCAAGAGCTGCAAGAGTGATCGGCAGCTTTGAAGCCACTGACCGAGTAAACGTACACTTCCGCTGACTTTCGATGTTCGATCTCGAGGGCACGTACGATTTTCGTCCCCCCCCCCCCTCCCCACCAGCTCCGCAACCAAACCGTGTTTGCTATTCTTGCCCCTCCGGCGAATCCTTCGAAGCAGATGCACGTTGCACAGGTCGTTGCATCCACCAACAAACAAGCGTGTGCCTCTTGCATCGGGCGTTGCAAGTGGAAACGAAAGTTTGCTGTTTCCTCGAGCATCGCTCAGATCGATTTGTGTGCTTTTATTTTATTTTTCCCTTCCATCCATCGCTACCCCAACCCATCCCGGGTGACGCCGGTTAACGCCCGGTTGGGATGGTGGAAAATCGAATCACTCTAGTTTCTGCCATCCCGGTAGCGTAATCTACGCCTTCGGATGAGTGGTCAAAGTTCAACACACTTCCGCTCCGAACGGGCAAGTTTCCATGTTTACATTTATCGACTGGAGTGCCCAGATCGTACCGTATCCGTCCGGAACCCGTGTGCCTGAAAGACAGTCAGGAATACAAAAAAAAGGAGGTAGCGTTTGGCTGGGGAAAGCGGACCGATTGTGTGAGCAAAGTTTCCCTCATTCTGTCCCTAGGGCCATTGTCGTCGTGCGGGATGAAATTTCCATACCACCGAAAACCCGACACCAAAAAGAAGGAAAAAAGTACACCACACAACGGTATCGATAGCCATCGGAAAACTGCAATTGTGACTGTTAGAGGAGGAAGAGAGAATGAGAAGAATTTGGGGGACTTTTTTGGTTGAATCGAGGACTTTATCCGCAAAATCTGCCATGTGGTATACGTTCCCATTTGAGAGTAAGAGTAAAAATTTAAAAAAAAATTAGTTAGTGTACAAAATCGTCGTACAACCTTAGCGGAGTTTAGAGCCTTTTCAATTAAAGCTGGACTAAAACAATTGGGGGTGCCCATGGCGCAGCGGTAGCGCAAGAAAACACCACGCCGTAGGTGTGGGATCGAATCCCGAGTCTGGCACTCCCCGGTATTACGAACGGCTGACCACCGGTCTATGGTATTACCGTCTTTCGGTCACAGTAACTCTCTACGGAGAGAGGCCTTGTCCCACTTGGGGATGTTGAGCCACAGAAGAAAACAATTGTGAGAGAAGTGAACTTCCAATCGCTCCATTTTCCCTTTTATTTGCCAGAAAACTCCACAGCGATTGGAAATTTAACAAATAAAAAAAACGTTACTGCAATAAGATTTCGAACATCAATTATCATTCCTTTGTTATTGGTAACGATTCAAGAATAAGCGGATCGGTCGGTACAAGTTGCTGAATGCTTTCCATCCAATGATATTCCATTGCATCCGTATTGGACTACCCAACATTGTACAATTAATTGAAGCCAGCAACACATAGCGAAGGGTCAATAGTTACGAAAACACCGTCCCGTCCGAGGCTTAAGCTTTCCACCGCCGTCATACAGTCGTCAGTCGTTTGCACTTGCATCGTTCAATATTTCTGTCTTCACCTCGAGCTAACGGTGTGCAAGGTTGTATCAAAAGATTTGGCAATGCATGATGCTGACTGAGGTCTTGTCTTATATCGCATAAAAGGTATATACCGAGCGAATCATTGTATGAATTGAAATAGATTTTACCTGACCTGAAAAAGAGAGAACGGAATAGAAATGGATTCAGTAGAGAAAATTGTGTGACGCTGAACAAAAGTTGAACGAACGGACGAAAAACGAGCTACTCGTTTTCGTTGGGTCGCATGGGAAACACAAAAAAACACCGGGAAAGGTAGGTAAAAGAGGAGGGTAAATCATAATCCACCCGCCATACATCACTCCGCCCTCCGTAGGAAACAAATGGAAAAGCAACAATGGCCGATGCTGGGAATGGCTCCAATCGGAATCGGAATGGCGCAACATAAACTAGACCCTGCTTGAACACGCAAACTGACCCACAAACACAGGCTCGCATTAGAGGGCCGGCTACAGAATTAGGATTCTGTCCGAATATGAAAAATGATCACCCGAAATCTGACATGTTTCTGCCATGTATTTTTTTTTCTTGTACCAAGAGTCACGCCCGGAAGAAGGTAAAAGGTCGGTCACAGGGACTGAGGGGGAGTAGGGAGGCGGGGTTTCTGCCAGAAGGTTCTTTCGGGAGGACCATTTTCATCTTTCCGCTTCCGCCCGGGAGTCGACGTGTGTAAGTTAGTCTATTCATTTTCGCCATTTTCTTTCCTTCTCTTCCACTTTTCTGCAGTTTCGAAGGCGAAAATCCTTGGCAACTCGGAGCTATTTATCAAAAGCGGAAGCGATATCAATCTAACATGTGTTGCACTGCAGTCACCGGCGCCGCCATCGTTCATCTACTGGTACAAGGGTGGTCGGGTCGTTAATTACTCGCAGCGCGGCGGCATCAGCGTCCTCACGGAGCGACAAACCAAAACCAGCAAATTAGTGATTGCTCGCGCTATGCCCTCGGACTCGGGCAACTACACCTGCTCGCCGAGCAGCTCAGGTGAGTTTTGTGGAGACTGTGGCTGTGGCATCATCGGGATGTGGATTTGTTTCTGCCGAGCTCCTGAAGAGCACACGATTTCCGGCGGCGTGAGACGGCGCAACTGATGAATGATAAATGAACCTAAATCCGCCTCTGACGTGTTGCATCGGGCTTCCAATTTTTCGAGTTTGCTTCGTTCTTTCTTGACGATTTTAATTTTAAACTGCAACAACCTTTTCAACACCACCAAAACCCACTGTATTTAGGTTGAAATTAATTAAAAAAAAAACTATATGTAAAGAAAGAATGTGGGAAATCGTTATAGAGTATCATTTTATTCTGCATACAGTGATTTGAAACAAACATGACCTAGTGGAAAGTAGCAATTAAAAGGGTCCGCATAGCCAAGCCGGAAGAATCATCAACAAAATTATATTGGAGCGGAAGATTGTTTCGAAATTTTGACCACAAAGTAGCTTGCGGAGGGCAAGATAATTGGAGAACAATGTGTAAAGTTAATTAGCATGCTCGCCAGAAAGTCGGCAATCCCAAGTTTCTGCTTATCCAATTTGTTTGTGTGCGTGCCCGCCCCGTGTCCCGGCCCGAGGCCGTCAAGGATGAGCCGTGATTTCCGAGCTATCACTGCCGGCAGGCAAAACACAACCGGGTACACACGATTGCGAAAGTTTTGTTTGCCGTTTTACCTCAGCTACTTGCCACACGACCTCGATCGCAAAGCAGCCATCATTATGGGTGTTCCCGGGGCACCGGAGAAAACACCGCACACCGGATGGCACTGTGAATAGAGTTCCGAGATAGTTTCCGGACAAAAGGGAAACATAAACTAACGAGAACGTCCTCAGATGCGAACCCTTTTCCACGGCCAAACGGAGAGAAAAGTTTAATCACGTAGTTGTTCCTTTAATCACTTTCGAAAAATTGTTCATCTGCTAAATCGAAGGACTGTCGGTCAAACCCGGCGCCGTGCTCGCCACGCGAAACTCCGACAAACCGACGGTGACTTCCCATCCAATGACTTCCCAGCAAACTCAAATAGGGGCTGTCAATTACGAAGGAACACCAGGAACACGCACCCGCACGTAACACCAGCTACTTCCCAACACCGACATTCGCCTTCTGACTTTGTCGCACTTGTCGCAACGTTCGCTTTTTAATGTCCCTTACACGTACGAACTTTTATTTGCCGCCACCCGAGCGCTCTTTAAAAGACTCCCATTCGGCGAGAAATCGATTGAAGTAAACTTTTATATTTCAGACTCAAAATGCCTGTTTTTAAGCTGTCCGCTTTCGGTGTCCGGAGTACTTTCCGGCGTGGAAATGGAATGCCACATAAAGCCAAGCCGAAAAGTCATAAAACAACAGTACAATTGTTTCATAAAACAAACCTATTAGGGGTGTGTAACGCCCGCCGAGAGCGTTTCTAACTAGTTGCGCAAAAAAGTACACCATCCCTCTCTGCGCCCAACACCCCACACGTTGCCGCTAACGTCGGATGGGCGCTATCGTTGCGTTCCACCTTGATGGTGGGGCACAATAAAAGACCAACACATCGATTGAATGGTGAAATATGTTTAATCTAATTTGTGCTATCATTCCTGCTTTGCATTCGTCGAAACCGGCTCGCAGGTGGCAAGTGGAACGGCAAGGAAGGCCGCGCTCAAGGAGTCGGAGGGGTATGTAAAGAAGGTCCTTTTTACGAACCTGTGCCGAGGCCGTTAAGTACAATCCATGCACGGTTGGCCATCGGGGACGAAGCGGGGGGGTGGGGGGAAATGTAATAAAAGTTTATAGACCGAAACGAAAGCGAACCTAAATTCGTTCACTTCCACTGCCATCCATCCTTCACCCATTGTGCGTTTTTGTGTTCGTGTTGTGCGACTGGTGCTTTTTCTTCGTTTTCCGCTTTCCCACATTCATAATGGTACTTGGTCACGAAACGTTAAGCAGAGGCCGGGCCGTTCGATGGGCTGGGCCAAGCCACAGTTGCTTTTTCACACAGAAGAAAATCCAAAACGGAAGAGTCTTCATCGCCTATAAATCGGACTGCGTCCTGTTAGGGATGTCCTGTTCGTCGAAGGTTGGAGGTGAAAGTTAAAAACAACAGGCCCGATCGAATACGAGCCGGGGAAAGAAAAACTAAAACAAGCGAAAAGTGGAAGCAGTTACTTCATCAAGCGGCACCTCATCGACGATCTGTTAATTGACGAAATGCGTCCAAACACTGCGGCCTGGGCTGTTAATGCCTATTTTATTCTAACCCACTTGAGAGGTTCCCCCCTTCCAGTGTTTGGGGCCAATTAATGCCATCCCTTAGAAAACAGGAAGGGAGCCATGAATTCAGCGGAAAAGTGCGACACTTAAAACGAACTTATTTTAATTTAAATCATTTTCGGTGCGCTAGAAGAAAAGCCGTCTGAAAGCTCCAACAATCCAATACAAAAAACAAACGATAAATACCAATACTATTTCGAAGACATTTGGGACAAGGAAAACAAAATCAGAAGTCTTCGCCGCGCGTTAAAGCCAGCCCGAACGGAACAAAGCCAAAATAGGTTCAATCGTGCCGAGGAAAAGGAGGGATAAAAATAAAATACGAAATAACGGGCGGAGGAGGTTTGGTCAAAAGTGGAAAGCAATTAATTTCCCACTTATCAACAGGCTCCCATCGGGGCGGGAAAGTTCGTTTCATCGTCGTGATTACCTTTGGCTCGATGCGCCCAACCCGCTCCCGGGTGGAATAGTGACCTTTGCCGTCATTGATTGTCCGAGGAATCTCAGCCGGAAGTAAGTCCGGTAAACTGCCCTCAAATCCCCCCCCCCCCCCCCATTTCAGGTGGTAAGAACCAGAAAGTGTGGGGAGAAAGTGGGTGAATGGTACCGTCCGGTGAGGGCGGCGCTCGGCCATAAATTGCACAATGGCTTCAAAAAGGAACTCATTTTCAGCACGATTAGTACGATACGAAGTACCATTTCCGGTCGATGCCGAGCGGGATGGACGATCCCGTGCCCGGTTCCGGTCTACCGGCCATCAATCCTCGTGAGCCATCAACGAGAGTGAACGTGCGAACCGTGGGGCCAAGGTGTGGTGCCCGTTATGGCGGAAATGTTCCCACACCGCCGATAACATCGACAACAACTGCACAAGGACAGAAACCGAGCGCACCGAAGGGACCTTAGTTGCCATGCGAATGCAATTTCAAATTTAGAGCGCTTACAAATTACCCCGGGATACGCCGAGAAACGGGCCGTATTGTAATTTAATTTTGCAACAAATAAAATGTTGCAGTGCTTCTCCCGAGTGGCAGTGGATTTTAATTCCCCCCGGTCGACAAGCGGTGCATGTGCTAGTTCAAATATTTACATCCCAGTGTCGATGTTATCGGCGAGTCAACAATCTCTCGATGATAATTTCGCTCTGCCGTAGCGCAGCAAGAGGCACTAAACATGCGATTAGAAATGAATTAATTCCGCCGCTAACCAACCAAATAAACATCGATTCGCCGTTGTGCAACGTTTGTGCTTGTTGCACACTTTCCTGCTCCCAGAGCACAGAGTTATAGGCCCTTCCGCGCGGCATGTTGCACGCGGCTCCTAATGGCCACTAAAATTTGCATCAATAAAAACCACAGTGGCCCATAATTTATGAGCCAAACCGATCGGGAGTCGATTGCGCGCGCGGTCCTCCTCCGGCGCAGAGGCATCTATTTTACGCCACATAAATTTAACGATTCTGCCAATCCAACCGAAACCTTCTCCCAACCCTCTTCAAAACCGCCGCCCCAAACGGCACCACACGATTCCCGTTTAACGCATCACGATCTTCCGGTTCCACGTACTCACCACGTGCCTCAACGCCAACCCACCGCCACGTGCTCTGATTAGGCCGCGCACAAAAGTGGCGTTTAAAATATGCACAAACCCTTAACGCACAATAAAACGCAACGACACTCTGACCGCGAACAGCCCGCCCTGCTAAACTTCATCATCATCATCACCATCATCATCATCATCATCGCCACCAACACCACCAACAAGCAAAGCGGAGAACAAAATTTAAAAAAGAATACGCGCGAATTTTCCACCAAGTGCCCGCGGACCGCGCTGCTTAAATTCATTTTTCATTATTCATTCATTAGCCGCTGCTGCTGCTGCTGCTGCTACTTCTCAGAGTAAGGATTGCGGGTGCCTTATCAAAAATGAGTCAACTTTCGTCGCGTCCGCGCCGCAAAGTTGCCCTTTGAATACTAAAATCGTTATCGCGACACGTGGTATCGCCACACAAAAGCAAAGTGCAGAAAAAATAAACGATATACGTACACACGCAACGGAAGCTCAACATAAGAAGCCAAGCGATTCCTCTTTTTGGCAGCTTCATCGCGACAGCAAATATCTGTGTGCCCTTGTTGGTGTCCGTTTCAAGCCCGGAACAAGGCCTCTCACCGCCTACTGCGCCTATGAATAAATATTACAACGCAAGTGATTGGGGCGGGCGAAATGTGTTTAAGATGCTTACCCATCGCGACAGATAGTGTGAAAGATAAAACTTTACCTACACCTCCCACCCCAGTGCCCTGCTTAACCGAGGGGGTGGATTCTGGCCCGACCCTGTAAGCTGGTATGCAAACAACATGAAGCCGCGATTGCTGGTGGTGCTGGCAAACCTCCGTGCTAGTGTTTCATTTGAAAACCAAACCACACACAATCACACACTCACACACACACACATACGTCAGTGCCAAAATGGATAAACGTTGGCATCGCATCGAGATGTATTGTGTGTAGCGCTTTAATGAGGGAGCAGAAGACGTGGGCGGATGCACGATGACGTGGGAAGGAAAATGTATTTACCCAGGAAATTATTCAAATTAATTTTAACCACCTGCGCCGTCACTTCTCACACTGCAGCCAAGTCTCGATGCCGGGCTCCTGCATGCCAGAGTCGTTTATAAAACTATACCACAACAATTATAACTCTCTGTCACACACGCGGACAGGTTGAGGCTCCGCCTGAAGGGGAAAGCGGGCGCCCGCCACGAAGGACGCAGGAGGGAATGCGAAGGATGGAAAGTTTCCATTTGAGTTTCCGCTTAGGAACTCGCGTTGTTTAATAACTCCCGCCCGGCTTCGGACCGGCAGCGACAACTCCGGTGCAAAATCCGGCCCGGGAAGTTTGAAGTGAACTTGTAGCGTCTGGCGCATTTCCGGTGCACCGGTGCAATTTGCACGCTGCACGACAGGTGTGCTGCACGTGCCCTGCTCCAACGTCCTGGCGACAGCGAGAGACAGCGCTAATAAACGAAGCAGGCCAAGGACGACACCGACCGAAGCCGGCTTGAATAATTAACAAGCTACGAAACTCTGCATCCATGCTAAGAAAGCCTGAGAACGGGACCCGGCAGCCATACAAGTGGTGACGGTTTATCCTGCAGGGTCTTAAAAAAAAAAGAAAGCTCATCACCAAAGCCAATAAGTTGCCGCTGGCTTGTAAGATCCACCAGCAAAGCCATTGAACGGCACCACTTTTCGCCTTTAAACTCAATTTCACTCAGTGCACTTCACTTCCACCACACACAATCCGATGGCTCGTATCGCATCCCTATTGGCCACACACAAACATGCCAGTCCTATGAGACTCTAACGCCAAAAGCACATTTCGTGTAGTTGCAAGTTTTTCGAGCTAAAAACTTTCCAATAAATTCAATTACCATCACACCGTGCACATTCGCCGTATCGCTATAATGAAGTCGTTTCTAGTTTGTTTTCCATATTTTCCCTGCTCGAATCAGACGCCGAACGTTGTCACTGCGCACGCAACGGAACCTGGCACCGCCTCGGGGCTTTTGGAATCGGCGAGGTTGAAGGCAGGGCCGGTGGATTTGCACCCGTGCAATAATTAAGTTAAGAGTTTTCCCCGCGAGCGAACGCTTTCGATCAAGATATTTCGGCCGTTTCTTTTATTCGAATTCGTCTTCGCTCCAATCGCTTCGGCAACTTCTTGTCTACCTTTTATGAGGAAATTTTCATCCTCAATCTTGCACATTCCTTGCCGCTGTCAAACTTTGCGAGCGAATTTCCACCTTTATGCACGCGAAGACCGACGGTACAACGGTCCATTCCGAGAGACACGGCAACGAAGTCTCGTCTTCATCGGCGAAAAAGCTACCACCGCCACCATTCGGGTCGCAAACGCAACGCAACTTTGAGAAGTTTATGTTAATTTCTTCAAATTTATGAAATACTTTTCCGGCAAACGAACGGAAGTCAAGCGAAGGCCGTCAGGATCTGTCGCTAAATTCCTCGGACAGAGCGAAATCATCCGGACACAGGAAATCCGGTAATGGAAATGAATTCAATTCTCAGCCCAACGCAGTCAAGCGTGCCGACGAATCATTCACAAACGCATAAAACCGACAGGAATGCGTCGTCTAGGAACTGATCAACAACGTTTGTGAACTCGACTGAACGCTGAAGCGAAGACTGAGGTTTAAGCGAAGGTAAAATGATCCGAACGAAGAGAAAGGTAAGGGAAGCCCATCCATTATGTAGCGTTTGATAAATGATGATCATTTATCACATTATGGTTTCCAAACCGCCATAATTACCTAATTCGTTTTGATTATAAAGAATATTTTTCGAACATGACATATTCGAGGAGCTCAGAAAAATAACACAGCGAGAACATCTCATGGGTACATTGCGTAAAACGGTGTGTTACAAAGTGTGCAGAAGCACCATCTTTCGACTGAAAGCATAGGGCATAGTTTGAATAAAAGGTTCTCGTGGTCAGAAAGCTACATCACAGTTCTTCAAGTCATAAAAAGACACAAGAAACAGTAAATCCACACATCGCGTGGTGCATAGAAAAAGGCATGCCCGTTGAACGGAGCATGAAAAAGAGAGCGCATTACTTTGTCCGGAACTGAGATGGCGGGAGCTTCACTGATTGAAGCGGGCTTTGTGTCGAGAGGCCCGGTCTCCTCTTCTTCCTGCGCCTAGCGAAAACATAAGGCAGGGAAATAAAACATAGCCCAGAGTTCCATCATTATTTTCCGCTCTAAAGCCCGAATTATTAGGGAGCACGTGGGACGACGGTGGATTCAGCTCAGGACCGTTCGGGAACCCTCGGTCGGGTGAAGAAGGAACCTTTCTTTGCTTTGTGTACTCGCTCGATCGGTCAAATGGAGGAACAACCGCACCTTCCCAGTCGCATCGGGTTTTGTCCCACGTGAATGGGCCTAAAATTGCGGCATAATAGAGGCACATTTTGTTGAATAAAGGCGAACAGGGGGAAGGGTCGCCTAATCATACTTTGCTTTTCGAGTGGGACCTTCCAGGAGGCTCAGGGTTATTCAAATGAGCCACAGATTTCCTCAAAACCCACCCGACAACAGAGGCGCTTGGGAAAACTCACACACCAAAGCCAGGCGGAAGATAAAAGCCTCCGGGAAATAACGTCCGCTCGAGGAGAAGAAAACCTTCTGCCGCCAGTTTGCTCGAGTGAGCGTGTATGTGTTCGTTTTTCTTCCATATCTGGCGAGGTGCTATGGCACACTTGCTGCTTCCGCATCGGACTGTCCTGTAATCCTCCATCGTGCAGTGTCTCTGCATCCGAAGCGACACCTGGTCCGGCGCCATCGTGACATGCGAGTCCGCTCGGGGCATGATTCCACGTTGGAGAAAGAAAAAAGGGAAACCTACTTTTATCTTTCGGCTACTTCCGGCTGCCCGAACCTACTGAGGAATAATGTATCCAGCAGAAGCTCGGTGCCACCTGGTCAGGCCTACACATGCCCACCGGTTGACCCGGAACGCGGCGTGATATCAGCTTTCATTATTCATATCACTCTTCTACGGGTGAACAAGCACACACATACACGAGGGCATCCACTTTTTCCGAACTCCCTAAGTGACCTCCGGCCCTGGGATGTGCGCCTCGCGTACCTCAAGCCAGAGAGCACGCGCGAACCGGTGTAAGCGGCGAGTGTCACGTTCGGCAGAATGTTTAATTTAAAACTAGAGCATAAACGATGAATATTAATTCGGTTCCATCTTAGCTCCGGGAACACTTCCATGGCCCTATGGTCTCACTGCACCACGAGGCCACGAACAGCGTAAAGCCCTTCGGGGCGGAAAAAGGCGCGAGTGCCACCGATGCCTTTCGCTAGTTCACTCGAACCTGCGTGGAGTGGAGCAATACGGGATGAATTTCGCCCCAGGCAAGGGAAAATAAAAGCGACTCCAACCGCAGCGACAATTGTGAAGAGGTTACAGCCACCATGCCACCCACAACCACCCACCACCTCGCAAGGGATGCTGCCCCAGCAGAGAAACCACCTTCCGTGCAAAGGGTCTCTTTGCCTCCATCGCCAACGTGGAATAATTAAGAGTGCGGAAAAAACTGCTGCTCCAAATGGCCGCAGGATAAAAAGTGGCACCACCCAGGCGAAAGTGTTATCCCAAGCCCCGGGACTAACAGCCGCACAGCTTAACCTGCCAGTGCCAGTGCCGAAAGACAAAACCGGACACACGTCAATGACTCACGTTGTCACATTAGAGGGACGGGTGTACGACTAGTTTCGGCACGTGGCAAACCGAGCCCGAATGCTTGCCGAATGGCCGGAAGATAATCGACGGGCAGGACCAAACTAATTAGGATGTAAATGAAACGGAATGAAAACGCAATTGATAAGCGAAATGAGCCGCTTCGCATGAGCATGGGCGATTATGGAAACGAGTCCCGGCTGGGCTGCACTGGGCTGGACTTGGATTTTATTATTTGCTCCTCGTAGTGTAAATGATTTTCCCGCGCACTCGGGTCCTCCCTTTCTAATTAGCCTGCCTAATTGTGCCTAATTCCCAGCAAACGTGGTGCGAAAGCAGTTCACCAAAAGATAGCATATTTGCACAAAGTCTGCTGGATGCTGTGAGAGTTATCAACAAAGCCTAATCTAACTCGAAACGGCCGAACCTGCTAGGTTTCCGTTAAAATGCTAATTCTTGCTGTTTGCGCTTATTTCACGTTTCATTAGTTTACCACCATCAATAGAAAGCCTTTTCGATCACATTCTTTACTAAAAATTAATGTATTATTCAAAAGCATTTTTAACTCAACTCAACATGACCCAAGGCGCAGTTCAACGGAATAAAACAAACAACCGTCCCTCCATAATCTCAACAGTATTGAGCGAAAGACTTAAATGGTCTTTTAAGGGTAAGGATCCTTTTTCAATATCTTTTTTTCTACTCCTGATTCTTCCGGCGGGTCGTTCTTCGTAAAAAAATAACAAAATGCGTCATCTTGCATCATCATAAACCACTCGCTGGATCATTTTGCAATCACTGTCCCCTGGTAGCCCTGGTCCTTTTTTTGGTTTTTTGCCCTCCTCCGGTTTAGGCTCCTTTTTCGCCTCCGACATACCCAGGGAATGGACGGAAAATCCAGCACAGACCTTGAAATGGAAAACTGCTGCGTATGGTGTACCGGTGGTGATTTGTCCGAAGCGAAATTCATCCTGCTTCTCTTCCACAACAGCTACGTTTTTCTATGTAACAGCCAACCAATGAAAAACGGCATTCGTTTCATTTAGTTTTTTGTTCCCGATTTTCCGTTCTCTTCACGGACAAACACAGTCGACTGCCGATTCTAAATTGCCTATGAACGAATGCAAATGTAAATCTGGTCCGCGAGAAAGTTGCAACAGAAAAAAAGAATAGGCTGGACGGCAAATAACAGGTTTATCTGTTTCGCTAGCACTGCCACTGAGGAACCTCATGAATAAAACACAGCCACGATAATCTTCGCCCCGTTGCATCGGATGCAAATGGTGTCCGCTTCCTTTCCCGGCACTTGACGCAAGAAATGCAGCTCCGGATTGGGTTTTTGCAATTCAATTGCCTCTTCAGGGACCGAGGAAAGCGCACAAAAAAGGAAAAACTAAAACGGCGTCATCAGAAAACGAGACGTTTTGAAAAAAAACAGCGTGCCGTGGAAAGCGAACACGATAACAATAAGTATGTAAATGTAGCCGAAGCGCCGCATCGCCTATTAGCAGTGCGAAATAAGCTAAATGCGGCAATCCTTCGTGATCTTGTAAGCGGCCAAGTAATCATGACTAATGAACTTTACCTATCCGAAGGGAAACCGGGCCGGTTGCAGCTTACATCTCAATTTCAATTGATCGTCCAATTTGTCATCGGTTACAACTGCATTACGATTGAGTGGGGAAACCGCGACCTCTTCAAAGGGTTGCAACGGGAGGCCAATGGGCCTTCCAACTTCGCCATTCGATCTAATGCCTATGATGGTGCAGAGGTCCTTGCTCTGGTCGATCATACTCATAAACCAA